>LR737392.1:1830418-2429461 GCA_902655005.2 Marronus borbonicus
AAATAGACATCCAAATGATTTATGGGAAATATAAACAATATATTTATGGGATGTGCATTTGCGCGTTAATAAATGTAATCAAATTTCGTGCATCTAGCGTTGATTAACTAGTATACGTTAATTATCCGCAACTGAAGTACTTAAATAGTTCAGCAAACCCACTTTATTTCCAATGTACTTAGATATTTGATTTTCAAAATTAAATGTAAATTCACATTAAGAATACAACGAGAGATGGAATATTGCAATTCAAGTCATATAAGTACCATAAAATGAACCAGCAAACTACAGATAAAATGAGGTATCTCGCAATGAGCGTCAAACAGCAAGCAAATGCGATCATCCATACACGCAAGTGATATTCTAATTGCTACATTTTCTGAAAATTAATGCCCGAATGTTGAAATCAAATACAGTGCAGTCTCGATAACGTGAACTAATTATAGACGACCGTGTTCATATATTCGAGAAGTTCATGTTACTGGATAAAGTCAATCACAAACAAAGGTGGCATTAAAACTAACTTAAATGTGTGTTTCGCTTAAAACATACTTTATTTAAAAAAGGAACACATCAAATAAACAAGTCTAATTTATTCTTCTTTAGAAAGTAATCTAATTTTATTTGACGCAAACGTTGTCTAGTTGAAAGTATAGTAGCATGTTCACGTAATTTATGCGCCTATATTGTATTACACATTTCTTTCATCAGCGTTGTAGACCTGATTGTAGTCTAAGTTTAAGTCCTTAATTTTTGCTGCAAGTTTTTGTAAAAATGGCGAAACCAGCTCTAGTTGAGAAGATAGTTTTTCGCCAGTTATTGTCAAAAATCGTATGCCAAATCTTTTCTTAAATTTTTGTAGCCACCCTGAGCTAGCAGAAAAAGTAGACTGATCTCCATACAATTCTCTATGAAAATATTTGGCTTTCTCTTTCAAAATTGTACCACTTATTGGGGCATTCCTCTCTCGTTGTCGTAAAAACCATCTGTATAAGGCCTTTTCCATTTTCGGGTACTCTGAGGGTCTAAGAGATTTTCGTTTAGACGCTCCAGAAAATGTCATGGCAACTGTTGAAGTAATCTGGGCCTTTTTGTTCTTAATCGCACACACTGTAGATTTCGCTATTCCATACTTTTTTGATAAACAGGTAACTCCGAAACCTTTACTAACATCGGATAAGAGTTGGGCTTTTTTCTCTAATGTTAAATAGTTCACCTTCTTAGTAGCCATCATGCTTGCGTATCGGTTGGCGCATAAACACCGACTAACGCTGAATATGTACACAATATTTCTTCCGATGTAATGGCGGGCTAATACATACAAAGGTAATTTACCGACAAAAGGATCGCTGCATAGTTGGCGGCCTAATACAAAAAGCTAAAGTTACCGACACAAGAAACACGACGAAATTTCATTTATGTTCACGTTATAGAGGCAAAGTGTTCTTGACATTCACGTTTTGGAATACGCATATCAATTTGGCTGTTCACGTTTAGGGATGTTCACGTTATGGGACGTTCACGTTATCGAGACTGCACTGTATATAGAATATAAAAAAGGTACACACCTCCCAACAAAAGGAAACGAAACCTGAGTGCAAACAAGGGAATAAGACAATAAATACCGACTAATGATTAAAAACCAACTGTAGTTCCATAAAGTATTTATTCACTTTGCTTAATTCTAGAAGCACTATTACGTAGGCTTTCGCAGTCGTCAACAACACTATACTCTCGGTTTCCGGATTGATATGGCGTTGCTGTCGTAGCTTCTGGCGGCGTTTCGTCTAGACTCTTGTGTGACATCTTCAGAACTGACTGCGGACTATTCGTTCTCCAGAGGTTTACATAAGGTTTGTTACGGGTAAATAGAGCGATGATCAACGAACCGTGGCGGTTGCTAGAAGGCTTAATTAGTTGGGATTGTGGTTATGTAAAGGGCAACCATCGTCATGATTTAAATTATTGGGATGTTTGAAGATTTCTATTGAATCACGGATTTTTCTGCTTGCGATACAAGATCCGAGTAGAGCCAAATTGGATTTGGTGGCCAATTTCTGGTATATACTCAACTAATGCAGCCCCAGTTACACGCAACAACCGTGTACAACGCTCATGCACCAGGGGGTTCCACATGATTCCAGTCTTTGACAGTTTGAAATTGGGTTTCAAGAAGGTTTTTGTGTTGTTCCTAAGGAGCAAGATACGCTTGTCTACGAAAATTAAGGTTAGATGAAGATAGTCGCTGCGGAGAAGGATTGATGTAGCGATTAATGGTAGCTTGAATATCTTTCCTAGAATAATTGTTGCGGATCAGAGTTTCGGTGATGTGGTTAAATTGGAAGCGAATTGAGTTTAGATATGGAAAGATAATTGATAACACCGCGTTTTGAGCTGGATAATGGTCAATGATATATCTATTTATGTGCGAGTTGTCTTCAGTAGATTCATGTCAAATCCTTTTTCACCAAAATTCCCATACCGGATACAGTATCCATTAATTTCCTCATTATTATTTCCTCATCATTTCTTCTACTTACTTCCAGTTTTATAGTAAATGGTACGAGCAAATCTCAGGTGCAGTTACTTTATGGAGATGTTTGAACAACCCCTAGCCCCCAAGCCCTATTATCTTATAGTCTTAGGCCAAAGTATTGGTGCAGGTATATTGATGGGATCTTTGTTATTTGGCCTCATGGACAGGAATTTTTAAACAATTCCCTATCGGTTCTAAATTACCAACATGATTTCATCCGCTCTAGCATGGAGGTCGAAGCAGATGGTCTTTTCCCATATGTTCTCGTACACCGGCGTCCTGACAGTGCGCTGGGACATTCCGTTTACGAAAAACCCACGCACATAGATGAATATCTCAACGGCCCCTTGTACTATCGTCCAGTCCAAAAACGCTGTTGTCAGTTCCCTTATGCAGAGGGTTATTTCTATGTCTTAACCCAATTCGCTTCCTCAAGAACATAACCACATCACTGAAACTATGCTCCGCAATAATTATTCTAAGAAAGATATTCAAGCTATCATTAACTGCCGTAGCAACCCCTTTTCTTAATAACTCCCCTCGTCTAATCCTAATTTCCGTAAGCAAGCATATCCTACATTCAAGGTGTCACCGATCACATCAGCAAAATTCTCTTTAGGAAAATATAAAAAACTATCTTCAAACCCAATTTCAAATTCTCAGACTACTTTCCCATCAAAAACTGGAATTATCTGGAAGCCCCTGGTGTCCACCAGATTCTATGTTTGTGCGCTAGTGTACATCGACGAAGCGAAGCGATCGGTCAGCATTCGTGTTACCGACCAAGAGCGTTGTATACGGTTGTTGTGTAATCGGGTACGCGTTGGCTGAGCATATACTGGAATTTGTGTAGGGTAGGGCGGGTTCATTGCGAACACAAACGGTCGTCAAGTTCTTCCATGTTGTATTTTTTCGCGATGAGGTTGGTACTATATTATGCTAGAAGGTTACTACACCTCTATTGCACAGTTAACTGATCACAAGTGAGGTTTGTGTCCATCTATCCGTATAGAATCCCCCTGATAGAATAAAATGCTTACACATACTCTAGCGTATTTTGTTTTATTAAGTTTTATTTAATAACAGAAATACATTATTTGTTGTTACTTTGTTTGCAGTTACACATATAAATGTTGCCTGTGGGATAATTGTCACCAAACCTAAGGGAATTTATGAAAAGGACGTTCTATTTGCAGACCGTTTAATACGCCAAGAAATTACGCTCGAGAACGTAATTACTCCACTTATACTGAAAATGATTTTGCCCAAGAAGTTAAGAACGTGGAAAATTGAAAGTTCACTTACAGATAAGTGGAGCAAAGATATGGAATTCCGATTCCTATAATTGTATAATAAGATGCATTTTTTTTTTTGAATAGTGGGCTTGTATTCCTGTGTTTATTTTTTTTTACATTTTTCTCTGAAAAATTGCTTCATTCATTCATTTGTAATAATAATTATTTAAAATGTATCAGTGCATTGATGATGTGTGTAGTGAATACACGAAATATCGTATGTGCATATTTATCGTAAATTTTGCCATTTTTAATTAGTTTTATTTTAGAAAAGCTTCTTTCATTTATTAGACTCGTAAATTTTAAAATCTTTCAAAATTCTCAACTATGAGCTATTGCAAAACCTACGCCACAGGAATAGAAACAGTTTTAAACAAAATAGGTATTTATTGAGATACATCTTTCAAAGAAAGACCTGTAGATCTCAAATAATGAAAATTATCAAGTTATCCTTAAGTTAGCGGCTCCACATGGTTACTCTGTTTGCTTAATTATGAGTACCCCTTGAAGAGGTATTTTTTGTTGCTTGTGAACGTGGTTCCTTCCCGAGACGAGATTAGTCTTTAAGACAAGCGACAGTTTGCACTGCCGGTTAAATGCAAATTAAAGTAGAATTAAATTGTGATGCAAACATCTGCGAGAGGGTGAAGATAAATTAAATCCGGATTAGAGAATACGTTAATATGAGCTTTTTTCATATATACACAGTATCTACTAATTAGGCAAGTGTGCAGAGCATTAACTTTCACACACTAACGGTTGTCCTTTATCCTTTTATTTTCAATTTATTCTAAAAGCATTCAAAAACAATTCCAAATTTATTTGATATTAAATACCGTGTGACGGCATTCTCAAAAAATCAAATCCATATCAAGTGCTTATTTTATGTTCTTTTCTGCTTCAAAGAAGTCTTATTTTATTTGTTAACTGAATACCTGCATATTTTAGATAAACCAATTTAATAAGATGTATTCAAAGATATTTTTTTAATTCCTTTATTTCAACTACGATGGCATTTGGACGCTGTTTATCTGATTGAAACTTGAATATCATTAATTTTCTACAAATTTAAGGACTCTTGTCTGTTAGGGAGTTGATTGCCTGCAGTTGGAAAATGTCTTATCTCACGTATTACAGAATGTCATTTGCTCACTTTTCCGGTACTGTATTAAAGAAGATTCGTTATGGTATATGACGTAGAATTGCGAGAAGTTATGTGAGGACCTACAGGAAACATTTATAAATTTGCATCTTTTTGATCAACAGCTTCCAGTCTTTCTTTTTTACGAACCCCTTCTAAAAACCGGAGTAAATTGGCGCACTTCCTATGTAGTCATTAGTAACAGTAAAATTAGATTGTTATTAAAATTGGTTTTACATATTGAATAGTAGTTTAGAGCGAAAAACTTAAACGTAATCATAAAACAAACAAACAAAACGGAATTATCTTTCATGTCATTGAGTACTAACTGACTGTTAGTTTAGGTTAAGCTTAAAAAAACACTCAACGGGATGTTAGTTTAGCGGAACAAAGAAATACAAAGTTTGTTTCGCTGTTTGTTATTGATTTAACTTGTTTCTGTATTTATCTTTTAGGTAAGTGTTGCTGAAAATCCTCTCTCAAATAGATATGTTGTACAAAAGGGCAACAATACTTTAATGGCCTTTCTAACAAAAAAGGATATTCGTTTCGTACACTGAGTCAAGTCAATTAAAAAGAGACCTTTAGAAATAGCATCTAGGGAACTGTCGGAGGATAAATTAACGAGCGTTTATTTTTCCAGTAGAGTAAGTATTTGAACTTACACTCCTTCATTTTTCAATACATTTGAGCTGGTGATCGCTTATAGATTGTTAAATTTGTATTTAAAGTCTTTCCTATAAGCATATTGCAACGGATTTGATGAGGTATTGAATGCGATTATATCTGCTTTAGATTTCAAAGAATTTGTTCGATTAACATCTGTGTCCAGCGCTTGACGCTGTGAATTGAGAACAGATTGCTGGTGAACAAGTTATCCTAATATGAAATAGGGTGATGCGCTCACATCATATCTTTCTAGTAAGTTTTAATATATTGACATATATAATTGCAAATCTACGATGTTGCCCATAGAGCGTCGTGTTCCCGAGGAATTAACCCTAGAATCTCGTTTATTCGTCATTTGCATAAGTGACCTAAATCTTAATGTAATGCCGGATAGCGTCTGCTTCAAAGCAGATGCAGATATTTCCATCACTGCTACACAAAGGTCTAAACAAAAGAAGGATTTATGTTGAAAGATACGACGGTAAGGAATGAAGTCCACCAATGGTTTGCTTCAAACAACCATAAACTTAAGTTAACCGAAACACAATATCTAAACTTCTCATGGAATAAAAGGATCTAGGTCTGCACGTGGATTGAAAAGTGAATTGACCAGTACATGTACATGAAATGGCAAAAAAATTGACGACCACTACTTACAGTGTAATAAGAATAAAAAGTGTCAACCCTCACCAAGCTGCCCGAATAACAGACTTTGCCAGGTCAGCAATACTTACTTTACTTGCTTGCTAAATATATGTCTAAAAATCAAGAACAATTAATGGTGACGCGCATAACTACACGCATAACTAACACTGAATTAATGATACCGTTCCATGAAGACCAAACAACGCAGAAGAATGCTGACTTCTTGGATGTTGGGATTCTTTAATAAGCTGCCCCAACGCGTTAAGTGCCCAATCTTCAACAGATAGACACAAATAAATAATAATTTATTATAAATTGAACTATATTTCTGTATTAATTTGTCATGTAATGTTTATCTATCATATAGAACATTTACTTTTATAAAATTGTAGTGATATTGGAAGTTTGAGCAGCTTTTAAAATCAGCTTGACACTCATTAAACGAAGTTTATCTTCAATCGTATACAGGGTGTGTAATTAAAATTACAGCTAGAGTAAAGCGCCCTTATTTTTCAAAGTAGAGAAACATGTGATTATGAAAAGTTGTTTAGAATTACAGGCCTTCTATCTCAAAAATAGAAAATTCGTCTTTTATGTACTCCACACTTACGCCTAATCTACTTAAAGCAGTTGTTATAACTAATAACTGGGAAACTAAGATTAACGGCACTCCTTACGTATTTTGAGTTGTTATCGAGGATTATTGAAATATACCTGAGAAATTCACGTATGTTTGGGATCTGTTCGGTGAATTAGGACATGAATGGGAATCATTCTAGAAATTACACTTTAAGATAAGCAATATTTCAAATTATAACCTTTTTTCGTTAAGGGAAGGAAAACAGCCCTTGAAAATAAATTGAAGCTGTTTGGAGTGTTCAGTAAGATTTTCGTTGAGTTAAATTCCGCATTTTAATAAAATGCTTCTGGGAAAACTAAAACAATGAATCCAAAAGTTGAATTTCTTTTGGTGACGCCTAGGGATTGTAAAGACAGGTTTAAATCATTTAATTTGGAAAAAATGCCAGCAGCTGTTCAAGTTTTTATAGCCTGCGTCTGCCTGGGTAGAGTTAGGCGCTGTGGATGGAAGTCCGCTATGATCAAGGTTTCTTAGTGGAGTCGCTTCCAAATTGCCATTTGCAGTTGGTGGACAATTAACTGCGCTCCATCCTTTAGGGTGAGTGGGTGATTGTGACAAAGTCATGGAACACTTCACACGTACAATTTACACACAAAGACTCATGAGGTTACGCAAGCTTTAAGAAGCTTATATGTACATTCCATTGGGCCGCCACCACAAAGAAAAGTCTGGAAATAATCTAATATTTTTTAATTTGGTTTATAGTATATGATTTCGATGATGCTTTGAAATAAAGGGAAACATTGCTTGAAATTTAAAAAGATTCATCCATTTTTGTATAATTTCAGCCGTCATCCCGATATTAAGCCACGTATTAATTCCTCATCTACGCTACACTTCTTACTGCAACATTAATCGATAGTATTGAAAAAACTAGATAACAAAATGTGAGACCAATGAGAGATTGAAAAAATAACGTTTTTTGAAACATATTCCCAACGGCACACTAAGAAAATGAGCTGTTGTTTATTCATTCCACATGCATTATTTATTAGTATTCAGTTTTAAACACAACGAGGGCTTTCCAAAAATATCCCTTGTTCCTTGCTGAACAATATCGTTAATTTTTTTTTACTTCAACGTTCATGGATTTTCATTACGCACAAAGCGACCTGTACCATCGCATATTTTCCTTTGTTCGATTACCGCGAGCTAACAAAAAATATTAATTCGAAATTTGCGCCGACGACAAAAGGAGCGTATTGCAAAAATATGTATAAGCTGGGGTGGGCGACATCGTTTTTCCGAGGCCCGGAATTTGCGCGTGTTGCGCTCAAAGCACACTTAGATATCGCGCGCCTGCTAAGCTTTAAAAATTCCGATCTCACGTAGTCACTAATAAATTTGCGGAGCGTAAAATATTTTAGTAGCGCCCGTTAAAAAAAAATGGACCAGAAATAGGGAACAAGATCGGAGGGGGGACATAGTAGGGCGGTGTGCATGCATTGAATGTACGCTAGGGGGCCGCACGCCTCTTTTATGTTCGTACGCCGTTTATAACATATATAGATGGGTAGAGTATTGCGAAAAGGCAAACCGTTTAATAGTGGCGGCGTTCTGCCATGGACAGGAAAAAGTACTAGATGAATTATGATCGTGGTAGGCCAATAGCAATTTGAGAAAATGCGTCGTGCTTTTCGTTCACATGTTCGTGCTTCTTCGGGCGAGTATCATACAGGACATAAATCTGATTCGTCTGACCGGATGGGATTTACAGTTCATTGTCTTGGCACTTTTATTTATATCCGCCAATTCATGCTACCAGCTCTTTCTAAATTATATTTTCCGGTAGTAAATTCTCGGTTATTTCGGGTAAATTTACGGTTCGCGGCAATACAAATGTCAACAATATGTATTAGACATATTGTTGACAAGCTGGAATCACTGATAAAAGGTTCGACCTCTTAGTTGACTAAGGATTTTTTGCGCAGCACCCAATAATAAACGATAAGCAGGGGTACTGGATAAAAAGAAATGCTAAGAAGGACGGTCTTAAAAATATTTAACTCAACAAATAACAAGAATAAGTAGATTGGAAAAAGTAAGAAAAGTCAAAGATCACCAGATTATATAACAAGAGCAAATGAAAAGCTGGATTTATTAATTAATTTGGTCCGAGAACTTACAGCTAAAACAAAGCAAATAAGAGTAGAACAGGAAGTAATTAAAGAAGAAATTGAGAAAATAACGGAGGAAAACAACCAACTCCTACAAGCCAATGAAAATAAATTAAATAAACAACTAATTAAGGAAATGGAGAACAGATTAGAATAGGAAAGAAAAGGAAAGAAGAAAGAAAAACGTTATTCTGTTAGGACGGAAATAGAAAAGTACTTGAGGAGGCTATGGAGAGTTTATTGAGAAATAATGACAAATAGAAGTAAACATATAGGTAAAGGCAGTACATAAGTAGAAGAGAAAACCTGTTTAGTAGAGAAAAGATACTACTGTCCAAAAACTAATCGATTCAGAGTTATCAGTATTTTTTTTTGAAAAAATTGACATTTTCACAATCGTTATTTCTTCGAAAGTATGCATTAAACAGATGTGATTTTTGGTGTCCAAATTAGGCATGAAAAAATCTGATACAGATCACTTACATGGTTCTGAATTATTAACGCTGCTTGAAGGCGGTATAACATATTTTTGTTAAAAAGTTTTTTTTCCTTTAATGGAATATCTTGAAATAGTATACAATTTTAATTTTCAATTTCTGACAAAGTTTAAGACAAAAAATTCAAGAAACATACTAATGATAGTGATAATAATAATGATTCTTTATTGCCCAGCAGATATTTACGAGGCAAGGTATAAAAAGGTACATATTTAAATTAAATTAAAAATTATGTGTCGGAATTGAAGCTCAAATACATCACAAAGTGTTTTCTATCACCAAGGTATGATCTAAATAGTGATAGAGATGACAAAAATTCAATAATATCCAATTAATTGATAACCAGAATCAATTCCATCAAAAACTTTGGTTAGTAGCCTAAAATGAACCATTTTCTCATTATAGCGATTTTTCAAATTGAACTGGCCCGAAAAGACCTAATGCCAACGCGCTTACGTGGTTCAGAATTACTAGTGAGGTATGCCAGTTTTTTGTCAAAAATTTTTTTTTCAATGGAACATCTTATATATCATTTTAGCTTTCAATTTTTACAGAGTTTAAAACAAAAAATATTAATGATAACGATAATGACAGTACTTTATTGCCCAACAGATAAATATAAATTGAAGATTATGAACAAAAGTGACCCAAAATTACTTTCCTGAGGAAAATAATTTTGGGTCCAAAATGTCCAATTTTACATTAATTCTAACCGGTTTGCAAGTTGAATCACTTATAGCAAAAGAAATTGTCTTCTTTCTTGGCATATTTTGACAACATCTTCTTAAAGCATTGAGAGAGCGTCTTTTGCTGCAAACTAGATTGAAGCGACGCCTCAAAATTGTCGAATAAGCGCTATGCTGGGAGCCGAAGCGACAACACTTGGAGTCAACAGAGCTTGCCCCCAGGGAGGTGTCCTGTCATCTCTACCTGGTGTCTTGTTGTCGATGATCTCGCACAGAACTTAACTGTTAAAGAATATGGGGCGCAACCCTACATGACTTGCTAACCATGATCCATGGAAAATATGAGAATATCATAGCAAAATGTTCTTGGTTGCAAACAACACAATACAAGTCGTACCAAGTGCGCACGGCTCTGCATGAGTCGGAATAGGTATAAGCATCACTGGTCTTGACTACCACCTAAAACTGCTTACCGCAATGGATAGTGGTCAAGCAGCCAAAAAAATAAAAGCCATAAGCAAGTAAGCCGTTAGAAGTAGCGTGCGCTTTTATTCCGTAAATATACGACTATAAGGTTATAAATTGGCAGCGCTAGATTGACGAAATTCCGTCCCTTTCTTAGGCCTTTCAAAAATTTCATCACTTTGGGTTTAAATTTTTACGACTCTCTTATATATTGACATCCGAACGAGCTCAGAGGTTAAGTTTGGGCTCGTTTGAAAGATCTCGATGAGCGCTTTAAAGTTAACGCGACGGCGGTTTAAAGTTGAAAAATGAAAATTCTCTTTTTCAACTTTGAAGCGCCATTACTCGCAAACCAAAAGAGCTATAGGGTTCTGCTTGGTCGCAATCGATCCCACGTTGATGTTAATTCTCTATCGGAAAACCATCAAATTCGCTGATCGCAAATGCATATATAAGGATAAAATCGACGAAAACTAGAGCGATGTCGATTTTGGGTCCGATTCTGACGCTGTTTTTCACTCTATTGTTCAGATTCTGAGCTTTCGCACCTAATTTATTGCTTCATCGAAGAAATTATAGCCGAAATTACAATGTATATTTTAATGGTGTTTACAAGCAAGCAGAAAAAGAAGAAACTGGAAATTTTCTTATTACATACAAGCCACTCGTTGTAACTTACGTTAAGTAATGTAAGAATGCAAAGGCCTTCATTTCCATACCTCGAGTAACTGTATGAAAGTAATGTTCAGGCCATACGTTAACCATAAAAGTTCTTACAAAGCAAAATCGATAAGAAAAATGTAATGTTGGCAATGAATCCTCCTTGGTAAAATCTTAATGTAAAACGTTAAAAGTGAGTAGCAATCAAACATTCTGTCATCAAGTTGTTTGACTCAATGATAAAACTAACAATATTCTTTGTGTTTAAAACAGAGAATAAATGGGAAACATTCGTCGCGGTCGAAAACAAATAAAACTAGTTTATCTAACTCTGTTCCATTTGTTAACTTTGCAAAATCAATAAAAGTTTTTGTTAGATCTTTTATTGAAACGCTAAAGGAGGATACAATGCAGTTTTCGATAAAACTGTAAACCTATTTTAATCGTGTATTATCTGCATGTAATGTTTCAGGTCCAGTATCATTGAATTATCGCATCAAATATGATAATATATGCATTTCAGATCACCGCATTTATATTGTAACTTAAAAGATACGAATATTGGCGTTTTTTTTTCTTTTCTCTATTCAAATACTATTGTAGATAAGTACTGATCATGGAACTAGGTGAAATCTTCACAGTAATGATTTGTTGTAGCAAACATGTTATTCACGATTAAATCTAAATGTTCTACGGTTCTTCATAAAGTCTTGTGCTGTTTATAAAGAGCCCCTTGCAACAACAAACTAATGCGCCCTACGTAATGATTAATTATAATTATTCTAAAAATAAGGTGTGATGAAAATCATTGCACTAATTTTGTATTTTTTTCTTATACAATTTAATCTTAACGAACGTTTGCGTTATCCACTTAATGACTCCATTAAATTTCGGATCACGCACAATACCCTTGCGTATCAATAATTTATGGGAAAGTATAGCCCCGTTTGTCATTTATCCTCGGTAATTTTCCAACGAAAGGCCTACTAAAGCTTTCAGGACCAATTAGGTGTCGTTACTTAAATAGGAGCTGTTTAGAAAATGGGACGGTATTAATTAAATATTCGATAAATTTTCGGATCACGAACAGCTTCCAAATATATGGATAGTATGTAAATAACTAATTAGTTTAGAGTGTTTTATAATTTCGTAGTTTACTCTTATTTTCTACCACGAGAAGAATGCTTAATTTATAGATCACAAATAAGCCTTATATATTTATTTACGTAATCAATTGAAAGAACAATACATAAAATAAAAGTTAAACATCTCGCTGTAAACATATGTAGTCAATAGTTAAAATACGTTACCTCGTGGGTTGTAAATTACGACAGTTCGTTAGCTGCCAAACCTGCAATTATTTTTCCGGTAGTTGCAAACGTTCAACACTTTAATAAATTTGCTAGACGTTCTATTTTTAACCATACGCTCTTAAAACGTGAGCTACTGTACTCTACTGTGTAAAAGAAAGACTAATAAGAATTTTAGAAAGCGATTTACGGTAACAAACGTAGATACATCTAATGTCTACGTTCAAAAAACCGGTCCAAAAAAGGGTAACCGAAAAGTTGTTATTATTAATACATTATTTGAATATTTATGCAATATTGTTTGAAAGTTTCAGAAGAATGAAATCTATAAAATACATGTTCATCTTAGATCTTACAACATATTATAATTTAAAATCTACAAGGAAAGTAGAAAATAATGAAGAAAATAGAAAAACGCTGCATGAACAAAGCTTAAAATAGGAATAAACTTTAATGAAAGCCAAAACAAAAAGCAAGAGTTAACCAAGAAACGAATAAACATTTAATAGCAAGGGTACAACAATTCCACATATTCTGTTGACAAGAGCACCTACTAAAATACCATCGCGTATTCCTAGAAAAATGTTTTTAAAGGGGGATTTTGAAAGTATCTAGTATCTAGCTCCAGAAAAATAATTAAAATAGGAATGGAATAATTACAAATTTTAGAAGAACAATATACCATATCCAGCGAACTGTTCAATTTAATAAATGGAAATTTTAATGCAATTCTTAATTATTATTTTTTATTCAATCAAAAAACATTGGAGCCTCTTTAAAGTATTACTTGTTTTAACAAAACATTTTTTTAAATTTAATTATGAATTTATGTAATTGTAAGAATAGACAATGAGTTTTATTAGAAATTTCTTGGACCAAAATCTTTTTTTATCATATTTTCTAACGTCTCAACTCAGCTATGGCTATGGCTCGGCTATGGCAGGACTATTAACATTTTCAGTTATGAAAATAAGAGAATAGTCCAAGAGCGTCCTTAAGTTTTCTATACGAGATAATTTAATTTGAAAAAATAAACCTTCTTAATCAAATATAAATTAAACTTTCTCTTTTTTTTTAAACGAATCCTCGATTTACAACTTATACTAAAGAGGAAAGTACATTGAAAAAATATACAGTGTGTATCAAAATCAAAGGAGTGAAAAATATTTCCTTTCAGTCATAGTCATTACAATTTTAATCGTATCGTATTAAGCTTTTAATATTACGATTTTGTTTGATGTAATCTGTGATACATCAATTGTGCTTGGCTATTTTAAAAATTAGTTTAGCTAACTTTTTGTGAATATGCATCTTTGGTCAACACTATTGTGTCTTAGCTCTTTAGTAAAAGTCTATAGAGACTATATGAGGGCCTTGTTTTTAAAATAGAACAAGAAGAAGACAATAAATTATACTTTTAGTTCAGCAAATGTATCTAACAGGACCTGTTTTCATAGCATGCACAAGGATGAGTTCACACGTTTATTTTTAAGATCTAAATTAATAAAATTTTGCTTTTTTTTGTAGCAAAAGCGATGCATTTTCATTTGAAGACAAAAAAGTGAATTATTTTTAGGATTATCGATTATTACTACTAGTAATTGTAGATTAGTTGTGTATGTAACTCGTTTTCCTTCTAAAATTGTATTGTTATAAAAGCTACTAATTGAAGCATTCTTCTTTAATAATCAGTCACACAGCTTGATGCCTTTTTGAAACGCTAATAACAAAGGATGATTACTGGTATCTTTCGACATCGAATCTTTACCAATGTACCAGTGGAAGAAATACTAGAAATCATCAGGCGACAACTAATACCAAAAAGACTACCCCGGATCTGATTGATTTAGCAAGACTCTGCCTATATCGACCTACTTCCTGTGGAACGAAGAATTCTACGAACAAGCGAGTGGTGCTGCACTCTGTCATCTGTCATCGCCAACATCTTTATGGAAGCGTTCGAACAAGAAGCCATCGAATCTAGCAAGATGAAACCTAAATGCTGGTACAAATATGTAGATGACACCTTTGTTATATGGCCGCATGGACTAAAGACTCTAGAGGAATTCTTACAACATATCAACAGACAATACGCAAAGATCAACTTCACCATGGAGATCGAAGGAGACGGCACCTTACCATTCCTAGATGTCTTAGTGTAGCGCACTGATAGCAGTAGACTAGGCCACAGTGTATACCGTAAGAAGACTCACACAGGTCGATTCCTACATGCAACATCTCACCACCATCCACAACAGAAGAGATCCCTCATCAACACATTGTTAAGAATAGCGGAGAAAATCAGCGACGAACATCGCAGAGATAGTGAAATACAACACATCAAAAGCGCTTTGCAGAAGAATGGCTATAGTAGGGAGGATATAAGGAAACCACGAGAGCATAAAAAGGACGGAGACCGACAACAACTAGCAGGATACGCATACCTCCCGTACATAGCCGGAGTCACCGACAGGCTGAAAAAGACCCTAGGAGAAAAGAACATCACATGATTCAACACGGTGAGCAAAATCGACCAGCTACTCCCTCCCAACAAGGGGCATATACGAACTGAAATGCTAATGTGGAAAAAAAGCTACATCGGTCAAACAGGATGGAGAATTCACTGCAGAGTAAAAGAACATGGGAGAGACGGACGCCTTAGGCACAATGAAAAATCTGCAGTAGCAGAATACCTGCACCAACAAGGAGACCACCGCATAACTTATAGCCGCGTTAAGGCATTAGCCAGGACCAGCCACTATTACCCGAGGATAATCCGCGAATCGATAAAAATAATGAAGAATACCAATAACTTCAATCGCAAAGACGGATACAAAATCAGCAACGCATGGAAGTTAGCACTGCGGAGTCGTCATACAGCGAACGGCGCGATTCATCGGAGCGGAACGGTTATGGATCAGCAAAACGGGGTATATAACGAGGGACAAGAGACAACAACACCAGTCTTTAGAAATCTTCTGAAGAAGCTGACAGCATGATCAGCAAAATGTCAAACATCAAGTACGCGACAACACTCGAAAGACATTTCTACTAACCTTTAACGTAACAAATAAAAAAAGAGTCTCGCTTTATTTAATCACCATGTAGATGTATGATAATGTATATATATTATCACAGGCAACAGCATTAATAACAGTTTCTATGCGCGTATCGAAAATTTTTTATTATAGTTAAACATAGTTTGCAAAATTCGGTCGGTTGTAGATTTCCTTTGATAATGCCAGCGGTTGTCTCGAAACGAGGCACGTGTTGGCGTTAAAGTTTCGTCGCTCGGAGATGCCTTCTGCTCCATTTCCTGTCGTCGCGTCGTCATTTTCATCTCGGAGAAACGTAAATTCCGCTCTTCATTCATGCGAGGCCCTCGAGCGTCACGAACCTAGAAAAACTACTTCACACGTTCGTAATAACAGAGTTGATGTTTGCCTTGTTATTTTTGTAGAACGTTCCTTCTACGGACAGATATGAGTGCCTCGCTCTGACAGAAAACACTCTAATTAAGCGAAATTAAAAAGAAATTAGGTAACCGTAATGCTTAGACACTCGCAATGATGTGCATGATGATGATACTATATTTCACTGAGTGAATGATCGTTATAAAGATATTTTCCTCGTGCAAAGGAATGTAATATTCTAATGACTTATTTATGAAAATCAAAAATATTTACGTTCTTTCTTGAGTCACATTAATTAAATTGGTTTGTTTCTTCTTTGGATACCTACGATAGGGAAACGAAAACATTTCTGAATTTTATTTCAGACTGTGTTAATTTTATATCCTGAAATAAGTTAAGCTAGAACAGAAAAATACTGTTCTATTAAATATAATCTAAGAACTTTTTTAACAATCGCACGTTACCTTCTACATTTAATTTTAATTACATATAAAATCCTACTTGATAAATTAGCGTGTACTTTGCTTTCCTAATTGTTGAAACGGTAAAATAATGGTTGTTTAATCAGAGGAAGCCGACTACTAATACACCACATCCGATCAACAAGAGCATCAAAATCATTTAAAAATACATACATTTGGTAATATTGAATCACAAAAATGTTATATGGAAATGCACTCACGTGAACATTGTGTACTGTGTTGCAACCTGCATTCTTTGTGAAGATGTATTAATACAGAAGTGTTAAAACAAATTCTTAAAACGAAGGGATAACATTATACAAAGAATAATTAGAGTTTGTTCCTTGTTCTAGAAATTAGAAATTTTGTATGAATGCGGATGCATTATACTGGCTTTAGGACCTGTTGTTAAATATGGACGGTTGCCACACACTTATCACGTACTTTTCATATATGAGCCGTAAGCTATTTACTTCTTGCTTTTCTGCTCAGACCGTTTCAGTGTGATATCAACATAAAGTTTGTTTTGAGAGTCTGCAATATTAGTTTTTCTCCAAAAGAATTAAATATCTATTTTATATTTATGCAGCTTAAGTCATGTCAAGTGAGACTAGTGAGTTAATGTTATGCTAACGGTAAATAATGACGATAATATAATAAAATGTGACATATTATATGCTTATAATTAATAATTTGTACTTTTATTATTCACAGCAGGTCGCTATGTTCAATAATAACGTGATATAAAACACACTTCGTACACGTATCAAATTCTAAACGCCTCGATGCCAGTTCATTGTGGGAATATGCACGAATTCATATTTTTGCTGCTGCCACCGAACCGAGAACGACGCTGAAACTCAGCGTCGAAATAAATTGCGTGAAACGCCCACGCGTAGCAGTGCCCCTGACAATTTACCCATAGCGAGGGTAGGTATGTACATAAATCCAAAACAAAATACTAATGTGGCAGCGTTTGTTTTTGACAAGCACTATCATCATATTTACGATTTGCCGTTGTGCTGCATTTGAAGATGAAATACATGGTCGGTTGTTGGGTTGCGCCCCGCGGGACGAGTCATTTGTCCAAAAAGCGCTAATAATAATAAACCGAGTGGACGTGCGGACGTACGGGGTGCATTGTAAAGGGAGTTTAGTGTTGGAAAAATAATAGTAATGTACGAGGACATATTGGAAACTATTGCCTCGACAGCTATCACTTTTCATATTGTTTCGTGCATATGTTTGGTTTTCATTCGGAGCAATGGTCTTTCGCCAATGTACAAGTTGCGTAAACCTACCATTCTTGGAACCCGAACTCATAGAGCAGGATATATGGTGAGGACATCGCAATTTATTTGGGATGCGACTAGACGGATGCGAATAGCTATTCCCCGGTTTAAGAAATCATAACTAAAGATGAATGAAAGTAAATGCGTGGCCGCTGGTTTCACAAACAAGGTCAAAATTGAGATACCCCTAATCCCCGTCGCCAAATATATTGTACTAGACGTGGACAAGCGGCTCTATTCGTAAAAGGCCTCCTTAGAAACCTGAAAACATTGCAGAAACAATTCTGGACCATAGCGCGTGCGCAAACAGCATTTGGGAAATTACTCAGGAGCACCTAAGAGAATGTCTCTAAAATCTGTTGCGGGGCTCATAGGAGAGAATGTAGCTAGCAGCAATCGGTTAGTCTAGCCACAGGATTCACCACCACCCAATGTTAGAGTAACTCGTGCCGTGATCGGTTATAACACAAGGAGGACTATAAAATGACTGTCTAAAGTCATGCGATCATATTAAGAAACCGCTAATTACATCTGCAACATCAAACGGTGAGCCTGTGCTGCAAGGAGAGGAAGTGAGCCCAACTAAACGAGATGGACGTGGTCCGTTGGATTGCTGGCTCTGTAGTTGATGGACTGGAATTTCATTTCAACGCCGTAATAATTACTTTTTCCTGGGAAATCTTTCAGCAATGTTAATTTGTTTACATCAATGTTTTTTTTTTAACCAATTGATCCGTGAGAGCCAGTTGCTACACACTGGGTATCGATTGAGTGCTTGATTCGACAGAATTACTTTAGCTGAACATTCATCTTCAAGGTCCTTGTTCACCTTCAGATTCATTCATCTTGATAGATGGTACTCGATGGATGTCAAAAGTAGCTACAGCTCATTATCTAACTAACTGCATATTTATGACCATCGCCAGTTAAACAATTTTTTTACATTGCAAAATTAATTCCATACATTTGGTGAGCAATAGCTTCAATCAAACCAAAACATGTTATGGTATGGTTTTTCAGGCATCTGTCGCAATATAATTGAGCATTAAACTCGGTAAAAGTAAAATCAATTCAGCAATTCTTCATGCTGATGAATCCCTGAAGCGATCAAGGCATACCAGTGACAGTAGTAAGTAACAAAATCCAGTATGATTTTTAGATCTTAAATGTTAATGTAGATAATAATAATATTAATATTTTTTATTGTTGTATATTCTTAAAAAAGAACATTGACATTGTCCCTTGATGCTCATCGCTTCTGATTTATTTTCGATACATTTTGGAAAAATGTTCTCATGCATGATTTGTCGCTTATTTCCTGGAGATTGCCAAAACTTATGGAATCATATCACCACAATACCAGTTTAAAAGAATTTGTATCGATACCCAATCCGCAAGGTTATCATAAATAAAAAGTAATGTGTTAGTCTAGTTTGCGATTGTATGACAAGTGGTCATTGTATATTAAACAAACCAGTATTAATTTAAGCGGATTGTTCGAGTGTTCGGTTAACTTTCATGTGAATATTTTATATATTTATTTATTTACCATACACCAACGCCCCCGTTGCTATCCACTTCCACTTCCATTAATTCTCAATGCACCCTCGTATTCATGTGTTGGACAACCAATAGGAATTGCTGTACTTACGTAAAAGTATTACACGAATAATAAGATTTGTAAAAAGTAATTAAGAGAAACTTAATTCTCTACTAGCGCGAGCAGATACATTGAGTTAGTTTTAAATACAAACTGCTAACTACTGTTAACAACAGCGTAACAGTCGCATGTTCTTTTTCTTTACTTTTTCTCTTCGAAACTTTTCTAAATCAACTGAAGTTGTTTAATTAAAGCAAATGTGTAGTAGATGTTTTAAAGAACTAAATTATTCCAGAATTCTCTATCAGAAAATGGATTCAATCATAAAATTTTCTAATGGAAAAATAAGTTATTGGGCCGATATTTTTACTTCTTAGTTGTACATGTTTATTTATAAGTATTCTTACCATTTTAGGTGTTTCTAATTGGAAATAAATAATAGAATAATAGAAGCTGTTCGAGTGGTGGACACATTCTTTTCAGTTAGGAAGTTACAATGTCTCGTAAAATAGCGAGAAAGAAAACTGCTGGCGTAAAGCTAACATAACGTCAATTTTGTAAGTAATAGGTTAGTTCATGCGATTTTAATTTTTTTAACTATTAGATAACTCCAATAATTAGCTTTTAGTGCTGCGACAGTTATCACAGTAACTCGTTCAATTTAAGAAATTATACATAAAACGAAATAAACCATTTTTGCCGAACACTGTGAGTGGAGGATTAAAAAGGAAATTTCATTTAGAAAAAAAAGTAGAAGAGTCAATAGCTACGAAGCACCGAAACATGTCGCTTGAGAGAATGCGTTTCTACGAGTATTATAAACAATAAGTTGAACTTGTAAATGTAGTCAACTTAGTATTCTGATGAGTTATGACTAGAAGTTCTGTTCTTAATTGTAGCTTGATCCTCAATCTTGTAGGACTTGATGTACGTAGTTTGGTCTTATGACCGTTTAAACATCACTAACATCCAAATTTCAACGTTTATAGAGTTTTAGAACCGTCATTTATCATTTACTTTGTGATAAGCTGTGCATTATTTTCACGATCTTTCGATAAAAGCAAATATGTTTTGTGTACAGTTTTGTACACCAAACTTTGCCAAATTCAATCACTACAAAAAACTAAATTTCCTATATGCTGTATTCAACATGTAGGAAATTTATATCTCTAACGTTTTTGTATGATATCGTAAGAATGTAAGATTGTAAACCAGTGTTTGGTTCGCTACAATCACCGGGCATATTTTTGAGTAACACTATGAGTTCTATTATTATTAAAAAATCCTAGCTTCCTACTATTTACACAACAGGCACAATTTTACAATTGTAGAAAGTTCGGATCCTCCGTATCTATAAACTTTCCTTAGTGCAACTGCCAAGGACGAAAATCATATCAGAGATGTTCTACAAGAATTATTTCCACTACAATCGGTAAAGTAAATCGCATCAATTTTTGAACATAGGTCATTCCTCTGAAATATACTACTTGAATGCGTTATTTGCTTGTAATTAGCTTTAAACTATGAGTTTTCTAAGATTATATTTGCAGAAAAACTAAATTTTAATAAATAATGTAATACTGCATTATACAGAGCAGAATAGATTTGAATATAGCTTACTAGGGTGGATCAAATATAAACCAGAGTTTTGCTTTAGAGTGCTTGATATTGAAGGAAGCGCATAGCCGTTTTGAGGATTGATGGGATTCAGTGTCAGAAGTGGGAAGAGGTGCACTCGCAAATTGCGCAACGCGCTATTAACTTTCTCACTCGTAAGGGCGTGAAACCGGCTGAAATTCTTTGGAGAATAACGACACACTTTGCGGATCAAACGCTGCCAAGACTTCTTCTGTTTGGTTGGCATAAGGAACTCATGGTAGGCAGTGGAGGGGCCGAAAATGAAAACCATGATGGTTGCCCACGAACAATCGTTATGGAGCAGAACGTAAACGTCATTCGCGATCTCTAAGTCATACTTGCCTATCACCACAAAAGACGTGAGAAATCGAGAAACCTGAATACATGAGTCTCCATACTACAACTGTCACGTATGAAAGATCGAACGAAACGCATTGTTCATCACTTAAACAGCCTGGACCACTGAAAAAAATGTTGGGAAACCAAGAATTCAACAACAGTAACGGAGTGGAAGGATTTTGTGCACAACTGGCTGCTAACACAACCTACTACACTGAGATAAATGTATATATAAAACAGGAAATTATGTTGAAAATGATACGCCTTTGGGTTTTTTATTCCCGCAAATGAAAAAAAGTAAACGAAAGTCTCGCTTATATTGATTCACCCTCGTATATTTTCAAACAATCTTTCGAAACCCAATTACATAATTTTGCCTATACAATCCCACTTAATGACTTTTCAATATCTCTAATGGTATAGGAAACACTGCATTTTGCTACGGAATTGGCATGCCGTGTTACCACATTGTTACCATAGAAATCTAATTGTAAAGCTTCTCATTATTCCCGAAACACTCTCGCAATGCAGCTAAAGTTGAAATTTCAAGTGCTCTGCTACATTTCTTTCCCTTTATGAAAACATTTATTAGGAATACTGGTGAGAAATTCTTCGTGCGCCATCTAGCGGAATTAACAACAGCGCAAGCATTCATCATAACTGCGTTCTTGTTCATTTCATATGCATTTCCATTGCACTGACAGGTTATAAACCGCTTTAGAGTACTAAGTGTTGAATGCGTCCTGGACTTTGCCAAATCAACGAGGAATTTCACAGTAGCATAAAGTTACGATTTTGCGAAGACGCGTGTGTACAGGATACACGTTGATAACTTGAAAACTAGCCAGGTTGTACGTTTCACACTCCAAAGCAACGTCGACTATTCAGTGGTAGTAATTCAGTCGCCGTATAGCCGTTACATTAATATTCCATGTTTACGTCTTTGAACTTGTGCACCTGGCGTCGCAGTTTGTTCTGGGTCCTTTATGTTTTCCGAAGCGCCTGTCAACCTGCTCGCCAATTGCGCTCGACTTACACCGTAATTAAAATTGAGTTACGACCAAAAATTATATACGCGAGCGGCATTGCAGTACGATGTCGAACGCAGAACCTGCTTCCTTTCGGCCGTCGAATATCAACTTTCGGTATGTCGTAAAGTACCTACAGTTTCACTAAGTTGAATTATCCGGAACGACACTCTAGCAAAAGGTATCATGGAGAAATATTTCAAGAATTTCGCTTGAAAATTTTGGTGATTGAAATTCATGAATGAATTGATAGCAGACTTGAAGTTTAATATTTATCGTGGTGTTATTAATATGAAATGTTTAAGGTTAGAAGAGGTTTTTGCCTTCGCCAATTACAGATTAATTAATAGTTTTCTCAAATGGAAAAATAGAAGAAAACGAAATAACTTTAAATAGTGACGTAGCTAGGTAGTAATAGGTAAATCAAACTAAATAGGTTGGTATTGTATAGATTTACATCTATTGTATAAATATGCAATGTGTATGATATTCCTGAATTCATTTCTACTTCAAATGTATTTATTTTCAATAATCTCACGTACGGTATTCCATTTTAAGCTAATAAAAGCGAATATTTATAATAATAATAATATTTCTATTCCTTCTGAACACTACAAGTAATAGATAAGAATAGGTCAAATGCACATAGTTAAACAATATAAACTTACATTTAACGCTTAACTAACAGACACCAACAGTGCCTGAAGCATAATTATTGAATGTAATTTTAAATTCCTTTATTTGAAACGACAGTCTTAAGCTCGGGTGGGAGTAAATTACATATTCTACTGCCAGTGCAAGAGCGCTTGTCGACAAAGGGTAAATAAAGACACGTGAAAAAAATACAGAAGTTTCTCTATCACTTGCTTTGTATGGCTTTCGGAATCCTGAATCCTAATTTTTAAAGATTCTCAAAAGTTCGCCCATTTTGAGTTTTTTTGTTATAACATAAAACCAGTGCATTTTGCGAAGAAATGGTCTAGCCACAAAAATAAACTAGGAAAGATTTCCAAAAACAGTATTATACGATTATTTCATCAAATGAATGGTTTGGGCGCTAAAACGCGCTGAAATTTGTACAATTTCCGCCCTACAGGTAAATCGAGAAAATGTACATACCTGGATATCGAGATAGTATAGTTTCCGTGCGACTTTTACCAAGGTTTAAATGGTAAAACACAGTGGCTCACCTTGTGCTTTTTAGGGAATTCTCTTGTTATGTATGTACTGTTCGCTACTTGACAACTAGAGTGGACAAATTCGGGTGCGCACCACCGGCCTAGCTAATGGGCTCTTACAAGTGAAGGGAGTCAGTATGCGGAAACATATTATCGCGAACGGTGCCGATCCGGTGCTAGATACAAAAAAGGTTTTAAGATGGAGGAAAATATGTTCTTGTATAAAGAAAACGATCGCTCTACATCAAGTGATGTTATATTTGCATAATTAAAAAAAAAATTTTAAACAACTTAACGCATCTGTAAACGAATCTTCACAAAAAAATAACACTACTGTTATTAAGAAATAGTTTTCTAAGACATTAAATGAGATATTTTATGATTCTTTTCAAAAAACACTGATTAGCTCTTTATTTTGGTGTTTCCAGACTTCCCTGATGCGCTGTAGATTTTTTTACAATAATGGGCAAGCCTGCAGGAACGATTACACTTTCCGTACGCCTAACGAAATTATCAGAAACTAGGCAGGCTCGTGTTTTGTCGACTCTCGGGGAAACCAGTAGGCAACGCGAACCCATTCTCATGAGACGAATAAACACGAGTCTGTCTAGTCTCTGCTAATTTCGTGAAGCGCAACTCGTTTCTGTAGGCTTAATAATGAGGCCACTTACGTTAGGAATTGATTGATATAATCATCCCACTGTAAATTACCATCAATTACTATGCCTATGCAGTCAACAACGGATATCATCGACATTTTGCGAAGGGTTAAGGGAAGGTAACCCTCCCATTCTTTTAAATTGCATACATACGGTTTCAGGAAAATTGATGATGAAGTTATTCGCATTACACTATTCAGGGAAATCATTCAAAGCAGTAAGTGCCTTTTTCTTTAACATATTCCGATATTTATTGGAAATTATGATGAAAAATTGTGATGAAAGTCTGCGTATATAAGAGGACCAAATGAAACATAAATACCACAGTATCATTCAACCTAGAATTCATGAAAGAATCATCAAAATCAAATTAACTGTTCGAGAGATCAACTCATTCCTTGAATAGTTCCTTAACCGTAGACATTTTTTACACTCCGGCATTATCAGAAATTTCCTAGTTAGTAGGAAGTTTGTGCGTCATCACTTTGCAGCCATAAAAAGGACAATAGAATTGTTATTTACGATCGTAAGCCATATATTTGGATGGTTCTTGTCAACGGCAGATTTTAATTTTCCGCGGGTTCCCACGTCAACAACTGATGCTGACGCGATGATTGATGAGCTGGCTGGCGCGCGGGTCGCGATGCCTGATGCAGCAGTAGCAACCGTACGTCAGTCCACCGCCGGTCATCAGCATCTGTCCGAAGCACGCAGTTTCAGCGACGCAACGTCAATTCCTACATCGCAACTTAACCAATTAGGTAATTAATTCCATAGCGCGCGGAGAGATTTTAGTGCGCGAAAAACCGCGATCGCGTCGTTTAACGTGATTGATATGCCTCTGCTAAATGTACCGTAGTAATTAGAGTCGACGGTCGTGCATAGAGGATGATTCGACTGCAACTATATCAATCGGGACACTATCTAATATTGTTGTTAATAATATTTATGTAGAATCACAAATAGGATGTACCTATCTTCATACAGAAATCCATTCTGGTAGGTTAAGAGAATAGCTTGATAAGAACATCGTTTACGAATGATGAGTTAATTACAGAAAAGAAACTAACGTTAAAACTATAACGTTTACACAATTGGCGCATTATGAGTCGGTACACTGGACTTGTTGGCGCCGTAAATGCTGTAGTTGACTTAATGGATTATTGTTACCTAAGAAATTAGATACGTATGTACGAAAAGGGTTCAAGTATCTTTTCCTATTTTATGTTCCTAGTTCTATCAGACGATTTTCCAAAATACCCATTCAAAGGTTTAATCCAAAACAATCTTCTGGTTTCGTTGCCCTATTTCGTCTGGGATTCCGCAGTGCCCTTCCGTCTTTTTGTTAAAGATTCCAGAATTGATATATTTTAATAATGATAGCAAGGACTGTGGCGTAGTATGGTAAACAACACAAAAGTATCGGCACCCTCCGCACCACACAAGTTTAATTTATTATATAGTAATATAATGAATAGTCCGGGACGGCCGTTTCGAGGACACGAATGGTCCTCATCATCAACCGGTGACCGAATGAAGTGAGAAAAAACTTTTTCTAATACTAAACATGCATGTACAATCTTTACTTCTTAGAACAGATATTCTTTACAAGTGCCTATTTCTACCTCCTGCACGCCTTGAAGCTACGACGTGGGAAAAACATGCATGAACTATCCCTTCTTCCGAGAAGAAATATTGTTTTACAAGTGCCTATTCTACCCTCTACGCGTCTTAAACTACGACATGTGAAAAACACGGCCAGATAGACGGGAAGATCTCTTTTATAACCCAAAATATAAACAAGTGCCAGCCTACTGCAATAGGTCAAAAAGGACAGAGTACGACAACGGTCCGTTTTCTCTATTCATCAGATTTTTATTACTTTTGATGTAAACTGTCTCGTACGCATCTAATTCTCGCGGCGACGTTACGTTTTTAATCAATTTTAAGTCTTCTAATTTAATACTATGCCCGGTTTCATTTATATGTTGTGCCACACTCGACGCGTCCAATCTGCCGTAGCGATAATTTCTTATATGTTCTTTGAATCTACTTTCTATCGCTCTTTTTGATTGACCAATATAGGCTTTATTACAGTGACTACATTCAATTTTATAAATACCCGACCTTTCTCCCATTTTCGGTTTATCTTTAGGATTACCAAGAAGATTTTTAAGTGTGTTGCGCGAACCGAAGCATACGTTCATATCTTGACTCTTCAAAACCTTACTCACGCCTTTCGATATGCCGTGAAAGGGGAGTTTCACGAATTTCTTACTATTAGTATTATTGGTTGATATATTTTGATTGATTTTGTTTAAAAAATATCTTCTGTCTCATTAATTAAGTCGTTTTAAAGTGTTACCAGGCCGTGGCTAATATAAATAACTCTCGATACTCGAGTTTTGGAGCAAATTTAATTCTGACGCTACTACGCGTGTACATGATCCAAAAAATACAGAATTTACATAAAGTTTGCAGCACACATTTAATTTACCGTTGGTGAAATATCTCCTTGATCTTCGTAGAAATTTCTGCTAGCATAAACATTCCTCGGCTTAGTAAACGATCCATTCTCGACCAAAATCAAGAAAAATGATTCCATGTTGCAGTTCGTAAATATCTTGTACCTACTCGCTATTGTTGTATTTCCATTCGATGAATAAAAAATACTTGACATATCTTGTTTCTCTTCGTTGATGTACGAAAATTTGAAAATGTGATGGCTACCTTATTTAATCTTAAAATATATTCTTCGTCAATTAAAACATAATAACGAAAAATTTTATCAACATGTTATACATGACTGCATGAGTTTGCCGACGTTTCGCTCTCAGTTGCATGGAGCTTCTTCTGAGCTGTCGCATATTGTACCGCCGCTACTCTGGGAAGCGGTAAAGCTGGGGATGGGACCAAAAACTATTTTAAAACGGATATACTTCCAAACGACAAGGAGGATATATAATTTTCTACATTTTCTTCAAAGATTTCGTCTGAAAATGAAACGATGAATTACACTATTTATTACTATTTTGTAATATCTCAGTACATATTTGCCATTTATTAGCTATGTATTCACCAGGACAGTGCGGAATTTAAAAAAACGAGGATCTAAACGATATTTGTATTCGATGAAAAATTAATTTGACAGAAACTGAAGTTTGACATGGTAGAAGTGTGGTATGATAAATATTTGTGTTAAGGAAGACAACGCAATTATTTTGCATTTAGTAAATTTCTTTCTCCAGAAAAATCTCCTTGTATATACACTATACACTTGATCCAGTGACGATAAGCCATCCAAATAATGTTTGTCGAGCTCTGCAAAGAAGAACGTCTGTTTCGGTAACGACCTCTTCATTTGACGTGAACTGTTCTCCAAGTCACTTTTCCTAAGTTTCGAAAAAAAAAGAAGTCACAGTATTATCAATTCTGATTACATAATAATAATAACGGAAAAGCTTCAACAACACAATTATTATTACGCTTAATTTATTCCACGTACTGTAACGTATTTTATTCTAGATAGGGATTCCTAGTCAATATTCAAATCAATCTACCTCATAAATCTTTCGAGCAAAGGAAGCCGTGTCAATATTTGAAAAATACTTGTCTGCGATAAAGTTAGGTCGACATGACAAGTTGAGATCGCCTACTTCCCTCCCACTACTCGTCGATCATACGGAATAAGGGGTTTTACATTAAATATTGCCGTGTAATTGAATTTAGGCCGCAAGGCTTCGGCACCGTCATATACCAAAATTATCGCGATCGATATGTGTACATCGATTAACTTGTGCATGTAGACTACCAAATTTACATGCGATGTTTATTTAACAAAGAGAAAATGGAAAGGCAGCCAGAGCAAATTATTACATGTAAAGTGATGAATGTGTTTAGTAGGGAAGGTTATTTTACTAAACCACGATTTTGAATTATTCCTGTGATGCTTTTAGAGATTATTTCAAAATTTTTAGTTGCGATCTAGTATCGCGTTTTATCGAGTAAATGGAACTTTATATTGATTTGTACACAAGTATCCTTTTTAGAACTAGGAGTATTGCCGAGTTATTTGGCAGACTGTAATCTTAAAGTAAAAAAGTATGTATCTACATAGCTTGTCAATTTCGGCTATCGCCTCTGGTGTTTAGTTTTAGTGCTTCCCCTACATTTGGATCTACTCTGAAAACATATTTTGTAGTTCTCATTAAATATTTAATGACGACAATTAAATGACGCGACGAGCTCTTGAGTCCGATTAGCAACGCGTGGACGGGCATTGTTATGAAGCAAATCGATCCTCTTACCAAGCATGCCACGCTTTGTGTTTTGTACTGCTTGGCGAAGTTTTCTTAGGGCCTCACAATACGTCATAGAATTTCAACACCTCCTTCCTAAAACACACACACACACATGACTTTTCGGGCTGAAATTGCTTGCCTGAACTGTCCTCTCCTGGGTGATACAGAATGCCGCCATTCTATGGATTGCTGCTTCGATTCCGGTGTAACGTAAGCCACACATGTTTCATTGCCTGTGACAATTTGGCTTAAAAAATCAGCACTTTCCTCACTGTACGGACTAAACGCGTAGTTGTGTGCACCTCTGTCAACATTTTCGGTACCCAACATGAGCACAACTTTCGATAATTTAAGCGTTCGGTCATAATTGCATAGAGAACACTTCTTGAGATTTGTGGAAACTCATCAGATAACGACGAAATCATAAAACGTCTCTTCTCTTTCATTTTTTTTTAACTTTCTGCAGTAAATCTTCAGTAATGACATTTCTCATTATGAACATTCGTGCAGTTATCGTTGAAAGCTTTAACCCATTTCCGTACCATTCATAAATCAAAATGTTTTCTCCATACACATCACTGATCTGATGATGAATTTCAGCTGGTTTCATGCCTTCAGCACTAAGAAAACGAATCATAGCGTTTGTTTGTTGGCGCAATTCTCAATCGGCGGAGGCATTTTAAAGCCTCACAAACACAGCAGCATCTGTGGCTTGCCAACAGATGTAGATATGCGCGGAATGCCAATCACAATACAGCGGCCGAATTTCAAAACGATACTTACTTAAAAAAACACGTCTTGGCCGCACTTGGCTTAAGAAGTAGACACCAGTAGTAGCTCAATAATTTATTCACTTACAGGGTATTATTTCATTAGTAATGTTTACAAATAATATTACTTTGATAGCAGTTTGAGGAACATAGGTAAAATGAAAGCTCTCTGCAGTGAGGGGGTTAAACAAAAATAAAAGTAAATAAGGAAAAAGAATTACAAAAATGAGGTAAAGTTCCACAATTAGCGTAAAGGTGATGCATGTAAAACGTTTTGAAAGAGATGTAATAAAACGAAAGAGCACTGTCCGTGCAATATGAATATTTATAGTTATATCTAGCATGTTATACATTTTGACCATTTTGGCTTCCTGCCGCGTTCTAGTTTAGTGTCTAAACCAGAAAGCGGCATCTTATAACATTCGACAGATTATACAAATCTACTAAGATTCAATACGATCGGTGATTATCATCTTGAAAGCTTCCCTTGTATGTCAAACAAACTGTTACATATCATATTGGTGATAAAAAAGTGATTCCCTTAAATTAACTATACTGGTTAGATGAAAGAAATATAAAATTTAATTATGATTACCTACCTGTTTAGCTACAACAGCGAACTTTTAAGCTTAGAATAAAGTTCAGCATTTATTCAAATTAATTGAAGAATAGATAATAAAGAAAATAAAGACAAATAACGACAAATTAACTGCGTTTCTTACAGTAATATTATATTGAATAACAAATATTGATTTACATAGTTTCATTTTTTAAAAGTTAACACAAGTTTATAAATTAACTAATAATAAAAACGATGATTTATGTCAAACATTTTTTGTATCTTTATGTATATGTCACATGACGACGACGTTCAATTTATTTCTGAAAATATATTGATTTATAACATAAAAAGAAAGCAAAAAGTAATTTTGATTGCTAAAATGGAAACGGAAATAATGAACAACTTATTTTTGGAACCGTTCGATTGCAAAATAACAAATATACGAGATAGTTGTATGGTTTTTCTATTTAAGTTTAAATAAAATAGAAGTTGAAACGCACATTTCGTTTTAAGGAAACTTTCTGCAATAATAAACTTGAATAAATAAGGAAAAAGAAACTTATCTGAACATTGGTTTTCGTTGCTATCCGGTCCTATAAACTAAAGCATTCGAATTACTCGGAACTAAAGGAAAATGTGCTGGCCTGTAACACAAAACAGAAACAGATGTTTTATGTTAATGCGGTACCAGGGTATATAGCCGGTAGAAGTAGCTGCTTGTAAATATTTTTTGATTAGAGGACAAGGCATGATAAAATTAAAATCTTTTCTCTCATCATTCGATTTTACGGTTGATAATGGGGACTCTACGAATTCACAATTGTTACGAGTAAACCGAAGATACGATGCGGAGTGTGCCGATATTTTAGTAGTTGCTACACTATTCCACAGTCCTAATTGCAATGCAAGAATACCCTTAATATTTCCTCCACTGTCTTATCTATCCACCCACATTGAACGCATTATCTGTAAATCATTAATTTTTTTTAGAAGTAATGCGTTTTTAAAAAAATCTTACAAGGGGATGAGATTCTCATTAGTTGAGGCTTTTTTCCCTGCGGGACGCACATCTCCTTTGAATTCCGAAAACATCAAAATGGCGTGGTTTCCTGTGAAATTAGATTTCGGGCGCAGCAGAGAGCTTCGTCGTTAGCGAATTACCTTTTTCTGGTAAGCGAATGTTCTAATATTATTCCGCGTACGAGATGGAAAAACCGCTGTAGCGCGCTTGTCGTTGAATTTTTGCGGAAAAGGAAACCTTTTTATGGAAGGGAATATGCTAAGAACCTACTACATTTACATACAAGTAATGTAGTTTATAAGGTTGGTATTTTACGTTAGGAGATACTCAAGTGTTTAATTTTGTGTGACCAGTCGAAATTAATTATGGCAGATTTGATTAAAAATCCAATTTAGTCTTCCGACCTTAAGACTAGTTACTCTTAATTGTTTTTGAACGAGTATTGCTACGAGCTTAATAATAGAAGTTTTTTTTACCATCATTCTATCAATGTAAAAACTATTCTTCAAAATTTCTTGTTTCTCTAAAATCGTGGCCTTGGCTGCAAGGATGTCGTAAAATTGGCGCCCGGATTTCGGGAAAAACAAATAATATTTCAAAACAAGTTATTTTTCACATGTTTTCACAAAATGCTTACTTCCTATTTCAAGGCAAACATTCGCACGATTTACGAACCGTAGCATATTTTCGTCTATTGACAATACAGCAGCGTTAGTATGAGCTACGACATCTAGCATTCAGAATAGGTTGCCGGTAAACTTTTTTTTCATGTAGCCCCTGTAAAAGTAATCCATGGGGTTCAGATCGAGTTATCTAGGAGGCTCTGGAATGGGTCCGCCTCTTACTTTAACATAAAATAGGTGACGATTTAACTAATCTGCGAGGTATTTACATTATTAGAGCATTGTTTTGTTTAGATTCCTCGTCCTAATTCAATTTATAGTTTGAAGATTAAATAATGCGTAATATAATGTGAGGACGTAGCCTATCATCTTGGTGAACGTACTTGACCCTACGCCATTAGAATAGACGCCCTTACCCTAACGTTAATTGTTTGCTTTGCTTTCAACTACTTCATTAATCACTCACTAGCAGCCAAATGTACGTAGGTGGTAGACCCATTTTGTTAGTGTTAGTTATGATTATTAAATTACCCCTAATAACATTGTCGGCAAATTTAGACGTCAGGAAACAATTTCATCATCGCGAAGATAAATTTTTACCGCAACCACTACAAGCTCTAATTATTATTTTAAAATTCCATCTACGCCATATACAACCAACGAGAAGCATTAACGTAGAATAGACTCAGCTTTTTTTAAAGCTTTCCCATTAGTACAGGATCGTGCTACGTATAAAGTGAACTAGTTGGAAGAAATGGAAGAGTAATTTAAAAATGAGTTTTTCGCTTGTCCGAAGTCTCCCTGCTCTATACCCCGGACTTTATCTCGTTTGCTTTAATTAGCATACGAAATCGTCTTGAAAGTGATTAACTCCAAGCGCGGTATAAAGTCTGATAACTACCTTGCATTAAAAATTTAGAAAAGCCTTGAGGCGAACGAACATTTTTCAACGACATAAAAAAAACTCCAAAGTTTTAGGTTGTTGCTGAAAACGTCTTTCATTTAAGACGAAATTAGTGATAACCTACTGAAAAAGACGCTACTTATTTTTGTAAATTACCAGAACCTTTTCATCTTGTCTTTATTTGAATGTTAAATAGGAATTCTATTATGAGAAATTATTTTCTATAAAACAAATTCATCTGATCACCTTGATTTTTGCAGACTTAAGTACGTACACCGCTGAATTATTAATAAATGACGTAGTTATATCCACACCATATTGCAAAATAAGTTCCGTTTTTACTGCCAGCTGGATTTTCCATTAGATGGCATAAAAGCTTCATTATACAGTTTCGTAAACAAAGAAAGGACTTTCACTTCATGTAAAGCAAAATCTTCTGCATAATTAGAATGTCTCGCTATCAGAACACATATTCTATTGTAATGTTTTATTTTCAGCATAAATAATTGCATTGTATAGTTGGTCTGCCGTGTACTTTCGCAACATGTTCGCACTTCTAAATTTACTAAATTCCTTTTACGATGTAACTTACACACACACATTCCTGTTTTGTTCCAGTTTCTCAACGCTTCCATATCTTTTTTACTAATGTCGCCTCTTTATCCAGTAACCGTCAATAATTTTTTATTTCGTCTGCAATTTCTTCATTAATATTCAGCTATACCGCTCGCCTAAGTAACTGAGATACTATTCCGTACATTAGAATATTAATTTTGGCCTGTTTGTTGGTTGCTTGGTTTCAGCTACGTCTACAGCAGGCAACCGCCGCAACCACAACCTCCGGAATAAATCACGATTTAAACGTCGTTCCATTGTTTCCGTATTAATATACGTGTGCGCGCTGGATTTCGGTTTCTGTTTAATCATTTAGCCGGGCCTGTCGGATTCGTATTGTTACCGAAGTAAACGTCGACTACTATCTCCATCGTCACCCACACCAACCGCCACCCCTGCATTATTGTGATTATTCTGAGTGCCTTATAATGCGGGAGAACAATACCGGGGTAGCGGTGGCAGCCACCACCACAGTCTGCAGTTATAAATTTTCGCTGCTTGCGGTTCGGCGAATTTTTCGCTGGAAAAGCAGACGCTGCATTTCGAATTATGGACTCGTAAAAAATACAGCGTCGAGTGCACTCGTTTAGCCGTCCGCGTCGTTCCCCGAACACATAAATGAAACAATCTCGGTTGTACTAAGATTTTCGTAGCGCTATATGCCGCCGCTATTGTTGCTGCCAACTAGACGTCTGTTGTACGTATGCAGTGCGATTTACAAAATGTTTTCCCCAGAGTAAACAGACACGTTTATTCTATTCAAAGACGTATATGGAAACGGCTTATTCCTAGAAAATGGATTATCGTTAGCATGCGATGTATGTGTATGCGTCACATACTAAACTTAGTTCCCAGCGCAAATGGATTTCGAGAACACTAAGAACTTAGTATTTGAAGACGTCGTTTTCTAAAAGATTGTATGAAAAACATTCCTTATTAACCAATCTCCAAAGAGTCGCAAACGGTTGGAAATCATTTCTTGTAATGGGCAAAACGAAATTCTGTAAGAAGAGGAAATAATCTCCAATGTAGTACCCTTCATACACACTAAACTTACAACACTTTCATATGTTTAACAAGGCATGCCAATTTTACGCGCTCGTTAACCTTGTAACGCCGTCTCTGGATTAGGTATTTCCGTTTTAATGTACAAAATGCAAACTTCTTCTTTATTTGAAAATGAAATAGAAATTAAAATCGTAAGTACTTTCTTTAGTTTGCTGCAGAACATTCTGTTCTCAAACCAAATAGCGAGTATTTATCTAATTGTGGAAAAATAAAATTGTCAAATGTTAAACTTCAGGTGCGTCTAAACAAACAGTTTACACGTAGATGAAATTTAATATTGACTGGCGCCTAAGTGAAAACAGCGATTTAAAATGATTGTGAGCACATCGTCCATTAAAGATCTTCCTCAGGTTAGTTACTATTGTCTAGAATTCTGAAAATGAAAAAGGTGAGTAACAACAATTAGGTTTATTTAATATGAATCGAAATAAATCAATTTCTTAAAATAAAACAAATGAAATCAAATCTAATTCGTGATATGTCTACGTACGAGAAAAGAAATATTCGTCGGTAAAATTACAAACGGTAAAAAAAATAACCATTACTGAAACGTTCTCTAGGGAGTGTCCGTCTTGGAACCTGCCTTAAAACTGTCAACGTTGTAGATAGGGAATATTCACTAATGACAGCTCAAGCCCTCAACAATGTGGACGACGTCTGTAAAGTCTACCAAGCCGTTAGAGATGCAAACAAAGAAAGCTCATCTAGGACAACTGAAGCCGTCAGTGTTTTGGTTTATGAACGAATCTTGCTCAGAACAGCTCGAGCCTTCAGAGGAAGAAAAGTGCAGGAGAAAGAATTTCTGCAGAGTTAAATTCTGTACGGCTTTATGTACCTCAAACTCGGATGACGTACGAATTTTTACCTAGGGGATAAATTGAAAAAGAATTAACACAGAACTATTCTAATAATAATGTTATTCCCTTTTTTCCTTAGGGTCCTTTAAATTCCTGTGGAGAATCAGCAGTTCATCACAACCTATGCTTAATACAGAATAGCAATATTACTAATAAATATAGGGAAAGAAATTTCATAAATTTCAGTTTTGAATTTGATGAAACATTATTTGTAAATTCTACATTTGATCTTGGTACCGTTTGGCCCTGCCGTGCAGATATGTATAGTTACATGTATACCCTAATTCTAACTTCAATAACCTTTTCCCACCAAATAGTTTTAGATTTCTTTTGTTTCTCGCTTATTACCGTTTGTAATAATTTTAGGCATTTTTTACTTAATTAAATTTGGATCTCTTGCAAATGTCGAATGCGGTTTTGGTCCTGAGTGAGGAAGCACATCAATCAACATGCGGTTTGCTTTTGTCAAAATCTTCATATCAACATACAACAAACTTATGCTTTTGAGATGCCTGTAGGCTGTGCTATTTCTCTAACCTTAGTTCGATGGTCGTGAAGCACCATTTGGTGAACGTCTTCCATGTTATTGGTAGTGGTTGCAGTTTTTGACTTTGCTAAATGTTTTGCATGCACAGTAGCATTACTTAAGTATTTTCGATGAATAACGCCATCTCCATGCTGAGGCTTCAAACTTTTTAGACTATCCTCGTATAGCGTAATAGATAGAGTGGGCAAATTCGGCTGCCCACCATCGGCGTAACAAATGGACTCTTGCATGAGAAGGGAGTCGGTATGCAGAGGTATATTATCGCGATTACTCTGATGTAATTGCTGTGAATAGTTTTTTCAATCATTTTTAACCTGACTATCATCAATTTTTTTCTGACTTGTTTTAATAGCTGCACATTCTTTCGGATTGAGTAATACAACCACCTTCTTTATACTCTCAAAATGTTTATGATAGTAAAATGCCGCTTGTAACCAGGTTGCCCAACGTGTAAGGATCTATTTTGGTGGTTCAGGGGTACGAGAACACAGTCTGTGAAATTCGCGAATACGTTTTGGGGATTTCAGAAACACTGCTTTTGTACTCGCAATTAGCGCATCCACCTGTGGATAACATCTACGAATTGTCTCTGCTACAAGATGTAGGGCATGAATTTTACATGTAATATGTAAAAAGTTACCATACTGTTTCTTAAGAGACCGGCATACAGAAAGCATGGGCGCGGCACCATCTGTCATAAACATCTTTGGATATTTCAAATTTTTCCAATGTGCTTAACACCACTTTTGAAATTACTTGTGCAGTACATTCTTCTATTCGTCTAGAAGCTAATAAAATTGAAGATGACGATTGATGTGGTTTTATTTTGCGCACCATAACATTAAGTACAGATCTTTTTTTGCAATCAGTTGTTTCTTCCATGCACAAGCACACTTTTTTACTTTTCAATTCAGCCTTAATTTTATTTTCTAAATGTAAACGCACAGATGGTAAATAATTTCGTAACGTGGCCCTGCTCGGTAATGTAACATTGGCGTATTTCTTCCAAAATAAAATAAAGGAATCGTTGTTTAACAAAGTAAACTCTAGATTACACTGGATCATCATTGTACATAAATCAAATAAGAATTGTTCGTATTTTACGACGACACCGGTTTTGATATTGTTGTGGTTTGCACTTTGCGCATGCCGTTTACAATGTGTTTGTGACCAACACGTTAGATATATATCGCACACTAAACATTTAATTTTTACGCCGTTGTAAGTCAAATCTGGATAATTCTTAATGAACCTATTCACTGTCTTTAATGAGTCCATTTGTTAGCTGCGCCGATGGTGCGCACCCGAATTTGCCTCTAGAAATAAATCCCCTACGTCCACATTTCCCTACTTTCGATTAATTTTTGTATTTATTTCGTTTGTGGACTGCGCAAAAACCAAAAATCGTAGCTTGTAAATTTTAATTTGAAAAATTTAGGAGGCGTTAATTACATTTTAGAGAAGCAGAGAACATATGAAGACATATTGTCCTCTGCTTCGGAGACAAACCCATCTTTAGAAAGTACAGAAAAAAATCGTTTGTAAAGCATTCACGTGAATCCTGATCAACTACGATAGTATTCTAGAAATCCTTCCATACAGATTACTTCTTTAAATGTAGTACGTATGTACGTAATTCGTCAAACGAAAAGCGATAATTTCTCCATTGTTCGTTGTACAATGGACAGATTTAAAAAGTGATGAAGAAGTGTAGATATCTAGAGCAACCGATTCTTTGTATCCGGAAGCATCGAGTAATTATTTCTCGTAGAACTATCTGCAAAAACTATATGGTATGATACGTTCTTCGGTAATCGCGGTAAGTACAGAGGATTCGAAACGTCATATAGCGATTACAATCGCCGTGTCGCCGCATCAGTTGCTGGCTGAGTTGAGCGTAGGCATCTGCCGTTCCAGTTATAAAAGCATCATCCGAAAGAGACAAAAAATACGCGATGGGATGAGTAAACGTTCAGTTAGACCGGGAAAAGACTGTGAGGAAAATAGGTTTCGACGGTCTTCCTGGACGTTTAATCCGGTTAGTTGTTTATGATAGTAGTACAAAGTACCAGAACATCATTCTGCACTACCCAATGGAGAAATGTAAGTTATAATACATACGCTTTGGTTGTCGCATTGGAAGGTCTACGTACGTATGCTCTCTCTCGCAATCTATTGTGTAGAATAAGCCATTAGGTAAAGTGAAGGGAAGTGGTGGATGTTAGGTTGGAAGATAACTTAAACCATGAGGAGTTAGGAGAAAATTAAGTGAAAATTCAACAATTTACGCAGAACATTGTTTTTTTTTTAAATAAAAAAATTAGGATGTGTAAACGTTGATGAAATATTGTTCCTATAACAATATGTACATTTTTTAATCTAGTAACCATGCTTTCGACTTAATATTGGTAACAACACTAGAGGAATGCATGTGTGTTTAGGGCAATTTTGTTGTTTTTATATTTAAAATTTAGTAACTTATAGAAGGTAGTCAGATCGTAAGAATGTTTTATATTCAGAATTAAAGTCTACAAGCGTCTAAATTCCTCACTGCAAAATTCATCCTGTTCCTATTCTACTCACTTCATCCGGAACAACTTAGGAAAAGACCTCTGAAGAATTCTTTCAAGAAATAATTGAAGAAAAATCAGACTCTTCTGAAGTAATGAAATCTACAGGCTGTAAACAGAACTTCAATCGCTAACGAAAGCCGATCTAAATGATTTTGTTTGACATTTAGGCTAAACAAAAAAAAAAACGAATTGCGTTTGGACGAAACGAAATGTTGTTGGCCTGATTTTAGTGGCTCAATTACTGAAGTTGGTCTACAGGCTGTAAACAGAACCTCAATCGCTAATGGAAGCCGATCTAAATGATTTGGTTAGACATTTAGGCTTCTAGACATCTAAGTTTCTATTTTAAATTAGTATTTGCTAACAACTATTTTTTTAGAATTTCATGTTTCTAATAAATTTTGGAAAAAGAATCGAAAAAAAAATGTATTTACTCCGCAGTTTTTTCAACAACTTAATTCCAAAATCATCAAAACTTTCAAATAGCATTACACCAGCTAGCAAAAAAAGTATAGTTTTACCAACCTTCCTATAGAAATATTATTTAATGAATAAGATGTGTGTGGAATCACCTCAAGTTCGAAAAGCTTCTTGTTCGACCCACCGGGTAATACATGTTTCGGCAATGTAAAAAGATATGCCAGTTAAAGGGTCTGGATCCAGTCTTCTAGCACGTTGCCATTAATGGCAGTGCGTCCTGTTGTCGCGATGAGAATATTGACATTGTTGCTGCAGTCATCTACGACTCTAGAGGAAGCCTTTCGTTCCCAAACTGGCCTGTGTCTGAGTATCTCGACACTGACATCGCTAAATATTTCTGCCCCAGACTCCGTTAAATTACAGTACCGATTAATATGTGCCTTTTGAAACCGTCAGTATAAAGGGAATATTTGACTTAGTCAAGGAGTCGCAACCGCTCCACCAAGGTTGAGGTTTAGATATTACTAAATTATTAAAGCATCGTGGAATTGGCGAAACGATTATACCAGCTCTATTGTATCTGTGTAGCTGGACAAAAATATTTAACGAATAATTAGAAGTGTCTCAACATCTAACTAGTAGATACTTGCATTAAACAAAATGCAATTTAGAGCAGTGACATGTCAGCTAACTTCAAGGGACATATGCACATGGGCTTAAGAAAGAGGAACTACTATGCAGGCTTTGCAATAAAAAGAAACAACCTCTCCCTCCATAACCGATCGACTAATCACAGTATGCAATTTTTGATGTTTTGCATTTTTTCTGTAGTTTTTAGATCATTAACGGGAGAAATTCTTGAAATTTGAAGTTTTACTTTGAACATTTAATAACTACTTTTCTCACGTTCCAATAGATCTCGTTAAACACAATCCATCACATCAAATCTTACATCCTATTCCAATTCCTTAGAACTGTAAGCACGGTTACGAAAAGGTAATGTTGTACTGTAACGCAATGTAAGCTAGAATTATGCAATATCAGCGAAATAGTATTGGTTTGAAGAAAGCTTAATTTAGGCAGCGTGGCGGATCCCAACCGGGACGAAATCCCTGGGGAACAATGAACGGATGCCGGACACGAATAATAAAAGTTAAGCTCTTGGGTCGTTAAAAGGGGTCTCACATTTATATAACTCGTATTGTATATGTATACGCATTAGTACTCTAGCCGGTTGGACCATATCGTATTTTGAACTTCGTGACCGTGGCGAAAAAATGCGCGTATATATTACATACATAGACCGAATACATTTATAAACATAAAAGATATTCGTACGCGTTGAGAATTCCAGCCTGAATGGTTGTATGCGCGACATAAACCAAGGGAAAAGTAACATAAAAACTTTTATCGATAAAGCTTAATTATGCGAAATAAAAATTTTTGTTTTATTCTCAAAACGTGTTTTAAAGTGCTTACGTTATTAATCGTATAACACGAGAAAAGAACGGGAGAATAAATGACTTTATAAAAATAAATTGTAAAAACATTAAGTTTACGAAGTCGAAGACTCCTACATAAAAAGCACAGTACATGCGGACTGGAACTTTCTTATTGCCCAAACCTTAGTATCCACGTCCTTTGACTATAATTCATTCCTGTTGAAGTATACAGGCTTTATCATTGGTAGGGCTTGGAAAAAGAATTCTTTGAAAAGTTTGAGTACCTTCTGGGTCAAATGAATCCAGTTTGCAATAATAAACACAATAATTAGATGAGCACTACTCAATACGAGTTTTTAATCTATTGTAGTTCTAAAAGTAAAACAATTTCTAAATGCATATGATTATTAGATACTGGGTTCTTTTTTCTTATTGTACATACATTTTTGCCATACAACATGGCACTAATGCACATTACAGTGCATTAGCGACATACTAAGTAACCAGTTATACCCTAGTAATGGATTTACCTATAAATTATTATTTTTGTATTGAATAATAGAAAATTTACTGAAATCATGAACAGGTACAACAAATATGAACAGGTGGCAATGATAACGTGGTAACAGAGGAATAACAGAAAGGTTTCTGTTAATTATCCTGAAAGGCATATACCTTGCGCGAAAACTATTCTCAATATATTTAACAAATTCAGACGGTTATGTTCTAAGTTCTAAGTTACAAAAGAAGGAGTGAAACCAGTCATGTTTTAGCTGATTTCATAAAGTTGAACATTCTATGCTACGTAGAGGAACGGTTTATAGGATCGCTTTTGGATGTAGCCAGACATATTGAAGTATTATACAGTTCGGTATACAAAACCCTGAAAAGAATCAATTATAAGTCACACGAAGTATCAAGTCATCATGAGCTTCTCGAGGAAGATAAAGTAAAAGAACAGATGTCTGCGAAACTATGTTAAATGAAAACGTAGAAATTTTGAATAAGATACTGACGAAGCTATATTTACCGTAAATTACGAGGTCTACTTTCAGAACTTCTGGTTTATACTATCTTAGGTTTATCCATTGCAGAACACTAAATTTTCTTTCCATCAATTTATTAGTTATTGATCGCGTACAAATCCTCATGCTCAAAATTTGACACGAACGCATTATGGATTGGAATAATAAGCGATAGACTTATTGACCCACTTTTTATTGATGGAAACTTTACCTACTGTATTGTTGCCAGACCATATCATTCCATCAATTGAGATGCTAAATATTGTTGAACTTTGGTTCAAATGTATGGAGCTGCATCACATTCTACTAATTCCGTCGGACATTTTTTGACGATGAATGAGGCCTTGTTATAATTAGAGATGAGCAAGGTAGGGGAATTTTGCAGCGACTAGACAGACTCGTGCTTTGTCGACTCTCGAGGAAAGCAGTAGGCAACATGGACCCATTCTCATGAGTCGAGTAAACACGACTCTGTCTAGTAGCTGCAAAAAAATATGAATTCCCCTGCTTGGTCATCTCTAGTTATATACAGCTGTGCGTATTATTTTTCCTCTATGTCTAATTTTCGAAAGCTAGGTAGTAGCAGATATTTAATTTAAATGAAATTTTATGTGGTTTTTCAATATGTGAATTAGAAAAAAACAATACTAATAGGATGTTTGCAAAGTAAAATACATGTAATGAATTTATTAGCATAAAAAAAAAACTTAATGTTGGGAGTCCTTAACGTCTATTTTCATACAGTTTTGGCACTTTTCTTTCTATTATATTTCATTAAAACATATTCTCGACATATTTTCAAAGAATAAACCAGTTACATACACTTGAAACAGGCAACCATTGCTTCGTGTTCTCTTCTAAATACCAAAGTATGGTGTTCGACAGCTTGTCACCAAAAGAAACTGCGACCAACCAATAAGGCATAAGTACGTAGATATCTAGTGCTGTTCAGGAATATATTCCTTTTTGGTAATTATTCATATGCCACCCCGAAAGAGGCCATATATTGTACAGACCAGTAGTCCTTAACTTGTTAGTTATTTAATTAACTAATAATAATATATTTTTGTTTGGTTTTAAAGTAAAGAAGGCTAATTACTGTAGGTGCATAAATATCTCAATTGCAAGAGTTGGCTTTACTGTGTACAAGCAACACGGGTCGCTCGACAAGATCTAATACAACCTATTGAAATCATGGGTGTATGCGTTGATACCGACCACACCCTAGAAAAACAAAAGAAAACACTAGCAACCGTAAGCTTTAAATCATTTGTTACACTTTTCCCGAGTAAATTTTCTACTGTAGTTGCGTGGTTTATTCAGCGTAGTTAAAGAGAGAATTTCGACTGTAAAGTAAATAGTTTGTACTGAAATTTCCTTCAATAAATTGAAACCGCTATATCCACATATAATCATGCGGTTTCCATTTTCTTCTTTTTTTATTTTCAATTAACGTGATTGATATATCTCGCACGTCAAGAACGTCAGCTTGACCAGCAGTAGGCAGGTAGTTTGCCGTGTACGGCCAGATGCCGCTCGCCATGGGCCATTTGCGGTTCGTTTCGCCTCTTCTATCGCTCGTTCTTCCTTGTCTGTGCGGTTCCGGTCGCCTCGCCGGCTCCGCTCCGGGTTGTAAAATTAACGTGAAGAATCCCGGACTAGGAAGCGCCGAACTACATCGAAATGATAAATTAGTTTTCTCCGGATTCACTTAAACCGATTCTGAAAAGTTGTTCCCTTCGATCCATTTATATACATTACTGGACGGAATTTCGTGTTTGGCAATGAACGATTACGTAGACCTTTTTTGGTCTTTTATGCGTCGTATAATGGATTAAAAAAAAAGATACGTTTGCCCAACAGTCAGATGAATTATAATTTTTTTAATAAATATTAGTAAATAATTTCGAGAACTACAAGCTTGTTAATATCCATGTTACATATTACCATTTTTAGTAAGATTGTATTGCTTTGTGCTTCAGCTCTACATAAATATTATGTATGTTAAGTGGAAAACAGTTTTATGCCTCTTAATACAAGTTAAACATAAATCAAATTACTACAAAGCATACACCCCATGCTACTGAAAGTGTTGACAATAATAAAATATGAAAAATACTTTAGTGGTTACAATAATATATTGGCTTTATTCACAGAGTAAATCTACTAGTTAGAACGGCCAGAACCAATCAAATAGCACGAAATCAATATTCTTGTTGTGGAATTTTTTCTACCAATTAAATTGTGTTTGATTAATCGGTGATTGCTCTGTGGACAACCCCATCGATATGCATGTGCAGCGTTGGCCAGTAAAATGTAGCACCTTAAGCCTTGCAAAATTTTAACTTCCTAAAATTTTTAAATCCTGACTACATTATAGAATTCTAGGCATTGTTCCCACAATTTTTTCTACGTTTATTTTGACTTAGAATAATGCTTTTGAAGGGTGTTTGCGATCCTTGAGTTGTCTTCACAAAATGCTGCAAATACTCGATTGGATTTAGTCCTAGAGGTTTGAGAAAGTCAATCCGGAAGATGGAATCGATTTTCGCGTATCCACGCTCTAGTTTTTAGAACTGCGCGAGAAGGAGTATTATCTTATTGGAAGAAAATGTTTTATAAAAGCTTGTCTGAAAAAGTTTTTCATATGATGTCTCTTCTATAAGTTCCATATATATTTGGCTATTCATGTGGCTATGACATGCGAAAATTTCCCTAAGGACCTGTGACGCCATGCCCCTCATATCATAATACCTACGTGCTTAACAGTAGGAACGACACGATCCTTACGAATTTGCACGTTAACTCTACAGCACACAAACAGATTCTTAGAGGTACCAAAAGCTGAAAAGAAAACTGTGGATGTGTCTTATTTATCAAAAGCAATGACTTTCTGTTTGAAAACGTACTTAACAAGAAATTGTTTAATTCTAATTAGAAGGATCTTTTAGTTGTTTTTATTTAGAATTTCATGCATTTTTCTATAAGATACGTTTGCTAGTAATCTCTATGTTAGTCTTTATTTCAGCACCTTATTTTTTTATTTAGAATATTGTAATTTATTTCTAAAGAAAATTGACTTATATCGCATTTTTTGATATTACCCACTGACAAGCAATGTATTCAGCACGGAACCTACTTTTACAATGTATTTATAAATTGTCCATGTTAAAAAGTATTTTTCTCTACTAGATACGTAGTTGTGATCTCACAGAAAAAGTGCCATAACCTACTAAACAAGAAATCAACGAAATAATAAACCAATTCAGAAACAATAAATATCCAGGAGAATAATAGCAGAAAATATGAAGTATGCCAGAACGAACTAAAACAGAAAATATATGAACTGATGTTGGAAATTAGGTTAGAAAATGGCTAAAAACAGGAACCACACGATGATTATGCCAATTCTAAAGAAAGGAACTGGAACTAACCAGCCATAATTACCGGGCGATCACCCTACTAGATGTAAATGGAAGAAAATTGGGACCGAGGTCCCAAAAACTAATAGGAAAGTACCTAGCAGGATTCAGAAAAGGAAGCGGAACAAAAGATCGGATATTCGCTATGAAGGAAATATGAACAACATACTATGAATACAAAATATTAACAGTGATACTGTTTTTGGGGTCAGAGAAGGTCTATGACTCTGTTTCCACTGTCCAATATAATGAAAGCATTGAGAGAATTCGAGATACCGAGAAGATTAATGAACTTTGTGAAAATTAGCCTAAAGAAAACTACTAGCAAATCACAAAGTGTACAAATTAGGGAAGAAAGCTCTAGAAAGTTTTGAAAACGAGCAAAGTCAACGCTACTATGTATTTAATCTTCCACTGGAAAATGTCATGAGAGACAGCAGATTAAACAGTATGGGGCACAGTAATAATAAAAGCCATCAGCTTATCTGTTATGCTAGCGATATTGCCATAATTACAAGAAGAGCGAAGCGTCTAGAGGAAATAATGAAACACTTAACAGAAGTACCATCTAAGATGGGACTGGTATTAACGAAAACAAAAGCAACTAAATGAAAACTGGAAAGGAAGTTTGGAATTTGAAAATGTGGAAGAGCTCAAATATCTGGGGGACCTCCCAACCAACAACTGCTGTTGGAGAGAAGAATGTTAAGAAAGATTCTTGGGGGTGGAGAGGAAGGCAGAGGAAGGCTATTTGAGAAGAACTAACGAAGAGTTGTATGAAATGTAACACGAAACAGAAAAAGACACAACTATTATATTAAGAAGACTATAATGGCTGAGACACATAATAAGGATAGTTAAGGAGAGAATGGTTAAGTAAATACAGTGGAGTGAACCGGAATATAAAAAAAGAAGGGACAGACCAAGGAAAAGTACTTATAGAAGATCTTTAAGAGAAGAACATAAATAATTGGAAAGAAAAGACCAAAAATGGAAGAGTATGGAAAAGGATTATAAATCTCTGCATCTAAATAGCCTACACTAAATAGCCTACAGAAAGTTATGTATTTATACATATATGTATACGTGATTACATATACTATTACAAGCCAACTCAATCTATACTAGTCCTATGCCGCTCACAATTGAGTTTATGAACTGTATGAATATGGTGGCGAAATGGGCACGCAGCCGCTATTATAATCCAAAAGCTGTATAATACAATGCACCGAAAAAATTTTGTTTTCTGGACAGTATGTATATTAACCAATGATGATATAAAACATTTAATAATATAAAAATCCAATGTAAGGGCCGTTTGTTTATATTTAAATGTTGGCAGTTCAAAACAAAGTTTCACGCATGCGGCGCCTTCTATTGATTGCTTCTGAAACCATTTGCGTCATTGTTTTGCTTCAGAAGTCGTTTGACAGTTAATGGATGCATAACACAATAGCTGCGCATGTTGTTGCTCCCGGCAGTTGCGAAATACATATTGTAATTCGATATTTGTTTGCAGTATTGGACCTACAGTAAAGAGTGACGAGAAAGTTAGATAAAGGTCTAGAGAGTTTCAAAGTAACCGCACAAATGTGATAAACGATGAACAACGAAGTGGCAGGCCCAGTATCAATGAAATTACGTAACAAATCTACTAAAGCTGTGATCCTTGACGATTAGTTCCCTGGCTGATGAATGTCATTATGTAGGACGCAACGGTGTACCGCATATGAGAAATCTCCGATATCACAAATTGTGCGCAAGAGTAAAGAATGTCAAGCAGACGAACGTTATACCCTAAGATGCAGAATCAAAACAACAAAAAATGCAGTGGTGCCATTCAACTTCACCAAAAGCAAACTCGAATAAGAAAATGATGGTCATCGTTTTCTGGAACGAAAAGGGTGTTACATTGGTTGATTTCATGAAACGTGGAACAACAATTATAGCTGACGTGATCTACGAAACGCTTACTAAACTGAGGTAAGGAGAAGATTCAAGTTCCGTTTGAGAAGTTTTCGACCACCCACCCTACAGTCCCGACCTCGCACTCAACGACTGTTGCCTTTCCTTGTATTTAAAACATTGGCTTGGTGAACAATAGACGAGGAAGTTAAGACCGCCGTTGTCAACTGTTGCAATTTCCAGGTAGCAAACTTCCATGCAGAGGCGTTAGAGGCTGATGCAGTGTTACAAAAAGTGCTTAGAAGTGAGTGACGATTATGTAGAAAAGTGAAGTACGTTAGTAGGAAGCTAAAATCAACAATGAAACCTTTGCCAATAGATATAATTGTTTCTATGACCGAACGGCCCTTACTTACATCAATGCAGATTTTCTTAACATTTTCACTGACCATGTCCTATACACAAGACACCAACTCTAAGGCTATTCTAACTGACTAATTAACAGATCTGAAAGGGTTAAATTTAAAACTTAGAATTAGGAAAATATCTTTTAACAAGGATAGTATAGAACTCTTTGTGGAGAAACTTCAGGATCAGAAAACAACGTCTATCAATATTTTTTAATGACTCGACTATTTTTATGTGTCTGCGAATTGTAGCTTTAAACGTGTTCATTTCATAAATTCTATGTAGACATATTTTTTTTGCTTTCGACCATTCTAATATAAGTTGGTTGAACATTTTAAAGTTGATCGAATTCAAAAGGCTAACCAAGTGATTACTATCGTTTTAAACCATGTGGAATGTTGAGTATATTTAACAAAGTTAATTCAGTCAACCAATTTTTGGCTGGCTCATCAAATCAGTTTTTTCCTCCCCTTGTTATTAAAAATAGCGAATAAATCGTGTTGAAACTTGTCGAACGAAATCGAAACAAGCAACTTTGTTTCTAGTTTGCTGAAACTTCAACAACAATCATCCCGCAAGGAAATGCTTCCAACTTGGACACACAGATTCGTATAAAGTTTGCTATAAGTGTAGATTTGAAAATCTGAAGAATTTTAAGAATAATATAAAAATGAGTAGTTAGCTGGTTATTGTTTCGTTCCAAAACCTTTGTCGAAATTGTCTTTACAGTTTTCGTAAGCTACTTGCTGTTATATCGAATTTTTAAACCTGATACACACTACACAAATAAAAAGCAATACGTATGTCTGATTCATTTAAGTAGATCATCCAGCAATATAAGCATCGAGGCAAGTAATTAAAGAATATATTGGAATGTTTCAAATGGGGAAACAAATTGCGGAAAATTTAGAAATTAATGGTTTTCGGATATTACTTGATGAAGTTTTCGAGAGTCTCTAAAACACTCTTTCGGCAATTTAGATCTATATTCGAAGAGACAAATGAACACACAAGAACCAAAATATCACTTATTTATTAAATTATATACCTTCAATACGCCCATAAAAAGAATTCAATTTTGCACTGTTTTCCGTTTCCTGCCGGAAATAAATAGGATCCAGACGCATCATACTTCCGCTATTTTGACATTTTTATTACCAGAATGAAAACTCCTACACTTACGTAGCGTGTGGCTTATTGATTTATACGGAGGTGGCCTTGTAAGGGCCTATATAACTTGTACACGTTTTATTTGATACGTAGAGCGCCGACCTCATTGGTTATTTGTAACACATGCTACTTAATTAATTCTAATTGGCAATTTAGATTCATGGGGTATATATTAATAGGTACGGCTTATAGTCGATATAGCGAATAAATTGCCGTCAAGCACTCTTATGTATGTATGTTAGGGCATATGCCCCTCCATAAAACCGATGTAACACGCCAATGATAATTTATTGTGTTACTTTATTACGTTACCGGTTGGCCAAAAGGAAATGGTGCATTTTTTGATCAAATTGCTTTATGCAGAACCAGAAGCTAGTCTCTTATTGAATAGTAATGGGAATACATGCCAAACTGCACTTCTCCCTAGATTAAATTCTAGACACGTACCAATATTAAAATTAATTCATCCAGAATACCTAACCCATGTAGTAGTGTAGCCACATCACAGACTATTATGGTCTTTACCTCAGCGTAGAGCTTTTGGAAACAATACGCATTGTCTACTAGGAAATCTCGAAGCTTTGTTACGCCTGGAATAACTGCAAGAAGCTTTATTTGCACTAAACTAAGTTTATCTGTACTAAGCATACAACGGGTGTCTTACATAGCTTCTGCAATAATATCATAAGCGTCTACCTGCTTCCTTCGTAACTAACAATAAGAGAAAATGCTTCCAGTGTTTATAGAAACAATTTCGTTGCTATCGGAGTTAACTCTAAATGCATGTATAGCGTATGCGACTGTTGAAACTTAAGTTTTGTAGATGTACTTAGGCATCGACACTAATTTATACACTGCATTTGGATATTCGCAATTTAACGTACATTTGAATTAATGAGAAAACTTATAATTTGTAATTGTGTGTAAGAAAGCAAATAAATAGTACTTTTAAAGTGGATTCTTGAAGTTCGGAATTTAATTTCGTGTCCATTGGTCTAAAATATTGACTTATGTTCAAGGAAACGCCAAATATACATCTAAACTTGTAAAAAAAGTAAATTCCTTATAAAATATCTGAAAAATATTCGAACTGCCACGTATTTAGTACGCAAAACTTCCAGAACAGTTGACAATTCAACGTTTTATTAATGGTGGATTGATTCCTAGACGTCCTGATTAACTTGGAGGTCTCAAAAGGTATTTCAAAAAACAAATATGCTTAAAAAATTAATTTCTTTGGTCTAAAGAATTTTCTATCTATAGAACTTTCTATCAGTGTGTTAAACCCAACTTTATTCTTTGTTGTAAAAATGTCTTTCGGGTGTTGTCGCGTTGTTAATATTATATATATTAATATACGAAACGTCAAGTAAAATATTAACAACGCGACATCACCCGAAAGACATTTCTACTATGGATTACGGTCGTGAAAGCCTACATTCATTTATTCTTTGTTAGAACAATTACATACGTTATTGGATTAAATAAACGTGTTGTAATTTTTTAGTATAAATTGTTCTTATTTTAAAAATACAACAGTTTGCAATCTTTTTTTTCTCTGTATACATACTATTTGTCATTTGTTGGCTACAATTTGAAAGCTTGGGGTTGGCTCCAATCTACATAATGTTACCTGACCTAACGTTGTGCAATCAGCACTTCTACTAAAACATTTATATTTACCACACTCTTGACTTTCTTCATCAATATCCGTTTTACTTCGATTTTCGAGTATAGGGAACATTTTTCATTTCGCATATTCCCGTGTTTTCCTTCTTTAAATTTTCCGCCCGCGGTTTTAAATAATCAGCAGAAGTTAAATCTTTACTTTGGGATTATGCTTTGAACAATCCTCAAAGTTCTTTCAACTTCAAGTTGTTTGAATTTTCATTTTACTCTCTATTAGTTCCTTTTAAGTGGCATTGACAAATAAAGATCAAATAATTGATCAATATAGCTGAAATAAGATAATTTCTAGATTGTTACTAATCATCAGGGGCAGTGAATCCATAAGGCAAGATTTTCGCGTCCAATCATGTTTGCTATTAGAGAAAGAAGGAAAAGAAAATATAAATTTTTCCCAGATTTGCATGTAATAGCAAATAACCGTGTATATAGTTACCCTAAAAATGAATAGTATTAGTGTAACTGTAAAGAGTGACTAATAGACTTCTTCTGGAAGAAAAAATAAAAGAGTTCGTTAGGCTTTACTTGGTAAAGCAAATATTCTGATAGAGCCCAATTAGTTGAATTTCCCTTTCGACTAAACCTCCTATTTAGGGGCTTAACGCTTTTTTTCAATTAATGCTAGCTTCAAATACAATGCAAAATAAAATGTTATTTTATTGTGCAACAAACAACAAGATGTGGCAAATTGGTGTCAGGTGGTAATTTTATTTAGATATATCTTCAATTAGACACTTTTGAGAATTTAAATTAATTAAGGATGGGAATTTTTCAGGCATATGTTAAAAATAAGGCCTATCAGTGCAGTGCTCGAATTTTTTAATAATTCGTCGACAATTCCTACTGTTTCCCAAAGATCATTGTAAGCTAACGGCAAGACTTTATTTTTTACAATCTCGACTCCTCCCTTGTCAAAAGATCACGCACCGCAACTGCTAATAATATCGTAAAGGTTTACCTTTAGATGGGGAAACTAACAAGTCATACTGTAATATACAAAGCAATTATCATCGTAATCCCAATCTCATAGTCATCCTAGAGTGTCGAGGTGCTTGCCTGTATTCTATTTGAAATTATAAAGGATAATATCTATTATGTTATTAAAAAACAATTCGATGTCGTCTTATTTACGCAGTAGTCGTCACTTTAGAATTCGTGAAGGTTAGGACACACCACGTTTTTGTGGTTACCTTTTTACTGAAACCTTCTCTCGACATGTATTGATCAGCTAGCAGAAAAAAAATCTGCATAAAAGTCGTTATTTATTCCAGACGATGCGGTAGTCGTTTCGACAGATAGAATTTAATAAAAAAACAACAAATCTACTACGTTCCATTTTTTACGATTGCGTATACGCCGACGTATTCTATTATTTTTCCCTGCTTCGCTGTTCGCCTAATGACTGCTGAATCGTCGTATAATTGCTGCCCGTTGCGTGCTTACAGAACCGCCGAATGATACAATAAGCGGCAATATAAGTCGCTTCAAATCCGTTTTTTATTACCTCTAGAAAACGTGTCCACAATACACATGCTCGTTGAATTTTTCCCGTGGGTAATTAGAATACCGTTTTGATTCAAAAGGATGGCATATGTAGAAAGAACCGTTTCAATTAGCGTTTGTTGTGCTCGTTAAAGTAATTTTTACGACTGCTTGGAGTAAAATATGCTTCTGACGTTAAAAATTTTAAATTGAGAAATATATTGTAAGTGCATTAGATATTTCTTGAACTTTCTTGAACATTCCCGATATTTTCTTAACCCCCGAAGGTCTATACATATGAATCTGCCCTGATATACGAATGTGTATATAATGTGAAGCAACTGGGATGCAATAAGTTACCACATTACTTTGGGCCGGATCTCAAGCCACCAAGGGATTGAAGGAAATGACTAGGTAGATAAACTTGTCAGAGAAGCAGCGAACATGTCTTTCAGTGGTACCAACGCCTTTTGTGGTCTCCAAAGGGGTCATATGGAACAAACAATAAAGATATGGGAGGATCTAGTACTGGGTGTCTTCCTACCAGGCTCACCAAAGACATCAAAATAGTGGTATCGTTCCGCAAAGGGGACGTTAGGATACTGGCAGAATTTTTAACAGATTACGCAGCCCTAAATTACCACTTATTTAAACCAAGCTGAAAATCACACCTACCTATAGGTGTCTATAGGACTGCAGCACACATTCTATGGAAAACATGGAAACATGTCAATAAGCAAATTCTCGCATCCACTTAACTGAAGGAAAAAGACCAAAGGGCTATGTATTTGCGTAAATTAAATCTTCGATTGATGCTATTTACGGGGACTAAATACCAGCGTTTGCCACACTGAAATTTCGAGCAACTGAATTCAGAAGCGGTGATATCAACTTGGTTGACGGTGAGCGTTCGGAACGGCCAATTAACGGCTGATTAATGAGATGAGAGCATCCTTCGCCGAGAAAAGTGTATAGACCTACAAGGAGGCTATATTGAGAAATATAGCTAAATTTGACGAAAAGAATTTGTGTTTTTGTGTTAGGCTGGAAACTTTTCAGACTACCCTCGTGTTAAAGTGGTATTGACTGAAGGTATCTGCGCCATTGCCTGATTATAATGATAATCGTAAAAAGAAGAATACGAATAATTTTAAACCTTCGCCAAAGTGGTGATTTGGTTAAGTATTTCTTTCTCACCTACGGATGAAGACGAAAGGCGGTATTTTAATTATACTATAATTTGTGAGAATTTGTGAGAAAGATAATTCGGTATAAATTAATCTCATTTACTATGCTTGTATCTATTCTTTATTAAATTAATTTAGAACAAACTGGAAACCAGGGGATATAATTACGAAGTGTTACTTGAAAATCGTCAAAAAATTGAATATATGAACGTAAGTTTTAGTTTTTTATTAAGATAAAAATACAGCAAAAAATTGATATAACGTGTCATTTATAACCTTAGGCTTAATTTTCTCATTATTGGGCTTTTATCCGTTGACTTTTAGGGTCCTCATTTAAAGCCATGAAATACTCATTAAATTTTATCGATAAAAGAACCACCAACAACAGCAAGTCGCGTAAAGCACATGCGACGATATTTGTATGAAAATATGCCCAGTATTCTTGTTAACTTCCGTACATAAAAACTTCCTCGTGTTATGGGTAAGCGTCGCACAGGAGCAGATACAGGTATGATCCTTTTAAGCTAATCGGCGCATTAAAGCCCCCAGAGTTATAAATTAAGCTATATACGGATCCAACCGATACACTTAAGCTTTCCTTAAGCGGTTTACCTAATATACATGGTGTGTTTGTGCATATTGTGTGTATTTTTACTATGGAGATCCTATGCAACGCTAGTTATTATACAATAAAATCAGATTATTTACGCTTGAAATAAGTTTACATGTATAGGGCTTAAAATGCATGTGGATAATTTCGATGCCATGAAGAAAGTTAGAAGAATCAAAGACAGTATTAAAAAGTATTCTAAACAAATTTACGGAAAAGAAACTGGCATATGTTATTTTTCTATGTTTTGTATTTGTATCTACAATATGTTATACATTATGTTGTTTATTAATTTATTAATTATTTTGCGGTTTATACCACTGGTAAAATATACAAAATATGCATGCATATATACAATACCAGAACAAGTATTTTTAAATTCATGAAATATACCTACATCGATTATACTGGGGAACAAAAGGAATGGGGCATTAATTTGTTGTTAATTAACGTATATATAATTAATTTAGTTGAATTGACTCTGATTCTTACAATAAACCCAGTTCAAAAATGCACAAAATTTTTTCAAGACCACTTTACTCAATTTTTTTTATTCCAATGTATTAACTGCTTTGCTGTTTTTAAACAACCTGGTTTAGCCAAATATGCGTCAATTTTTGTTAGAAATTTCAATTGTTTTTTGATTTGAAGAGTATAAAAACGATGCCACAATTTTTTCTTTATTGGCACCAATCTCAAAGAAAAAACATTAATAACTTTGTTAAGAAAGCGTATTTTGCCAGACAAGCGGACAACAAGACAAACATTAGACATCGCGTGTTGCGTCCGGGTCTTTTACGACGCATGGGCCTTGTAGAATATCATGTAGGAGAGTGGCGCCGTTTTGTGGATAGTTCAAAACAAGTTTAATCTGTGTATTACTGCATAGTGCTAACAAATAGACATCAACCCCAATAGGCCAATTAACAAAACTGAAGTGGCAAAATGTCAAACTTGTTTTATGAAAAATGTTGTTCAGCATCGACGATCGGTTTATGTGGACTTGAAAATGGTAAACGTTTTACTGTGCAAGAAAGATGGGTGACCCAGACTGGTAGAACCGCCACATGATGTTAAACTATCGTTAGGCTTCACAAAGAGACTGTACTACAGCAGAACAAAAAATCTTTTCCATAATATATTTCACAATTTTTTGTAAATGTTACATCAAAATAAAATAAACATGTATAATAAAACCTAATTACATAACGTGTGTTATATTATTTGTGTTCTTCTGGTTATCACTGGTAAGTTGGCATTATCTCAAAAACGAGATCCAGTTCAGCAAATCTGAGGCGATTTTCTTATTCAATAGTGTAGACTTACTTTAAATCGACTCCCAAAGCCCGTGCCCCAGAAAGATAGTAAACAGTACATATAAAATTATGATAACCTTCATAGTTAACATAAAGACTTTGTAGTTAATATAGCCTGCGTTGTAGCAAAAATAGTCCTTTCTCGGTAGCAATTGTTTTATTTTCAAAATTACGCATTTTTAATTCTTTACCTGTCGTTGCATCTTCGTAATTTAATACCTATAATTACTTGGCGTCAAGTTTGAAAATTGATTACTTAAAACTGTTGTTAATAACCCAACCTTTTCTTTTCTGCTATATTTTACATGATATCCCCCACTGAGTTATGCTGTCAAATGCTATAAACATTCAACAAAAAAACAAATTATACATAAAGCTTTAAAATAATACAAATTGTTAACACTGCTTAGAAAGATTAGTTTAAATTAATTCCGACGACTGTCGCAAAAATAAATCTTTCATACCCTTTGTATCAGGTTGGTTGGACCAAAAAGAAATAATTGTTACTTTGTTCAAATTGAAAACACATTACTACAAATTCGTTGTCAGAAATAATTTTCGTATCTATTATTATTTATCCTAAATAGTACCTGAACACTCTTTTTGAACAATAACAGCTAGGAATTTATTGCTACAGACATGTAATTCTGATTCTGATTATTAAGGAATCATCAGGTAAAACTAAGTCTATATCATTACTGTATTTTGAGCTGCTCTCATTTCAAAATGGATACTTTTATTACTGGATTATTCCGATTTTTTTTACTTCTTATCTTTTTATCGGTTAACTTTTTTATTAGCTAACCTTATTTGAAGAACAATTTAGAAGAAACAGTACACGACCTACATTAATTGTTTTCTTTATTTAGCTGAATAACAAGATATTTTTTATATTCTAAATAGTCTCGGCACCTTCAGTGAGCTTCTCTTATATATCTTAAAGATCTCAAACGGGTTCTATATCTTGACAATTAAGAAATTTAAACTATGCCTTCCTTGTATTAAGGACAGATAATTGACTAAAATTAAATAGGTCGCTGTGAAGCAACCTTTTCCGATCCGTCGCCGAGATAAATATTTTCCATGTGCCCTTCTTTACTACGACACGATCATCATGACTTTCCATCTCTTAGAGACCTACCCGGAGGACTTTCGATGTTTTTGAAGAATTAATTAAATTTAAGTCGGCGTAAATTTTAACGATTTTACCTTGTAGCAAACTTTTTTTTTTTAATTTATGACGCAATCGACGAAAAGAAAAACGAAATGGTATTTATGATAGAATTGTTTAATTAACGAAAGTTCGTTTGGGTTCTCTTTAAAAGTCCTCAGATATAAAATTAAATTGAATCCCCGTTACAAACTTTAATTAGCATCTCGCAACCCTACGCAGGATGGAAAGTCAAACAATGGTAATATATAAGAATGGAATGGAGAGAACTAGTACGGAAGTAATTTTTGTTAAAAATAACTTACAAGAGATGATTCCGAACACGAAAATTCTGAAAGTTTTAGAACATGTGGAGCATATATTAATATAAATTACCCAATTTTATTTTTCTACTAATATTCACTCTGAGTGGGTGAAATAAATTTTTTAAGTTTGGAAATTTTCCATTCTATCTGTGCATATAACTCGCATATGGTAAGAGACAGAGCAAAAGTTTTGAGATAAAAATTATTTATTGTAGAAAAGAAAGGTTTAAACATATCGACATTGTTGTACTTTTGTATCTTTCCAAGTGAAATCAAAAGTGTAAATAATTTCATTTGGGAACTTTTTTATGTATAGTGTAGGTATACATACATAGATAAGGTTATCAAATTACAATCTCTTAAAACATCACGTCTTTGCTTACGCTTGATGTAAAAGTGGACACATTAATCAGGATTTGCTGTCCTCGATCAAAAACAGAAAAAACCTGAGCTTTTTCAAAGTAAAAGTTTATCGACACTAAATAAAATGTAATCAACAAGAAAAATAATAACAATTGACTATTGATGATATTTGACTTATAATAAGGAAATGCTGATCTGGCAGATTGATCAGAATGGATCATACCAAAATTAGTATCTGAAGGTTGGAAATCAGCTTTGTTTTCTGGCATTCAAGTTCTAGGGTTGGTTCTTCAGGAGATAGATGTTGCTGGAACAACCCTCTAATGGTCGAAGCTGCTAAAGACTGGGAACGAAAAAAAAAACCTGGACTGTTCAGAATTTATTTAAAAGAACCATTACCATACGTCGAGTGGAATATGTCAAAATTTCAAAGATTTGTTTCACCCACTCAAAGCGAATATTAGAAGAAAAATTAAATTTCATAATACATACCTATATATGCTTTACATGTTCTCAAAGGTTCATTATTTTTTGAATTTTCGAGCTCGGAATCATCGCTCATTAAATAAAATATATTCTATTCTAACGTTATCGGCAGCACAGTTACATTTCCGGTATCAACAGAAGTGACGTTAACATTCTTATTTTAAATAGAACCCCATCCAACTGAATCCAGCCGTAGTAAAGTAAACACATTAAACAGTGGAAAGAAAATATAGCCAGAATACAAATGTCACAAATCGTTAGTAAAGTAGCTGCTTTATTAAAGATTTGTCGACAATTGTTAAGCAATTACTTTATTAAAGATTTTAATATGTATTTCATCCAAGTAATACACGTATTTTTATTGTTTAGAGTACAGTATGTGGTATTATTTTTTTAATGAATTCTACATTTTGGGGGCTTTTAATTTAGCACGTACAATTGTTTATAGCTTGATAAAGACAAAAGTTATCGTAGAAACGTCGCATGTTGAACTAAATAAATACTAAAAGATTGTCCGTTTTATTATTTTTGGTCCATTTAAGCTATTCTTATTGCGTGCATGTTTCATATTTCTGTTCTTTGTTTTCAGTCAGTTTTTTCTTACTTTTACCTATTCTAGTAATCATTATCTCCTCCATTGTCTAATTTTGATAGCATTATGGTTCCTTTGAATTAATGGGTTTTTGGTAGACAATACGTTGTATTCTTTAGACTGCTACTTTTAGGACGGCTTTGGCAGAAACCATACAAAATAATAACAAAAATAAAAAACCAAAATCAACTTAGGCGTCACAGAAGACATTTTGCCGCTTTCTCCTAGTCAACTTTCCATAACAAAAACAGATTAAAGTATAACTATTCTAGTATTGTTAGATTCGTATTTCGTTTGCCTTTCCAAAAACATAATTAGGATGTTCTATTTAAAATAGAGAAGTTGATTTCACTTTCGATCACACTAGAAATGCATTGGAATTGTCGATAACGCCGAAATTTAATTTATTAAAAGTTAGTACGGGTGAGGATACTTTAAACGATCTCGCCGGACAGAAAGTTTGATTACTTGCCTAAGATGTAAATTCAATCTGTTGACTTTCGATATTGTGTTTTGAGAAACAACAATAAAATGAAGCAATTCCAAAGTGCCAAATTCGCGATGGCTGATATTATAGAAATTTAAATTAACTAGGAAGATGGTTTTGTACACAAATTAAATTGTCTTGCTTTTTTCTGCTTTCTTTGGTACTTTGACAATTTATAAATCATAAACGCCTTTTAAAAACTTCTTGCACAATCAGCGCTAATCGAGCAGAACTGCCGCCACCACCGCCACTACCACCTACTCTAGTTTAGTATAAAATGTTTGTGAAAAGCGTTTGCTTCTCGTTAACCTACTACAGCGTTCCAGCGAGAATTTTCTCGAAAGTTTTCCTTCCGAATTTGAACAAATCATTGAAAATTATGCGTGACACTAAACGGTCCTCGGATTCAGCTCGACGCTTCTATCCAATGACTCGGATGTCACACTGCGATTCACCTCGTCTTATTATAGCTGTAAATCACTAGCGTCCTTTCCCCGGTCTTTCGGTGCGCACCGAGAACGAAGGAAGCGATCCCACTCAGAGCGATGATGGATTTTCAAAGTACGAGCCTCGAATGCTGGATGATTAATTGCCGGTTTTTATTGTTTACGCCTCGCGAACTTGCTTCGACGCCGTAGATAGGGTTCCGGGCGGTAAAAGGAAGTAGAGAATGAAGTCTTATTTGTTTCTTGGGCGAGAATTAATTTTAGGTGCGGATTTTCCGAAGTTCCAAATGGAGGAAAGTGTATGGGTGACGTCTATAATATGCGTAAAATATTCTAGGTGTACATATCTAAGTAGGGTATCGCACCCTGAACTGCAGCACTGAATTTCTAGAAATATGGAAATTTGGTAGTTTATTAATTTAAAATACTTTCACACCTTTCGGAACTTTTCATACCCTATCTTTCTTCTTATATGCTACAACAACGTTACCCTTGCAAGGAGAATCAAACGCTCCTACATTATGGTAGCGCATCAGCTAACAAACCTCATGTTTTGATGCAACTCTCTCAACTTCTCTCAACGTCGACTCGAATTAAAAGGCGTGGATTGTCTTGATATTTCTTCGCCCATCTGTTACCAATACCTCTTAATCATTGTCAACCACGGGGCGCAAGCTAGTTATGTTAGAAAATTAATATGTATTGAAAATAAAATAAAGAACTCCGTACTACTTTATATTATTTTGTAGATTATGAACCGGTCTCGATAAATTATCTCTATGTTACTGAATAAACACGAGAAATTGCCAGAAACACTGCTTTTTTACTCGCAATTAGCGCATCCACCTGTGGATAACATCTACGAATTGTCTTTGCTACAAGATGTAAAGCATGAATTTTACATGTAATATGTAAAAAGTTACCGCACTGTTTCTTAAGAGACCGGCAAACAGAAAGCATGGGTGCGGCACCATCTGTCATAAACATTAAGACTTGATCTCTGGATATTTCAAATTTTGTGCTTAATACCACTTTTGAAATTACTTGGGCAATACATTCCTCTATTCGTCTAGAAGCTAATAAAACTGAAGATGGCGAATGATGTGGTTCCATGTTGCACACCATAACATTAAGTACAGATTTTTTTGCAATTTGTTGTTTCATCTACACACAAGCACACTTTTTTATTTTTCAATTCAGCCTTAACTTTATTTTCTAAATATAGACGCACAGATGGTAATTAATTTCGTAACGTGGCCCTGCTCGGTAATGTCATATTGGCGTATTTGTTCCAAAATGAATTAAATGAATCGTTGTTTAACAAAGTAAACGCTAGGTTACACTGAATCATCATTGTACATAAAACAAATAAGAATTGTTTGTATTTTGCGGCGATACCGGTTTTAATATTATTATGGTTTGCACTTTGCACATGCCGTTTACAATGTGTTTGTGACCAACACGTTAGATATATATCGCACACTAAACATTTAATTTTTACGCCGTCGTAGTGAAATCCGGATAATCCTTAATGAACCTATTCACAGTCTTTAATGATAGCTGTTTTCTTAATCTACGTACCTTCAACATTATTGAAAACAGAACACAGAGTACTTTGCTGCTACTATTACGTACGCCCCAGACGGCAGCGAGCTAGATACTGACTAGTGTTTCGCACGCGAGAGTCCATTCGTTAGCTGCGCCGATGGCGCGCACCCGAATTTGCCTACTCTAGTGATAACAATTTAATTCTTGCAGCGCAAATATCTTTCACTCGTAGCCGCGCACCAGCTGTACATGGGCATTGTTTGAATGGTCAGAGGCTTCCTTCCTTTCACAATGTATTCGATGTGGGTATTATATTTGACTCTAAATTAACGTTTCAAGCTCATATTAAATCGCTCGTTCAGAAATGATATCGCTCGTTGTTTATCATTGGTTTATCATTCGCAGCACAAAGGAATTTAATAAAAATAATAAAAAAAGCATTTATTTTGCGCTCGTAAGAAGTAAGTTGGATTATGCTATTTTAAATACTTACTTCGTATAGAAGAAATAAAAAAAAATCCTCAAGCACTTAAACTATAAATTAATACATGTAACGATAATTATTTGGTGAGCTTAGAATATTACTTCTTTTGACGCTATGCTTGTGCACAAGTTTTTGAGTGATCGTATTGACTCCCTGACTATACTTTCTGAAATTGGCCTAAATGCACCAGTGTATATTACGAGGAGTCCGTTCACTTTTCATTCGACAAAACGAAACATTAATTGTAGCATAAATTCTCCTCTGCCAAGAATATTGCGCTTGTACGATGAACAATTTGGATCGATAGATATATTTCATACATCGCTTCGAAACATCGGGATTGTTTCGCATTCGCTGCATCAGCAATATTATAATGGTTTTCTATTGGGTATTTAGTTTGCCGTTGATGTTTGAATGTCTAATGTGTATTGTGTCGAAATTGTATTATTACATATATGTGTTATATACCAGAAATTAATACTCTTCTGTTATTATTATGTATTGGCCTGTTACTGGGACAGTTGAGTCCTGTTGGCAAGCCTTTAATAAATATTTACTAATCTACAATAGAGATTATAGGGGCAAATGTTCAGAGAAAAGCCGAACATCACATCTTGTTCCTGTTTTTAATAATAATCAGTTAAAGAACACTCTACTCCTAAGGAAACAAGCTAAAAATGGTGTAAATACAGAGTAATGAGGAATATTCGACTATATTCGGCTATAAAATAAAAAGAATGTAACTGGAGGAGGGAAAAAGTAAAAGAGATGCAAAGATCCCCAACGAAATAGAATAGTCAAGGTAATTCAATACTAGTTGATAAAAATATGGAAATTAAAGCAGAACAAAAGCAATTTAATGAGGAAATTAATAGTGAAATGAAAGTGAATTGAGGGAGACCAAAATCATTGTGGGATAAATACTTTGAGAATAGCAGTTAGAAAGAATTAATGAGAAAATGTGTTTGATAGAACTAGACAGTGCAAGGGATAAAAGACGAATAACGTCGAATAACCAAAAACTCAAAAAATTAAGAGGGGAGAAACTGTACTTAAATGACGATCCAAGGAAAACTGATACAGAAAAACAATCAAATTAGATTCAGAGAGGGGAACGGCAAAACCGTGATGATTGGCGAGAGGAAATAAAAACGCCAGAGGACTGAATAAGTTACTGTGATCTAAGGAGATTTCAAAAAAGAGTTTACAATATGTAAGTCTACAATTAGACCTACTTTGATATATAACTGCGGGACGTGGATAATAAACAAAAAGATTTGAACAAAAACTGGAAACGTGGTAGAGGAAAATACTGCGAAAAATTATGAGAGGAAAGGAAGCAGAAGACGATTAAATCAGAGGGACTAATGATGAAGTATATGATCTATACAATAAGGAAGTGATAAAGTCCATAAAGAATATGGCTATTGTGGTTAGTGGTTAGAACATTTGCAAAGAACGAGAGATGAAAAAATAAGTAAGGCAGCAAAGCTGGGAAACACCGTTAGAAAAAATGAGAAAGAGTCGACCACAAAGAAAAATGAAGAGAAGCAGTAATGGAGGATTTACAAGAGATAGCAATTAGAGGCTAGTGAAGAATGCCAAAAAAAAGGAAACAATGGAGGGTAGCAATACAGCAAAAGCTCTAACTGGCTTGTTAACGCGCTTGTATATATATATATATATAAATTATTAACAGGTACAAAAACTTCAGATTTGGATTGTTTCTCATAATGACAATCTAAAACAGAAACAATTTACGAGAGTCATAGCCGAAAAATGTAATAAAGAGGGTGTTCCACTTATTTAGATACACAGTTAAGTCAAATCGGAAGTAACTCGATGTACTAAATATTGTCCATTATAAGCTCTCCAAAACTCAAATTTTTATCTGAAATTGTGTACCTTGCTTGAAATATGATTATGATCCAAACTTTTCAAACTCTACCAACCATTGTAAAATATCCCCACAAATAATGTAAAGATTTCTGCGGAAATATAGGTGCTCATTCTGAAAATAATCAAAAATGCCTCGTTATTTACTAGATGATACCGTAGATAGCCATCTTATATTCGCGCAGCTCTACTTGCTAACAGAGGAAGATCCTTATCCGATTTCGCATCAGCCCAACGTTATGACCCGACCGGAAACATAGTCCCGGATATTTTCCGGTATCTTCCATTTCGTTTTCGTGCATTACCGTTAGGAGCCGGATAGGTGTAGGTATCGAAGTGCTTTTTTCGCTTATTTATCCGTTACGGCACCCACTGATGCCCGCTGTTGTAGAGTGAAACAACATTACGGTCGTCAGCAGTAAACACATCCCCTCTCACGCTCTCTCTATCTCCGTCCGGAAATGATTTGCTGGAGCTCGTTTGCAAGTAGAAATTTATATGATCGTAAAAAGCGTTCGACGGCACAATCTAATAGGTAGGCGGGACAAAAAGACCAGAAAAAAGAAATATTGGAAACTGTCGAACACAAACTAGCGAAGAAGTAGGTGGAACCTGATCCGTTATAGCGATTTTACGAGTTGGTAATTTCAAGTGAGATGCAACTAGTTGACAGAAGGCTTGTGTAGCGAACAAATTGCATATAAATATTAAAGACTGTAAACCAGTGTTATTATCGCAGCCTTTAATTTATCTCGGTTGTTTTTTGTGAAAGCAACATAACATTCGAACAACAAAGAAAGGTTTCTTTGATCACCTCACATAATCAAGCGATTAACATACTTTTCGAAACAAGATATTGGATTGCAAAAGTAATTCTAATCATATCCCTGATCCTCTTGTAGAAGAAGTATAATCGTAAGCTCCATATCAACGTCTTGCTTGATGTAAAGGTCTTTACTAGAAATAATTGGGCAAAATTAAATGGAAATGGGCCGTTGAAAGCGAATGCTTAATTAAATTGTGCAGAAACCTCCCTTAAATAAATCACACTGTTCACTTAGTTAAACTCTTAGACATCTATACCGGGTGAGCCATTACTTTAGAGTAGGGATAGAACAATTCATGCTAGAAGCCGCGACTTCCCGAAACATTAATTCAATAACTTGTGCGGTGCAAAGTGTGCCGATACTTTAGTAAAAATTTTAAAGCTGAAATGGTGTGCAAACATGAAAAAACCGCAAGTTTTTGTTAAAATTTGTTTCAAAAGGAAGCGGCAACCGATACGTCAATATTTGTTGCTCAACTAGCAAACTAATCTGTATATAGCGAATACTAATTCGAGTATTTTTTTCAATTTCTTCGTTAAACATATGTTTAACATGGTAACATGGTATATTTCTATTCAGTTTGTGTAATATATTCATTTTATAGGTGCTTTATGTACTCTCTTATTTGTGTAATTTTTGGGTAGATTTTATTATGTGAGAACAGACTATACTGGAAAAGGCAGAGCATACTATATACTAAAGATTTTTGTTTTAAGAAATTTCCTTGTAGAAATTTTACTTAAGGCGCGTTTTTATTGGCAACAACTTTCGTATCTACCAGCAAATTTTATCACTTTGTGAAAAATAAGAATTATATAACAACTTCTTAAAAAAAATTTTTCTTCGAGTGTAAAGGTGCTTAACCACCAACAAGTCGTTTTAACAAACGTTTACAAACGGGAAAGTAGTTAGCGTTGCATCTTTTTTAATAACAAGTGGATTAATTAGAAAAGAAAGGGATAAGAGTAGTAGACAACATAAGTTTTGGATACCCTATTTTTTTTCTTCTGATTGAGAATTTAGTTTAGGTATCATTACATCACATTACTATAGCAAGAAATGGGCGTCATTTAGAAAGCGTGGCATTGCGAGATCGAAGAAAGTCAGCAAAAGTGACTATCTAGTGAGTTTTGGATGCATCATAAAATTGCAATTTCAAAGAGAACTGTAAGAAGAAACGGCCAGTTATAGCTCGCTGGAAGGCTTTACTCAGACAGGACCTCAAGAAAAGGCATCTTCAATGGATGAAAAAGTGAAAAAGTATTGCTTTATTGATCAAAAGTTACATGGTCGGACGGATCTAGTTTTATTTCACTTGACAACGACATAAAGTTGCATTTACGTTTTTCGAAACCTGTGAATGAAAATAACAAGATATACAGCTTTTTTATCGTTAATTATAGCTCTTTCAGGAACGTGGCAGAAAGTATGTACAGCGCAGGCAAAAAAAGCATTACGCCTCGATTATATCATACCTACAGTCAAACACGACCGTGCTTTTATTATACTTACAAAACTTATATAAGTCATCATTTTGTCTTAATACTTCGTAAAAATCTTTAAATGTGTATATTTTAGGTAATTAAGGAATGAGTATTCTCCAAATTAATAAGTCTTGCTAAGTATTTAATTAGCTCGTGTTCTGTGAATGTATTTATGAAATTGCTTTCCTTTCAACATCCCATTTGTGTATCTTCCCTTGAATAAATTTTTTCTTTGTTTTTGACAAAAAAATGTGACTCGACATCGACATTTTCAAGTGAGGCTTCGATAACGGAAAACCATGTGCTTCCGTCGTCGGTGAAACAAGATCTAATTTCGTTGCAGATTTGATAGAATAAAATTTTTTGTATGTTGACAAGCCATTTAAATATGTCTTTTAACTTAAAGCCAAGAAAATAGTCGGACCTACTACGAGCATCGTTATTAATAGGTGTTATTGAATGAATCTGCTTACACGATATTTCAGAATGAATGATTCTCTCCTGTATTAATTTAACTCGTTTCTCTAATTTTGATTGACTTGATATTAACTGTTCCAATTTAATAGATATTTGGTTAAACATACCCTTCATACGATCTCCAGAATCATAAACGTGCTCTTGGCATTTTGATAATTTCCACTATTGATCTTGAAAATTTGAAAAAAGAGTAGAATATTCCGACTTAATCAAAATATCTTGGCAGGATCGCTAAATTTGAGAAGTTTTCTTAATCAAATATTAAGTTAAAAATTAATCACAAGTCCTGTTGATTTTAGCTTACAATAAAGTGTGAGTGTTAGAGTTTCCGATGAAACTCATCTCTTAAATCCTGTTTTCTTCCTTTTTTTAGTTAATACTCCAAGTCATTTTGTTGTTAATCCCCTACAGTTACTTTTCTTAACTTGAGTTTATTTTTCTGTTATTTTCTTCGACATATGTTTTGATCACTTCTACAGTTTTTGTTCTTCTAATATTGTTTTAAATTAAATTTCCAAGTGAGTGTTGCCGAAAAGCGTCTGTTAGAAATATATTTTCTATCTATCCACTTGCTTACTCGTTGCCACAGGAATGCCAACCCGACGACTTAATACCTTTTGTGGTTGGTCTAACGATGTTCATTTTTGATGTGATATATACCAATTTAACGTGTTTTTTTCTAAAAAAACTCGTTAAATTCGGAAGAATAATAAAAAGTGCTTTATTCAAAGTACCTCCATCGCTTGTTTTTTTTCCATCGCATTTTTCCCATCTTTCGGGCAATTTGTGAATAGCACGCCACTAAAATCTTCCGCACTTGCTGCGAACCATTCATCGAGCCATTTCTTCACGTCTTGGTATGAACCAAAGCGCTGCTCAGCAAGTGCGTGACCCATCGATGCAAACAAGTGGTAATCGGAAAGGTCTGGCGATTAAGCCGCATGGAGTGAAACTTTCCAGCTGAGTGCTTCCAACATGTCGTGAATCGGTTTTGCCGTATGTGATGAACCATTGTCATGAAGAAAAATTACTTTGTGTTGCCTCTTTCGATATTCTGGCCTTTTTTCAAGATTTTTACTACATTATTATAAATTATTGAACATAAAATGTAACTTTGATTATGTCCCATAAAGTATTAATCGGGCACTTTTTAAGCGAATTAATAATATAAATTGTTAAAATGCCAGAATTCGAACAATAATTAAAAATAATTCGAATTCTACAAATATTAAACTAAATTTTGATAATTAAAGGATATAGAAACAAAAAAAAATTAAGAAATGAAGGTGTAAGTGCAATTACAAAAGTTCCCGAATATTGTACAGAATCAAATTAATATGTTAAACATACAAACAACGTAGCCACTCCATTAATGAAATGATTACAGCGTTCGTAATTTATTCAAAGAATGCAAGTTCGCATCCTAATTCAAATGATGGATTTTTTATTTCACATAAAAAAGGAGAAAGTTATTTTCAAAACATGCTGGATATAATTCTTGTTCTCCAGTTGAAATTTCATAATTCTCAACTGTAAATACAGTATTATATTCAATGGTTAGGAGTTATTTAAGTAAAAATTTCGTACCGATATATTTTGAGAATGGACTCTATATATTTTGCGAAACTTCCTTGAAAAGTAAATCGGAAATCTGGAAACGACCCAAATTCCACCAATAGTATATAGAGTTACACAATTCGCAAAGCACATACATGAAAAACTGTAACTCCCTTTTTCCATTACCCCGTTTGCCGAAACTTTCCCGATAAAATATAAAATTTTCATATACGTCCCACTCGAATCCACGGGATAAAGTCCACGATACTACGCAGCAGCGTCCGTTGAATCCGGAAAGCTCGCATAGTTTCCAGCACGTAGATACCGAAACGGCGTACAAAAGCAGATGTCAAATGAAGGCTTTGCGAAGTTTTATGTAAAAACGATGCCCGTCTTAGAAGGATACTCGAGTATCGAAAATCTCCGGTCTCTCTGAAATACGGAAATCCTTCCTGCCTTGCCGGAACACACGGGCGATACAATAGGTAGTATATGGTGTAGCAATGATGTAGGCGTATTATGTAGCTCCTTGTTACAACCTGATATCGTATATTACCGTTTCCATTTGCCTCTTTGAGAAAACATTTCCGCTGCAGGATTTCAGCTAAGATAAGGATCTAATCAGCAAGGTTTCACATGCCTTACTTGGAGAGATATGTAATATGCTACGTCCTGGTTTCGATTCCCTATGTTGATTACTACATATGTAGCTATATGTCCCCGTGTGGATACACGTATATGGGTCTGATATATCGTTCTGCGCCAAGTTTTTATGCATTACGAAAGCGGGAGTATAGTGACTGTGACATGAACTTGTGTAATTGAACTGTATAACGTTATGTGGTGCGATAGATTAATGGACGCGGTTGGCGTTTTAGCGATAAATCTTTTTTATCAAATGCAGTTTATTATTTCGCATAAAACGGTTCGGGCAATTACCTAATAGAATTACAGTTTCGTGATAACGTAGAATAAATAGAATTTACTCCAGATATTAGCCACGAATTTTTTTCTCCTTTGCTTCAAAAATGTATACAACGTTAGGAAAATTAAAACAAATGCAATAATTTGTGTAAGAATAAGAACAAAAACAATATCTTTGAACAGGCACTACAAAATTGTTGTAATAGTTTAGACGGTTATGACCTTTTACTAAATTGTATTTGATTGTCTTCACGGCTTAGAATTCGCACAATACGGTGTATGTTACTACAATAACGCTATAAGATATATTAATTGTTCCTATAAAATTCATGTAATTTCTTTAATAAAAAAAGATATACACAATGCGTAGATTTGTCACACAACATTCAAGCAGTCTTGGTGGAAAGATATTCCCTACTTGAAATATATTTTATTTTAATAGTTAGTGACAACATGAAGAGAAAATACAATAAGAAAATCGAAACCTAAAAAACTACAAAACGTGATCAGGACATGTGGTTGTGATTAAGCGAATTAAACAAGCAACTTGAATTTGACCGTTTTCTATTACCTCAACGAAGCTTTTGTGTATTAACTTTTCCTTTCTTACCTCTAAAATTTTAAGTTTTTAAATTGCATTACGCCGTACCGTGCAGGTAGTGCATGCTGTGTTATTTTCATATCTCAAAATAAATAATAGAAAATGAGTGAACTTATAAGTAAATCATCATTAAAGTTATCAATTTTCCGTGCGGTTCACGAAATTTGCAGATACTAGACAGCTTCATGTTTTGTTGACTCTCGGGGAAAATCAGTGGGCAACATGAATCCATTCTCATGAGTCGAATAAATATGAGTCTGAGTAGTCTCTGGTAATTACGTGAAGCGCATGGAAGGTGGCGAACTTTCATCAACATTTATCTGTACAGATGTTTCCATTATCGAAGTAATCCATTTTTTCAACTTTTTTTGTATATGACAATGCGCATCTGTTTTAGCGACAGCAGTAAATGGTTATAAACTTTAACACATTGGCACATAGCTTATCTCTGTACTTTAGTCAAATGGGTATGGGGAGGCAATAGGTGACAGTTAATTTTTCTCGTAGTGTTCCGATCATGCTCCATTTTATACCGGCCGAATTGTAGTGATTTCTAACAAAAATTGCTTGCAAATATATAAGCACGGTAAGGTAAGTATATTAGTGCCTCTAATTAATGGTTTACGGGTGTCCGTATAGTTTAATTGGAATACTACCCGAACACAGGCTAGAGGTGCATTCTGGCAGTCGACAAGGTACATAGTTGGTTCTTCGTCTAATGCACCGCAAAAACGAACGGACATTTTGGTCTGGTAGGATTATGCTTAGCACGGCCAGCTATCGATCTCGGAGCTCTAAATACACGCCCTGGATTCGCAACTCTCAAAGATCTTCCGTGGTGCTTATTATCCATAGTACTAAATTTACGACTATAGTTGTTTAATTTCAATTTCTCGATACGATAATTATTTCCTTTCGTTTTATACTTTTCGGAAGGTCTTGTTAGATTGACTTGTTCAAATTTTGACCTTTCCTTTTTGTATATTTAACAATTCCATTTCAAGGAGTTTAACGGCAGTTTTCTCTTCTTCCAACAGCCTCTGCAGCTGCAATTTCCCACTTCTTTCGAGATTTGTTTTTTGTTTAGCATTTTGTATATTAATTAAGAAATCATTCTTAACATCGATTGCATTAACGTGCGCTCGCAGTATAATAAATTCGGTGTCTTTTATTATTTTATGCCTAGATTCCAGAATGTCCTCACGAGATTTCTAGAGACGATCTACTTCAACATGCGCTTACTCCAAATCAACATCCAACTTCAATTTCTCACTTTCAACTAACGCGAATTTATCGACCATATCCGTTAGTTCTTTGATGATTATCTACTTCTCTACACGAACTTCATCTATTTCTTGAATTTTCCTGGATCATCATTTCTTTACTTTCGCAGATCGTAAATATTTCTCCAAGAATTTTTAATATTGTCCTTCAATTCTTTACGTTCATTCCGAATTTGAATAATATCTTCAGAAATTTTTTCATATTTCGAGTTTAGTTCGATGAATCGAATTAACATTTCACTTATCGCTTGCAGATTCTCCTCTTCGATTTTATTGAAGATTATTTCATGATTTTCTGTAGATTTTTAAGTTGGTCTTCTAGCATTTCCATTTGGGACTTCATGGTTTCATTTACACTCTGCAAGTCAGCTAGATGATTATTAAAGCTGGAGAGTTCGCTTTATTGTGGCATCTAAAAGTTGCATATGCGCATCTAGTTCTCTAATAAGTTTTTCTTGGTGAAAAATGTGAAATACTGTTTCGATCATTTTGTACACATAAAGACTTTATTCCTTTGATGTTACCAAATTTAGTACATAGCTAAGACCCATATCTGCAATTCAAACCACCTTATTAAGTTTACAAAGAGCAGCTCCACGGCTCTTTTTTTTTCATACATCAGTATAGCTTACAACTTTCATTTATCTTTTTTAATTTTTGTCATAAGATGGATGATCTTGTTTCGTCCTTAGATAAAGCGTAGTATTTCTCATTATTTTATCTCTTCAGATTCAATTTGTCATTTTCCATTGCCATGAGGAAACTTAGCTCTCAGAGTGTTTTCTAATTTTGATGACGGCATTTATTGCATGTCGGCCGGATTTAGATATCAAGAATATTATTGTTGTAGGTGCTCCAAGAACCACGATTATTGTTTTAAGTGCGATGATTTATTGTTCGAATTGTACGAGTTATTAATCTAGTTGAACCGCATGAAAGAAGGAAACGGAATCGCGATTAAAAGATCTGCAACTGCTACCAACGCGGCCGCTCTTGAATATGCGCATTTATTTCGGTCCTAAATGAATTACGGACCGGCAATCCTTTATATCGGGTAATCCCCGGAAAGGCGCAGGATCTTGAATAATAAGACCCAATCTGTTATACTTTGTTTTGGACGGTTTAATTAAAATATATCTCGAAACACGCCTACTGCGTCTTATTAGATCCGGAATTTCTTAGTGTATTAAATCGGACGTTCTTCCTCTTTCTCCCGAGTTTTCTTTGTACCGCATATTATATTTCCTCGTAATAAAAACTTGTTTTTCTGAATCAAAGGAAAACCTGAGAATCAAAACAGACGCATTACGATGTGACACCTTAAAATTTAAATTGAACGTCTTCCAACTGCAGTGCACTTTGTGTTTTGGCTTACGATCTTTTTACTTGTAAAGTATCTGTGCAGCTACTGATTACTGATTAAACCAAAATTGCTTTAAGCAATGTAGGAAGATGTTCCAATGAATGACTTAATCCTGGTATATGTATTATTAGCAGAATATATACGGCGTAATTATATTCCTGTAACATAATTACACTGAATTTAATCAACTTGGCTAACAGGGAACATTGGGCGCCAAAGTTACCTGTCAGACGACAGTCGAATTAAAGTTCAAAAAATCTGCGAAGGCTGTAGGCATCTCGAAGGAAGGGGTTTATTATATATTGACTAAAGATTTGGACATAAATAAATAAAAGCTAACCGCGCGTTGGATGCCGCACTTGACCAAAAAGGCATTCGAATGAATATTTCCAAGCAGTTTAAGCGAAATTAGCCTGAGATGAAGACACAGTCGAAACAGTGGGTTGTGAAGGACGAATAAGCTCCTAATAAGGTGGCCAAGAAAGCGATGGTGAATGTTTCTTGGGATAATCGTGGAGTTGTGTAGATTAATCTTAGAAAAGGAAAAACAATAACGAAAGCATGCCATGCATCATTACTTGACAATCTGAAAGCAATTGCGGAAAAACAGCCGCATTTGAAGAAAAAGAAAGTTTTGCTCCTGACTTCAGTAGTCGCGATGACAAATTCAATTGGGGTTCGAATTGATAGATCCTATTCACCAGATATGGAGCCCAGCGACCTTTTCGACGTCTGTTTCCTGAGCTTAAAGTTTCGCTCGGAGGACAGAGGTTTTCATTGAATGAGAAGGCCGTCACATATTTGTTGTACAATGTTTGCTTTGCAGAACAATATGCCAACTACTGTTTGGACGGATTAAAGAGATGGGAGCATCGCTGCGAAAAATGTACCTATACACTTACAAAGAGACTATTGTTAAATACATGAATGTTAACACTATGTTAAGAAATAAAACTGAATTTGACCTCATAACATGACATTCTACCATACATACAGGCTATTCCTAATAAAATTGTAGAATGATATGTAAATGTTAAAAGGCCAAGGTTCAGACGTTTTTATACATTTTTAGTTTCTTCATCTACGATGATATATCGATTTCTTTCAAAAAATTCAGAATGAAAATACATTGTAATCATAAAGGCATGCTTTTTTGATTATCGTTTGATTGATACTTGGGCACACAGTTTTTAAAACGTTTTTTGTTATTTCTCCCAGATATAAAAATATGCTTAACAGTAACAATAAAATTTAATGACTTGGTTTTGTCGAAAATCAGCTATGGAGTTTCGCCTCTGACATGTCTCACCTGCTGTGCTACCGTGATCGACTGCTTTCCACTCAGTTAGTTTCACCTCTGGCGTGGTTTACACGTTGGAAGTACCGTGCTAACTGTTGTCTACCACCTGCCCATCTTCTGGAGAAGCTCCATATGATTGTGGGCGAAACGTTGACTTTTCGACTAACCATGGCATGGTTCAAACTCGGAATACATTTAGTTTTAATATACAATATTGTAGTAAGTTAAGCATAAGTTAAAAAAGTAAACGTCTAAAGAAAACAGAAGTTTTACTAAAAATAAATATAAAAACGTGCAACATCTTTTAAGACCGAAATACATTGATTTTGCCTCAAATTAATTGTTGAATTCAAATGTTTCATAAAAATTAGGGCAACCCATTTAAGAAAATTAAGCGTACTTCACTTCAGATGAAACCTAAAAGTTAGTCCTCTCGAACAAAATAAGTCTGCAAAGTTACAAATGTCGAATCTGCTTAGTTTCTGATATACAGCTAACGTGAGTTCTTCCCGAGACGTCTGTATATTGATATTTAAATTGAACTTTGTATCTGTTTTGGAAAATTTTTCAAAGTTGGTGTGTTTTAGACTCGTGATAATGTATATCAGCTAACTTGTACTGGGCTATGCAAAAACTCCACAATACACGGTTTTAATTTTAAATAACGTTAACCTGATATTTATTTCTGATTTAACAAAGAATGTCATGAAATTGAAAATAATTTATTATTACTGAAACATTTAATTCAGTATTAAATTTATTAATTCTTTCATTTGATTTGGTTAATTTATAAAATTGTTAGGGATCCTATTTGAAACTTGACTTTTTATTAAAAAAACTTTAAACAAAAAATTTGTTACAGTAATTTATAAAATTAGTCATCAAATAACTATAATGCTCCTAAATGAGGACGAAAAGTTGACACGCATTTGATTGCACACAGAAGGATAGAGCAAAAGGCTTGGAAAATAATTTTCGAACAAATTTATGAATAGTTATACTGTACATAACACTACAAATACATTTACACCTACAGGAAATTATGTATTAGTTAAGTGCTTATAATTGGAGTGCAATATGATACCGTCTCAGTTAAATATCAAACGTAAACCTTCCATCTGATTGAACAATTACTTATAGACCAACGACGACCTGATCAATAACAGTTCGAATTCCGTTTATCTATGCAGGAGGATTGTAACATTCCGAGATTTCCATTACCTTTTGTCCTGGAGAATGCGCTGGAAACTTAGCATATTCGAGCTTTACAGGTATTTCGCATTAATTGATATTAATTTCAAGTTCTATGCATATTCCGACGATGTAGCAACGCCGTTACTTGGACAAAGAGATTATACCCGACTCACGGCCCGACGTTATTTATCGTGCTGCGAGATGTTACTGCTTACAGATACTTATATGACATTTGAATAGCCGAAAGTGATTCAGCGACAGAGATATATTGGCATAAATTTTCACTATAAATGTAAACCTTTTCTGAGGTAAAGATGGATGAAATCAGAAAAAGATGTAGAAGATGATACTTTCTTGTTTATTTAAAATTACAATTATAAAAAAATACGGTTAAGGCAATAAATTTAAGGAATATTAGCTAAATAATCTTTAACGTTTGATGGATCAAGACGTTTGAAGCCGGTCTGATCGCAAATGCCGACTTCGATATTATCTGCTGTCATTTGACCTTCAAAGCTTTCTTTTAGAGTTAAGATGGCGGTGTGCACAGCATCATCTAGCTCCAGATCTTCGCTGTATCTGCAAAATGTGAAAAGAACAAAATTATTACAAATCCAATGGTATCAATAATAATTAAGGCTTAATAAGCTTCCTTTAATGAAATATCGGTCACAAATAATAAAATAAATTACTTGATTATTATTCATGTAATGGCGAAAATTGCCGTAAAAATCTGGGATAATGCTGAATCATAAGCAACCCTTCCACCGTCGATTCACTGGAGCATTTGCGATACCGCGCAAATAAATTACTACAATCGGGAAAGGCACATTCCATATGTAAAGAAGTTATCTTGGCAAATTTAAAATACGCTTGGTTTTCGCTCAAACGTTGACTTATAGACACTATCTTTCCAAAATCGGGACTTTCAATTAAAACTGAACGAAACTTTTCCACTATGCGAAGTCCTGACGGATCTGTTAATTTTTCCAAAATTTACTATATTCACAGATTCTGCTAAAGATAAGTCTTGTATCTTTAAAATAGCTTCCCGGACAATGGAATAGTTTTTAGAAATGTGTTGTATTTCTCTTTCCACTTCGATATCTGAAAACAGGTTCTGGCTTAAGCAAATGCCTTGAGATTCTGGTTGATTCAGTTTTAAGTTGAACGGTTTGACGATTTGACGGTGGTTTTTGTAATACAAAACTGCTTCAAACCACGTTTCCCATTTAGTTAATGTAGATCGTAGCGGTAATGCGATGCCCGAACAAAATGTTTTAAATTCGCGAACGTGTTTACGAGACTTTACAAAAACTTCTGTGGTATAAGCTAATAACTTATTCACCTCTGGATACTTTTCTTTAATACTGTTCCCTACTACATAAAATACATGTAGTAAGCATGTTATGTGAGCCATTTGCGGGTAATACTCTTTAACCATCTTCCCAGCTTTAATCATATTTGAACTTCCGTCTGTAACAAACATCACAACTTGAGTTTGCTTTATAGCCAACTTTTCTATGGCGCTTTTTATCGTTTGTAGTATCTGTTGCGCATTTATTTTAGATAGCTTCTTGCTGGTTAAAAAGAGAGGACAGGAAGACATATTAATCTGTAAAGTGCGCACCACAACAGCAAGCAGACTATGTTTATAAAGGTCTGTTGTTAGATAGGCAGCTAGCCATATTTTCTTGTCTTTCACCTCAAACTGAATAAGATTTTCTACTTTTCTTTTCACCCTTGGTGAATTATATTGCAGTTGACTTCTGGTAGGCAATTTCCAGTTGGGAACGTATTTTTTCCAGAACTGGCGCAAGTGCACCTTTCCCGCAATATACTGAGGAATATTGCAGGCGTTGAACATAAAAATGAAATCGTAAAGAAATTGTCCGTAAGGTACGTGATGCGTTGTGTTCTCTACTGGCGTTTGCTATTAATGTGGCTTTTACAATCAGCAGCATCATGTCCTATAAAACTTAGATTGCATACATCACAGTGGATGCCACTGCCAATATATTTCAATTCAGGAAAACGATTTATAAATTTATGAACGGTCGCTGCAGATGGCAAAGCGCGTTTTGATTTCAGTTTGACCCGTTCGCTCAAAATAATCAGTATAAACACGTCGAGAATAAATCGATACAACTATTACACAAGTGTGCACATCAGCTGTACCGCGTCGCTTGTGGTGACTGCGTTAAGGGAAATACAGTGTCTTACAAAGGTATTTTAGCGCCATCTATAGTACTATTGTTAAACTAGTAGCCAGATATTGACATAACCTCAATTTCAAGATGATCAAAGCATTTTTAATTTATGCCGAGTTAATTTATATTACTTCACGTATCTCACCTCTTCTCCAAGAAAGTTTTTCCGTTAATGAAATTTTTTCCCATTGCGGTAGCTTTCCACGCAAAATATGCTCCAGAAGGATCGCATTGGAATAAATAGGGCCTATTTTTATCCCAGCCACATATTAACAAGGATACACCAAAAGGCCTGACGCCTCCAGATTGAGTATATTCTTGCATTACTGCCGCAACACGTTGCACTAGCTGCACTGTTGGAATGGGCTCCTTATATACTAAGAAATACTGTTGTGCCATTTTACGTGCTTGCTTTACTAGAAGGCGATAGTCAGGACCCATACCGGAATATACCAGACCAATATGACTTGTTATCATCTCCACCTTATTGACACTGTGCTCATCGTATAAAATGGATTTGTGCTTGTTTTCTGTCGCAATAACTACTCCGTTGGAAGCTAAAATAGATTTACACATGGAGAATGATATAAGAGTTTAGGGAATTTCGGAAACTCACCTTTAATTCCAACTGATGGAGCTCCTGCAGCTACGGCAGCTAAGGCATATTCTATTTGCACTAGTTTTCCTGACGGACTATAAAAGAAAAAGATACCAATGTATTTCGTGGTTAAATAAACGCTGTCTAGAGTAGGAAACGTAAAAAATAGATTGCAGTTGATTTAATTTACCTAAAAGTTGTAAGAGAGAAACTATACCGCTCTGTAGCCATGATTACTTGCAGAACAAAATTTGGATGTTTGACAATTCGTTTGGTTTATATCTACGACAATAATTGCATATGAGATTCTTTTTTACCGACAAGATTATTGCGTCTTTACTAATATTAAGTTTCCCTGCTCGCCAATAGATGCCACATCATATTCTAATTTAGTTGAAAAATTCGGTTCTTCATCAGTCTTAATACTCACTAATAGATGTCTCACATGCTATTATGGAATTAGGTAATATTTCCCAATTTATTTTAGAAACTATTTCCGAAAACTAAAACAAAAGAATACCCGCATCTAGAAATGAGATACTTTTTTACACACATAATTGTTGTGGCTTCTACCAATATTAAGTTTTGCTACTCGCCGATAGATGTCACGTCATATTCTAATTTAGTTGAAAAATCGGTTCTTAATCAGTCTAGCTACTCACTAATAGATGTCTCACATTGTATTATGGAATTGGATAATATTTCCGAATTTATTTTTTATTTCTATTTCTATTTCGGAAAACTAAAAATAAAGAATACCCGCAGTTAAACATCCAATAGTGTTCTCAATCAAAACCGAGCTGTTTATAATTTTTAATTAATTTGCTAATGCTAGAAATAAAATTCTATTTTTTCTTATAACAATTATCTCCAATTTTAGTCTCCCAAAAAGGGGAATTTGTAATTTGAACGTTTGACATCGGCATAAAGGTCACAAACAATCTTTAATACATTTTTTTAGGAAATTCCAATTTTAATAACTCAATTATTTTTTTTTTGCTATAATTGTACTTTCTTTAAATTTAACAGGTTTACAGAACGGAAACAACACTTCCTTATTGAATTTTATGCTAATTACAGTTTATTATTAAATTAAAAATTATTAAAAAATCTTTCAAGTATTTTCTGAATAGAGGCGATACGTAGCAGCTCTTTTTAAGGTGAGAGTAATAAATGAAACACAAACTTTTTTGTAATTATACATATTTATTTCCCATCTTTTGGACCCTATACAATTTATAGCTAAGTACGTTGTCAGGTAATACAATCTTTGTTTGGAATGCTTTTCTGTAAAAGATAAGGGGAAAGATGCTGGGGTGGGTTATACAAATATCTGACTAGTATCAACAATATGTACCCAGCGGGAGTTAGAATTTACGGTGGTTTCCATTATCAACAACATTGTCATCAATCATTGTTTAATTGTATTAATAAAAATGCCTACATTCATTGCTATTTCTTTCTTTCGCTAGCCGCGGGTGAAGGAACCCAACATCATCATCGATTTTCACATCGGTTCTGTTGCACTTATTCGTATTCTAGTTAACCAACAATTTAATGTTTTACATATGTGAAACTAAGTTGCACGACTACTCGAATTACGTTTCCCTGTTTAATTATTACTTTAAATTACAAACAATAGGTAATATGTAACATGCATTCCCCGATCTTAACCGATAGTCAACGTAGGTTATACTGCGGTATTCATTTTGCATGAGGAGGAAAGAGGATTGTAGCAAACAAATCGAATAAATAAACAAACAAAACGGGGGCCCATTTATGTATATATTGTATAATATAGAGTTCATATGATTTTCTTTCCTATACGAATGATTTTATTTTTTTTTTATTTTTCACTTGGGTAGAAAGTGTATGTAACACTAAAATCAGCAGCTTATACAAACTTTTCTCGCTACATTAAATCGATTTTTATTTTTTTTTATTTTATTTATTTCATTATAATATATATATTACATCATCGTCATCGTCAGCATAATATAGAATTCCACCGTTTTCTTTTTATTTATTTATTTTTGAACAATTAATTACTTTCCTATATTGTTACAATAGTAATATTGTAATAATAATAATATATTATGTAAATTCATTTTGTTTTTTTCTTTTTTTCTTCATTAAATATTATCAAATCTTTTTTTGAATTATTACCTTACTTAATTTCTAAAAAATTTAAGATGTCACTTGACAAGGGGCACAGATCATGATATGTTTAGAGAGTGGTGTTTGTTATAAACCTATGACCTAAAGCAGAGAAGGCGATTGTGGCTAGTTCATTTTTTTTCTTTTATTTAAAATACCGTTGATATTATATCACAAAAATTACCGTTGTCGTGGAAACGGAAACGAACACAATGTTGACGGTTCAGCGGCCTCTAGCGCGGAGTCGTATTTGCAAAATTGATGACGTAGCGCTTGTGTTATTGATTACTTTAGCGGCACCAGTTAATGCGGTGCACAGAGGTCTCGATTTTAGACTTCAACGGGGAACATTTAAAAATAAAAACTCAAATATCAATTTTACTGTGCCAAAAACTTAGAGTGCCTCTTTGCAAACTATTTATTAGCATTTTATTGTATTGATCAATAAGCAAGAAATAAATATATAAGAATGTATTCTCAGTTTGTTAATGTAATTTTAAAAATAGTGAATGTAATGCAAAAAAGTAAATTTTGCAATATTTGAAATGTTATCACCCAAGAAATTTTTGGAGTCAATATCATGTCAACCTAAAGGGGTAATTATTATAATCCTTAAATTAATTAACTTTTTGCTTTAGGTAATATGAAAAAAAATTTAGAAGGAGGAACCAGCTTTCATTTTATGTGTTTCTCGTATTTAGAATTAAATTTACAATTAAACCATTTATTGGTTACAGCATAATTTAACTATAAGATTTTTGTGTGATCCACATTGTGAAGGTTAATACTTATGATTCTTTTGGGAATTCTTGATGGATAAGATATTTTATAGATATTCCACCTTCGATGATGATTTAAAGGAAATGCAAGTAGTATTGTATCAAAGAAGGAAAAATTACATTCATTTCGTTCGTTTCCGTTTCCTTTCGACTGCGGAACTTAAAAGACTTCCACAATATTTTTTTCTTTTATTATATATTGTTACTTTTAATCTATCCGATTAATCAGTTATTACTTCGTACACGAACATATAAATTCACAAATATGATAATTGCAATAAGAATTTACTTTTCTTTTGACCGATTAATTCATAATTGTAATAGATGATAAATATTTCACAATTTACGGAATTTGCGGATTTTCTTTCATGTTATTTTTTCTTTAAACACAGTTACAAGACGACATTGAATAAAGGTCGGATTGCATATATAACAGGTAATCATTTCTCTTTTTTTTACATCTTTTATTAATTATTATAAGCTGATATGTTTTTCTATAGTCCCCGAAGACAGCTGGCGCTACGGTGGGAGCCAGCTAGGTCACCCTGATCCGCACCCACCCTACCCAAAACGCTCTGTAATTGAGCTGCGACATGTCTTATATTAAGTTTACTTCCCTCATTATATAAGACATGCATTGGACGGAAATTTTACGCAGAACGATTCAACTGTATTATCCGGCTGTATCAAAGGTCGTTTACCATGGATTCTTCCAAAGCGTATTTTTAGTTTGAATCAAAATAATGTCTTTCGGGAATTTTTTAAATTCCACATTAATCAAAACAGCTTTGATACTCCAAACGCCTCCATTTAACACCGTCCGGACAATATAGACGAATCGCTTTCTATCTGCATATAAATATATATATTTTATATATATTAGAGACTCCGAGATATTGAATCAGTACTTCAAAAAAATGTTCATTATTCTTACATATTTTCTCACTGGTTGCATCATAATTGACTGATTTGCACTTGAAAAACGATGACGGCTCACAAATTTTTGCCAAGATTTCTTTCTTTTCCATCATGTTTACATTAGAGATTTTAATCACGTGATTCTCTACCTCGGATGGTCTGATTTCGACTTTCTAAAGTACACCTACATGATAGTAATAGATATATCACATAAACGTCACACAAAAAGCACTACAACACTATTTATATGAATATAGTAATCTATTAATAGGTAATTATATATTATTATATTAATTATAGAGAATTACTGCTTCTTTCTTTCTCATCTTTGCATGTTCGTCAGTAATTTATTTTTCTATAACGTCTTCCCCTCGGTAGAATATATAATTCAGTAAAAAAATGACAATTTACTCGTACTAATCATAATAATGACGATTATTAGTATATAATAAGGACATAAAAAACTATAAAATTACATAAAAATAATCTTAGATCGCTAGTATTTTCATTTTCTTTTAACTTAGTAAAATTTTTTTAATTTTTTTTGTCCGTTCTTTTTTATCTTTTCTTTTTTTTTAAATAAATATTTTCAACAATCGCTAACTACTAATTAATCAACTTAAATTATTAATTAATATTAATAATGACAATAATAATACAAATATAATATTAAAGACCTTTGGTTAACTAATAAGATTATGTACCCAAAAACTAGAACAAAACTGTAAAAATGATGTATATAACAAGTTTAGAGCAAAACAACACGATTAGCAAGATTCAAAATTTGTTATTTCATCGTGTGTTTTGGGCACATAACATTTCGCAATAATAACATTTAATAAAAAAAAGAATTAAGGTACGGTAAAAATATCCTATGAAACTCAAAAAGTGATTAGCATTACACCTTTTCTTCCCTATTTCTTCGAAAAGACTGTAATAGGTCTATATAATCTGTATAACAGCATGCATCTTCAGTATTATTATATCGTTATCCATTACTTAAGTTCCTCTTTGTTCCTTTTATATTTGAAATTGCAATTTCAACAAATGCTTCGTATTCTAGAAAAGTTTCTATACCGTTATTTATGTTATTAAAAGCAAGGAAAGCTGTTCTACATCATATATATGCAACTATTAACTTGACTTTTTTCTCGCCATTTGTCTAGTTCTTTATTTTTTCCTATACAATAACCCTAACATCGTTAATGCTTGCTTTCTTTTGCTGTAATACAATAACGTCCATGATTTTTTGGTATTTTTTGCAACATTAACTGGGACGTCACTAAGTATTAATATTAATAGTTCTTCTCTTATGCGCCGCGTTGGAATCGAACTGGACGTGGATACGAATGATATGTTTAGTTGAAGAGTTTATTTTTTTACCGACGTCCAGTTCCATTCCTCACAGTGTCCGGCGCTTATAGTCGAACAAAATTTGGTTTATTGCTATTTACCAATAAATTAAATACATGTATTATTATAATATTGACAGAATACATTATTATATTATGTTCTTTCACTTCCTTACTTTGTTATTATATAAGATAATTCTATTTTTATATATATTTATTATGTATATATATATATATATATATATAATGTGTATCCTAAAGAAAGCTCGACAAAAGAATACTAGTTATAGGAAAGGTGACGGGTATTCCCCGAAGCGCGAAGTCGCTAAACTCATCCGTTATTAGGAGAAAAACCGTCACCGATACTTTTTTCAATTTTCCTTTTAATTAATTATGGTTTATAATAATAATAATAATGTAATATAATCTAAAACTTAACTGTTAGGGCACCTTTGGTTTAGCTTATCCATTTTTTATGTCATTCTTAATAAAGTTTTAAGTCACGTCAAAAAATGACTATATATATAATATATATCAATAGAGAGAGAGATAGATTAGATTTTAGTAAGTTAATATATGTATGTATAATATAGATACCTGTACTGATCACGGAAATACTGTCCAGCAAAACTCTAAACAGTACAACTACAACAATTAACAGATACATGTTTTTTTTGTTATCGTTCTATCGTTTTCATATTTTTATTTGTATTCGCGTAGAAGGTGGTTGTTTTATTTTTACTGTGGGCTTCTCCGTTTAGAAAGAGTGCCGTACAGCTGTTGATTTCCGGTTCAGCAGTGACCGGTGATATCCATAGTTCGCTGTCAAGTACTCAACGAAACATATGAATTAAGATTGTCCATTTTCTTCTCCTTTTGATCCCTGAAAATCAAAGGTATCTCTTTAATCGAGCAATTCGACAGTTGGTATGCATACGGAATTAATGTAATATAGGCTGATGAAAATTTGAGCAATTTCATGTGCTTGAAGATTTCTGAACATTTCTTTCAAGTAGAGCAGAAATACTGGCCTCACTTCGATTATAAAATGTTTCTATTTCAGTTGTTTTGTTGTAGTATTGTTTCTCCATCTTCGAACCGTTTTTTGTTCAGTCTCTCGCTCGAGGAATTACTCGAATCCGTTGTCTCCCTAAATTTATAAATTGATACGTAATTTTTTCTTTTTGTGTAACGGACTGTTTTCTTTTATTCTTAAAGTGCTTAATTATATACATGGATGGAGGATAATTTCTTCCCTGAGTAATTTAGAGAAAAAGTTTTTACGTAAGAAATATTCTGAGTTCATAACATAAAATGATATTCAAGTATACAAGGTATTTAGTTTTTGCAGCGCACAATGTAAGTTTGGTTTTTTAAATGGAACATTCTGCATACTGCCTGACAGCAGTATTACACTGATTAATTAATTGATTGGTGATGGAAGTGGTTAACAAATTGGAAATTGAGGATTCGTATTACATTCATCAATAAATTGATCAATTACAGCGTTAAGCCGCGCTTTAACCAACCAGCGACGAACTTTATTTCTATGTTCTAATTTTGTTATACTTAAAGTGTAAGTAATTTTCTTAAGTTTAATAATACGATTCCGCCACGTAAGGAGTCGACAACCATCTGCGTTATGTAAGAATTTCTCAAACAATCAATTTAATATTCGAAAGACAGATAAATAATAAGGACTAATAATGAAATTGGGAAAAAAGAACTATTTTTTAACATCTTATATTTTGTAATTAAACAGCCCAGTTTCGTGTGGTCACCACACATCGGGCCTTAAGATTTACTTAATTAAAAGTAAAAGTACAAGTTGCATCATCAATATGCAAAAGTGTCAGAAACATAAAACAATACTTAGTCAAACAAATTAAAACCTTGAAAAGGGGAACAAAACAAAGACGTTAAAATGTATTTAAGAGTGGCGATGACCAGAAGAGAATGAAAAGCTTTTCTTTCTCCTCTGGTCATTGCCACTATTATTGTTTCATCTCCTTTTATAAGTTTCTAGTTTCTTTGATTAAGTCGCCCCTTAATTACGAAGTAAAAGAAATATTCAATTTTTTCCAATTTCACTATTACTATGAATTCACACCGAATCAACGATGTTAATATAAAAAAGGATAATACGAAATATCTTTCATTTTTAAATTAGGAAATATGTTGCAATTTAAAGATTAAAGATGTTTGTGAAAATTAGTCCTTTTTAGCTATCTATTTCTCAATTATTATGAACTTACACCGAATCGTCAATTTCATTAGGAAAAATGTAATATTCAGTTATGTATAGCACGTGCGAACATCACTTTAGCAAATCGGCTATCAAACAAACAATGGCATTTCGCAAAAATTTCGAATGTGTCAATTATCTCAAAAACTAAGATATAAGTATAGGAAATATTGATTTAAGTTGATCTAAATTGAAAAGCGGCGTCCAAAATCAGAACAATATACAGGGGATGATCCATTTGAAAAGCAAATTTGTATCGGGCGAAGCGGAAAGTGAATACCCTGTATACTTGAATATAATTTCAAGTTGTACAGCACTTGTTCTCGAATATTTTTTACTTGAGAACTTTCTTGTAGATTGCTCAGGAAAGAAATCATCTTCTGCCTTTGCACTAGGTGGAGTTATTTTAACTTTTCCCTAAGATCTGCTTTTTATGTTAACAATTCTAACATTCAATTCTATACTGAACAAGTTAAAATTTGATTTTTGTGCCACTTAGTAGCGCTTTCTTATGCCAATAATCAAGAAAATAATCTGTGCGCTTCTGGAATAATACGGAACTGTAGAATTACAAGAAGCAAAGTTATGCAAAGCCGAAGATATTTTTAATTTTTGTAGTAATGTAGTGCAGATTGGTGTCAAATTAGAACTTTACTTTGAACAAAGCTATTATAATTGAAAAGGTGGTCAATATGCACGGAGAACTGTGGTATATTATTCTTATTCTTATTCGAAGAATCCCAAAACTTGGGGGTATACTAAAGCCGAGATATGATATGGAACTAAAATATTTTTAGAAGCTAACGCTTCTGATTATACTGGAAATAATTGTTATCTCTATTATTTAAATGGAATTCCCTGTATATTATAAGATGTTTTGAAATATTTGCATTTTTTGAAAATTTTTGACCGGTGGACGCGAATTTTCATAATGTGAGAGTGTTTGACTTTTCCTATAAAATTATAGGACTGCTGATCGTACAGCAAACCGAATAAATTTTTCGAAAATATTATACAGCGCGCCCAACAATTACGATGAAACATTTAAATTGATTTTTCTTGTTATAAAATTGCTTTTACAAAAAAACAAAATAAACTCTATTTATCTATTCCTTGTACATCAAAATGGATACTTTTTAAGATATTGGAAAATCATTTAACTCAGGATGTATCCAAGTTAGTCATGACCATTAAGAAACAATAGGACATTGATGAAAAATATATGTACTTAGTATCCAATTATAAACAATCTCTGCTCATTTTGATTATGCGAAGGATATTTAAATTTGCTTATTATTAGTGGAAAATGTAACAAAGTGATTTCAAGAACGTGCAATGCCTTTGCCACGCGATATCCATAAAAACAGAAGCCGCATCGGTCAAGACAAAAACTGAAAAACTCTTGCGAATTTATTTTAATATGATCTCAAGAGCACAAAGCAATTTTAGATAACGTTATATAGACGGATGAAGTCAAATTTACAAGGAATGGTCTGTTTAACTGGCGCAATTGTTTCTCATTGCAGGAGCAACTCAAATCCTTACGTATTTAGAACGCAAACCTTCTAGGAGGGTTGGCAATTCAACGTTTCATCAATGTTGGACTGTTTCCAAATATTTATCCAAGAACCTAGATAACTTATTCTCATTGGTGGGTGTTTCTTTGGAAGAAAATTGTGGTACAATACACATTTTCTCAAATACATTGAAAATATAGGTAATGAAAAGGGGTCTTTGCTTTTTGTAACAGCAATTCGATAAGAAGGAAGAAAATAAATTGCATTATACGACCAACAGTTCTGCACAATTTTGATTTTCCAAGCTAAATGCTTTCACAGTTATGAAAGTTCACATGCACTCGTCCATCATCATGTCAAAAATGTACAGAAAATGCAAATATTTCAAATATGGTTAAAAATGCCAACATAGTTGTTTCGTCATAAATAATATGTAGGATATTCCGCTTAAAATAATAGTTAATAAGTTGATAGTTACTTCCGGTATAACTGGAATTGCCAGATTATTAAAAATATTTTAGTTCAATAATACATGTTGGTTTTAATGTACTGGGAAAAATGTTCAGATCTTAGAGATGAACGCGTACGAAAATTAGCAAGAGTGCCAAAATCAAAAAGTTTTTTGATGAAATATCTTTTCTTTAGAATATTTCAGGATGTTAAGATTATTTGTAGTATGTAATTGTCCTTACGAAACGAAATTAAAAATCTTAGAAATCTTAGAGATCTTAGAAAAAAATATATAGTAATAGTTGGGCAATACTGTGGTTTTTGTTTTTGTACCTGTTCGACAAAAATAATAGTTATCAATATCCTGCAGTCCTTAATATATTTATTAGTTTATTTGATAAAGTCTAGAATTTTGCTTAATCAAATCAACTTCGATGGAGGTAGACAAGCAAATAAAAATGGTTCAAATAAAAAGTTCTGTCTGGACGGAATTATCGTAGTTGACAAGAACAATTATTATCCTTCTTAAAAATGTTTCATATTACTTACACATTAGGGGTTTGCAAGGTTGACTTGCAACTGGGAAGAATTAAATAGAATATTAGAATTAAATAGAATATAGTAAATTAATCTTTAAAATTATATCGTAATTGCCTCTTAAGATGAGACGGTGTAATTGTTAAAAATGAATTCTTTCATTTCACTTGGAACCGAGCATAACGCTTGAAAATGTTGTTATCTAAAATGAGGTGCACATCTTCAAATCATTTCATTGTGGTTAGCCACGTGAACAGGATGAAGTATGGTATGAATGTTAAAAATATCTAAATGAAAATTATGTTGAAAAAATCGAAGAGAAGTTTTAATAGTGCCAGTATTATGATCTATGTAAGATTTCGATAAATTTTAATTCTTTATTGTAAAAAAAGACCTGATTATTGATATTTATAATTATCCGAAGTTACTATTGTTTATACATATTTGAAAACGCTGCATAAATTTGCTCAAATTTAACTAAAAATAAAAATTTAACATTTTTTCGTGTGCAGGTGAATCTAAGTGGTTAGAACAGATTCAACTACTGTTAAAATTAATATAAGTGAAGGGAAGGAATTTGGGGATGAGAGGATAAGTCTTTCATGCATATACAGAATGTCTCAAATAATCGGTTCACTAAAATAGCGTAGCAAAATAGTAACTTTTTGTTGTTTTTGTTATTATTATTTGACAGAGTCAACTGAATGAAGATGATGTAATTAGGCTTTTATGTCTACAATTTCCAATATTTAATATAAATAAATTTTTGTTTTAGTAAATAAATTTGATGTTCTTAATTGTGTCAATGTAGATTTTCATTAGAGTTTAATTTCGTTTCAGTTTCTAACCTTCTACAAATCCTGAAAATGCCATCTCGATTTTTGAGAGTTTAGAAGAATTGGATAATGATGTTTTATGTACAGAGCGATTTGGAAAGTACCTAAACGAGTGCATCAAAAAAGTAAAATGAAAATTTACAAATATAAACATTGAATATCTCAAACCTTTATCTTTTTCTATTCCTCTCTACAGAACATTTTGTTTGATTATTTACTAGTTTAAGTGAACCTACTATTTGAAGCTTGTTACATAGTATCAAGCATTGCGGATCCACAACCTTGTAAAACTGTGGTATTTAGAATGATGTACGTACATATTTTAAATTCCCGATTCACAACAAAGTTAACAACAAGAGCAATGAAATAGCGAGGAAAATTGTTGACAGTATAAAGTGGGAAATATAAATTTGTAATGAGCTCAAACCTTTATACTGTTCTACTAATGTATGTATATGTCCGACAAAGGTGGCACGAATTAGGGAATTGTAGAGGTTATAAATTTATGGAAAGAAGACGTTTATGATGATCAAGTGAATAAGTGGGATTTTTGGAGATACAAATTAAGTTAAAAAGCCGACATATTGGATGTAAAAGGAATGCAAGACTTGGGAAAGATTAACATTCATTGGGGCAAGTTTTATCTTTGTTGGTGAATTAACTGCATTAAATATGCATGTGATTCGCTCTTCGTATAAATTTCGAAGATCAGTTTACAACTTTAAATGATTGATTAAAAAGTAACGAGGTTGTGGATCATTCTGTATATACATATGGACAACACTATAATTTTTCTCGGTATATTTTTCAACTAAAACGTTACGGTTTAATTATTCCTTCGCTCTGTTGTTCCAAAATACGCGGATAAGACGATGACTGACGTAACAAGCATTTATTTTTTATTTTGGATAAGTTGTAGTGATCAGTGAACCGACCTCTGCAGCCATTTTGCTTTTGGCGTACTCGATACGTATGGGACCACGGTCTGAGGAGAGTAGGAAGGAACCTTGCAGTGCGGCCATAACTTGTGAGGCGCAACGCACATCCTGGTATTCCATGAAGGCCACCGGGGATCCACCCTTGTTGTGCATGCGCAGGCGACAGAAGCCAGGAAAGCTGTGCAACAAGAACACCACAAGTGCGGCTCAGTGTATCGGGACACTACTTGCTGCAAGACTACTCTACTGAGGAAGGTGTGTGTCTGTGTGTGATAAAATTGTGCGCTTTCTTCTTTGCGAAAAAAAAATTAAAAAAAAACAAGGTAACGAAAACGGGGCAGCGCGTTTCAGCTTCGTATGCTAAAAAGGTATTAACACTAAAATAGGTGTGAGTATTACATTCAAGTGTAGATACTTCGTGATGCGATACTCATATTCCTGATGGGTTATTGCATGATTAATTGGAGTAGAATCAAAATCAATAAACCCTCACCGCTACTAAATAAAGAAAAAGGTGTGATGTGAGAACGAAAATTAGTAATACACAAACATGCTGAGTTGATTAGTAACAATTAATAACTATTTCAAATTGGTGAGGTGTTGTGGTTTACTTACAAAAGAAAACAACAGTACAACACACACATACAAAGATGAGTCAATAACAATCAATTTTTTCTAATCAAACGCGTGACTTGTGATCTTGACATCGATGATCGTAATTTTGTAATAATCTTGCATGAATTCGAGCAATGCACATTTATGATAAAAAAATGGGAACTCGAAAATGAGATTGATAAAAGAAAATTCAATACCACAGTTACGGACACGGTGCAAGGTATAGTGACGAAATAGAATTTCCGATATAATAATGAGCAACACGAGAGGTTACGGTCCTCAGTTCACTTTAATATAACATACTTACAACAGAATCGACAGCGCCCTCTGTTCTTCATCAAAGATTTTGGAACGTCCTGCTACGCTGCAGGCCACTTTAATAAACAAAGAAAAAGTGCTGTACTATCACTATAACTTGCACTTTACCATTTCTATTAATTCCTCTTAAACTAGATGCTAGTCTTATGCCTCTTCTTTTTTTTTTTTTAATTATTAAAAATAATTGAGTAAAAGTAAACTACCTTTTTAATGCTTCTAAAGAATTCGTTTAGCGGGAACTGACCTGCCGAATATTTCCTTTAGCTCGTGTTCAGAAACGAATTGTCCCAAATTGGCCACGAAGAGCGTTGAACAGGGTGGATTGTTCACTCCCAGACCAGGTTGAGATGATGATGAGCCTACTGGTGATGCCAGTGCTGGACTAGGCAAAAAATGCGGCAACGATGCCGCGTGTACCGAAGTCAGAGCTGTAGGATGCGGCAGAGACATTTGAGGCTGTAAGAGAAATTGAAAAAAGAATAATTTTAGTGGGATTTCGTTGTATTTTTCCCTGAAGGGAGAAGGACAAGAAAGACAGAATCCCAGACTATCAGAGGTTGCTTTACAAACAAGGCAAACAACATTCGGCGTTATTCGAGAATATTACTGAGGAAAAATAACAAAACAACATTCAAGCTTCAATGTACAGGCTATAAAACTGTATGTATGTGTGTGTGTGTTTGAATTTAATAAAAAAACTAATCAAACCTTAAGAACAAGTTCCTCATTTCATAAATAGGAGAAAAATGAATCAGGTATTTAATTAAAAATGAGGAAAATGATTCTTATACTCGAATAGTACAAGAGTATTTCAATAATATCGCCATGGTTAACTGTTTCTTTACATTTGTAAAGTATTAATGTCACTAATTATAATATTTTTTATGCATACACGGGAGAAATGTTTAACATTATATTAACTTCGTTTGGTAGATGTAAAGAAAGTAGCAAAATAAGGAATAATTTCATCTAGAAGAGAAATCGTTTACCGAGGTCTCAAAATTTGGCTAATAGTCTACTTTCATTAGGACTTAGCTTTTTGGATTCAACGAGGCGAGAAAGTTTGAATGTTTGGTATGAGCTTTGATCTTATAAATAGTACATAATTTAGTGGTTGATATATACCGGGTGCGCCACCTATCTGTACGTGGTGAGTGACAGCCTACATATTAATTTAGTGGAAAAATTATTCGGAGGCTTAAGTGATCTATGGTCCTTGAGAAAAAATAAAACAATGTACGGTACGCCGTATACTTAAAATTAATAATTTTTGAGATATTCCCTTTTCAAGGATTTCAGTATTTCAAAAATTCAATGTCTCGTTTATTTGTCATTATTTTACAAGAACTTCTTAATGTCGTTGTGGTTAATACTCCATGTTCGCTAATCAATAGCAAATATCTGTACTTCGTCATACAGGATGTTCAGGAAGATAATACCAAGTGGAGTGTTTGTTAAACAGTTGAAACTCGTTTTTTTTTTGAAATGAAACATTTTGTTACAATTTTACTTAATTCGATGCATATTTAAAATGACTTGAATTTCCGTAGATCACTTTCTATACTTAGAGTTAGTACTTTTTCACTTAAATACCTTGTAAGAAATAAGTTTTCAATTAAATGAGTAAGATAAGCTGTAATTTACCGCGGACAGATACTTGCCGCATCAGGTTTACATTATGCCCATAACTTCTTTAATATTTTTTGAGATAGGAATTTAATATGTTTTATAAAAAATATGTTTACTTTTATTATTTTGTTTCAGATATCTGAATATTCAATGTTAAATTTCATATACTTCCGCATAACGATAAAAAAGCATATATCATATTCAAGTTCCGGACGTGATTCTGTATTAAACTAAAGTCATAATAATAGTAAATGTAATAAAAAGCTTAACTTGTATCAAAACGTCAAATTCAAAACATCTATTGGCTGTGTGTAAAGAAGAGCTTCAAAACAGTTGACAATTAAAGTTTTAAAAAAGATTTTTGTCAAGGTTGATACCAGGATGGAATTAAAAAAAATACTGATTTTTAAAAAATTATCAGAAAGAAAATTAAAACAATTTAATGATGCAACATTTGTTTTTTGCAGTTTTACGATTTGCTACTCGCTCTACGTCTTTGAAAGGAATCCAAATATCTTTCATTAATATTATTAAATTCATCAAACATATTGGGTCAAGCATCAATCCAACAAAAGGTGAAGGAAGAAATAGGAACAATTTATAGTTGTATCATTAAAAGTATTCCTGTACTATTCAAGGTAATCGTGTGTCTTTATTTCCGAAATAGATGCGTGTCTTCGTTATATAGAAGAAAGAGGCGTGTACATGTCAATAATAATCGAATAATATTAAAGACAATATAAGAGTAGAATGAAAACTAACGTGGTGATGGACTGGGGCGCCTGCTTGTTGCAGCTGAGAGTCCAGAGTTTTGTCTGTAGATAGTCAAAGATAGGAACGTACTGGAACCTGGGGATGGAGTGCCGGATGAACGAGCGTCGCGTGTTGCAAGGCGGCACCTGGTAGCTCGGCAGCGGCCGAATAAGCCAACGGATGATGCCAGATCTCCGGACCGCCTGGGAAGAACGGCGCTCCCAAATCTATATCAGAACATATATCAGTTTTTGCTGTACGTACGTCTACAGCGATTATTTGAGAGAAATATATTCATATATGCACGCTTATATTTACACAGTTATTAAATTTCGATGTATTTGATCTGGAAAACGGTCCATCGAATTGTCTGTTTTAATTAGAAAAAAATATATATATATTTAACATGAAGCCTTCTCACCAAAATACAATGATCAAATAATATCGATTGAAGATACTTTTGGAATTTGTACACTCTACTTAATATACAACTAACTCTTCAGTTCATTATTAATTGTAGAGTTGAAGTGTGAACAGGTGTAAGTGCCAGTGCCAATTTTTAGTGAATGATATTATTGTGGCAGAAAGGTAACAAATACCAAATTGCATACACTCACAAAGGCTATAAGCGTCGGTTTCAGAAACTAATAGGACAGATACTGCCTCAAAGCTGATGGAAGCAAGTATTAGATTAGATTAGATAAGATAGTAGGTGGTTTCTGATCTATTCCGTTACTATTCCTGATGGTTGTTCAATTCATAAACCATTTATATTAGTTTTACCTCTTTCACCAGACCTAACAACTTTTGTGAGTAAGTGATCTCCCTGTATAGGTTTTGTCGTTTAGGTATTTCGAATCTGGTTCTGAGGGCCGCATTCCTGCTTACAGTACTTCTTCCACCTGGTAGAACCTGGATGTTATTTCTTGTGTTTAGCCTATGTTGCTCATGTGTTCTTTGAACATACAATGACCCTTTAGCAAACGTGCTATTGTTTTAACAGACCTTCTGTGCAACTCTAATAGGTCTCCTGTAAATTTAGTTCTGTACTCAGAAATTGCTTTCTGCGTAGTTTAGTAGCTGCTTTAGCTACCGTGTATGCCTTGCCTTATAGATCGTCATGAGTTTTTTGTTAGCAGACGTTTCCCTAGTTGTCCTGGCATTTAAATTAGGATCACATTAATACGGCTATCCAATTTGTCTAGCGTTCTTATGCAACTTGTATGGAGTCCAATGCCTTTAGCATTGCTTGATTAAATAACAATGGATCGATAATTAGCCACTTGCCTGTTTGGCGTTTTAAACTAGCCTGGGTAATTTAGTTATTTGAGCTTAATTAACAAAATATTCATTAAGCTTAAACAAAGAAAGTTAACCATTATACTTACTCAATATTACGCATTGCTTGTGGATGTTTTATTTATAACACTTGACAGGCTTTTCGTTTTATTATTATTTAGTGAATAATAATAGAAAATTTTATTGTTGCTGATCTATTTGGGATTGTCAAATTGTAACACTTACATAAATCAAATACCAGACCAAATACAAATAAAAAAGAAGGTCTTTAAGATATACCAAGAATTCATTTAGTGCCTAACAGCAACCATTATATTATAAGAGTTTATAATTTAACAAATTGTTTGATTGATTTGTACAATTTGTTTTCACTATTATTGTGCACTTATATTTTATTGTGAGAGATTCGTGAGGGCCATCGTATCTTGACACAGAGAGAGGTAATATTATATTTGAGCCTTTATGCTTTTGACAAAGTCGTTTGCTGTGAGTATGGGCTGAAATAAGATGCGACCGAGTATATCTACCCGGTGCCGACAAACGGTGACCCGTGTGTTTTAGACTTTATTAGGTTTCAGTTTTAAGTCTAAAACACATGAGTAGAGATGACAAAGGCAGGAAATTATTACTTTTTTGCAGCGACTAGACAGACTCGTGTTTTGTCGACTACCGGGGAAACCAGTAGGCAAGCTTATGAGACGAATAGACACGAATACGTTTAGCCGCAGCAACAAAGTAATAACCACCTGCCTTGGTCATCTCTACACAAGAATCATCGAGCGTCGTGATCAATTGAGGCTATTCCTTCGCGGCGGTGGCTTCATATTTGAGCCTATGTTTTCAAGTAATATGCTCAGACGTAGGCAACAAAATACATTGGACATCGGGTGGTGATACGCTAGCCCGTGTGTTTTAGGGCAGTAGTAAACCCTTTTTGGTCATATACATTGATGGGTAAGCGTTTGTTTCCCTGGATCAAATACACGTGCATCAGACATATATTTTAAGAATCCCTTTCTATATACACTATCCACTTCATCGATGTACAAATGTACATAGAAAGAGGAGGAAGTAATCCTTATAATAAAAAGAGGGAGAAAGAGAAAGAAGAGTAAAGATGAAGAAGGAATAGATACGACTAATTAGACTACAATTAGATTCTACGGGAGTGAAGCGTCGTGAAGGGATGTGTAGGAGAGGGTAGTGCGGGCAGGTAGCTGCTCTGCCACCCCTTTGTCCCCGGGGGCGGCGGGTGTACTTACGTCCTGTGAGGGGGTGCATCAGAGTTGGGTGCGTGTTGGCGGCGTTAGCAGCTTGCTGTTTGGGCTTGCTAACCTTGGTGTTACTTTTAGCAAACTCCAGTCGAATCGTCTGAGGCATGTCGGGGTCAAACCTTACGCCCTGCTGCAAAATTGCCCACAAAAAGAGTGAACGTGAATTTAAAAATGCATCTTATTGTTTCTTCGGTTAATTGGTTAGTTTTAGAGTAAGTAGATTCTGTTTTATGTTTTTTTTTTTTTGTTAATTATGATTGTGAAAAATTGTTAGTCGCTGTTCTTTTGGTTTTTTTTTGTCGAGAAAACGAAAATGGGCGGTGATAGTGGTATATGCAGATGTGTCTAAATTACTTATGAAATACGACTTTTACGGCTTCGATTAAATTATGTATATTTGAAAAGATGAAACTACTAAAGTAAAGAAGAATGTTCAGCACCACCAGCAGTCTGATTATACTTCTTTGCCGACATAATTTGCCCGAAGCTTCTCACAATGATAATAGTAAAATTACTCTAAAGAAATTAATTACATCGTTTGAAAGTCTTTTGAATATTTGAGTATTAGGCTACACCCAAAACGAGAAAAATAAGTATTCTTTTATCTGGTCAGTCTTACATTGAGATCGACGTATTGAGTCTTCTTTTACTAATCTACATGCATTTGAATGTAACTATCCTTTTTTAAAACTAAGGGGCGTGCTTTAGTCCTAAAGGTTTCTGTGACAATTTCGCTCACTGTTTGCCTTGTCGCTACATCTAGTGTCCAATTGCATTGCTCTATTTTTGAGCGAATCATTTTTTAAACTACCGCGACTTTTAATCGTGCCAACTATTGTAAACATAGTAAAATGACTAATTATTAACATATAAAAAGGTATATAGTTATAGGTTTTCAAGATGGAGGCCTGCAGGAGAAGGCGCCAATGTGAAAGTTATTCTACAAGAGAATAGCAAATGGTTTTCTATGTCTTTCATATTTTGCTATGAATCTTTCGAAGGTAGTTGAAGAAGCAACTAGAGTACCGGGTTATGGCAAAGGAATTGTGTATTTATTCCGGAAGGAAAAATATAACCAGAATCATTTACCTGCAGCTGTAAAGAAACAGAATAGTCAAGGCGTTAAGTTTATGGCTTTTTCTAACCTCCGATATGATATTAGATGTGTGGTGACTGGTGAAGAAGATATGGCTCATTTTCCAAACACTGCACTTTACGGATTATTGAAAGACATGGGTTTCATTTTCGAAAAGGTTGGCAGGAAAGCATCAGAAGATACCGTAATGACGTGAGAAACGTTACATATGTGAGTACATGTTGGCAATTTTGTATCGATAGCCTGATTGACAACGCTGTAAGCACATTTCAGTAACAGTATGTCGCTATTCGCGCAGGTAACAAAAATTGATTCCTTGCAGGTGCAGAATACCATTTTCTTTACCGAAAAATACCGTAGACGTCCGTGATGATGTGTATGAAGAGAACGGAACATGATTTGTTATAAACAGTGTTTGCAGAACAATTGTAAATGTAATCAATGAAGCAGCTATTGGTATGGAACATACCGTACTATTTCCGCCATCTTACCATTGTATCTTGAATCCAATTCTGCGTAACAATTCAGCATTCAAAGTTAACGGAATGCGAAAACTTATCGAAAAGACATATAAAAATGTTTCTGCTCTGAATTAGCCAAAATTATAATAAAAGGTATAAATTGTATTTCGTTGTTATTACTTTTTCTTCTAGTCTCTTTCCTTTATTAGAAGTGTAGAGGTTAGATGAGCCATAAGATGATCTGAGATAATCGCCTTCTTAAATTTGGTCAGATACAATATAAGTCTAATTCTAACAGAGATATACTGGTTAGAGCCAATCATATACCACGAAATCAGTTAGAAAACAGTTTTAGATTTTTGTCAGTTAATCAAATCGCCCTTGATTAGATTGCGATTTGTTTTGGAATAATTATATAAATATTTATATTGGGCTTTTGTGGTTTAGATTTCTAATTTATATTGAAATCGTTATACCATACGCATAAGTAGCAATAACCTGTATGGTAGATGTTCCTAATAATTTTAACTGTCAATAACATGTAACAGCAACCAATTATCTGAAATAACCCTTCTGTTGAAAACCTAGCAACATTTAGTGCCACCTCCATAAGACAAATACTTCGATCTCGACGCTAAACTGGCTTAGAGTTACGACAATTATAGGTCAACTAAAAAAAAATTGCAAAAAATAGCAATCAAAAAAAAACAAAAACATTATTTTTCCTTACATCTTGGGTGTTTCGTCAATTTTGTGTGTGCTTTTAGTTATATTCATTTCTTTTGAATAACCATGTATAATGATATTATGATCACCATCGCGAATGAATGATATTATATACACGATATCACTTGTATGCAATTAATACGCAAGTAGGTGTAAGTTTAGTAAAACAATACAGTACAGGATTGTTCTGATTAACTAACGCCGTATTGAAAGCTTGTTTGGTAGTCTGCTGGTGACACACGGTGCATAATTAGGTGCATGCCACATTGGGGAAGTATGTTACAGGGTTACTTTGTGTAGCGTGTACTCATGTGTCATTTTATCCGTGTGGCTATATAGAGAGGACTTGATGTATTCGTAAAGGCAATGTCGACCCACCTGTAAATCTTGCTTGGCCGCCTCTGCTCCCGCTCTTGTGTTGAATGTTACGAATCCGACTGGCTGGAAATAGAATTTGGATTGAACATGAAGCATATCGAGATGGTTTACATAGTTATTCGATTTGCCGTCATGCAGTAATTCGCAATAGATGGAAGTAAAATTTAAAAACATTTTTATTTTACTTTTTTGATAAGAACAGTAGCAGTAGTTTATCATTAAATCAAGCAAAAATATTTTATGTAAGAAAGATGGTTTATTGTAAAGAACTTAGTTCTCATGGTACGTGGGTAATCTGAAAAGTTTCCAACCTAATATATTGTTTGTAAAATTCAGTTTTATGTCTCAATGCAGTCTACATGTAAATCTTTACACTTTTCTCAGCTATGCCTCCACTCTTTTATTTATTTAGTTATAAATCAACTTATTCATTTAGTTATTAATCAACGGCAAAACTCCGACTTTACACTTACTTCAATAGAGGTAAGGGGGCAAATGACGGTACAGAGTCCCCGTAAATACTTTGTTGCTTGAAACTTTTCAGACTACCCTTGTAAATTACGTTTCATTCTCTACAAGTTACTAATTGTTTCTTCTAAATTTGTGTTTGTTTTCCAAAATAAAGTGAATTAGTTTTGAAAGTTGATAAAACTAGAGTTTTACATTTTTGTTCTATTTAAAAGAAATATACTGTAATGTCAGTATGCCAGTTGAAATAAGTGTTTTTAATCGCTCACAGATCTCAAATGCGTCCCTGCTCTTTCTAAACATTGCTCTGTAGAAACACCGAGTGCAAGAAAATTACGAAAACGACTGCTTCGTTCTAGCAGTATATAAAAGCAGGCGTGCATGATGGCATTTTTATTAACCAAGCGATATGTTATATAACGCTATGTTGAGATGAAGAGCAGAAACACAGAACTGAATTAAATGGGAACCAGCTTTCTACAAAATTCTGTCATTAGAAATACACTGATAGAAAGGTTTCTTTAAGTCAAAGAAACTAATTTTTTTAAGCATAGACAAGGCAATATTTTTACTCTCGAAAAGGCATGCTTTTCTAACGAAAGAAATTTTTCTTTTCGATTGCTTTTTTTGAAAGAATATGTCATTAATTCAAAAAACTTATGAATATGAAAGAAAACCCATAATTTCTTTAGGCGATATTTTATTTTCTTCCATTTAAAAAAACATTTAGTTCTATTGAAAATTCAGATTTTTTGATACAATAATTCCTTATTAATTTTATTATAGAGATATATTTTTTTTTTTTACTAAGGAACAGGTCTGTCTACTTTGGGTTTGTTTACAAAACGTTTCTAAATTTAGAATGTATAATGTTTAGGTTAGATGTAAACTAACCATTTATGTCTTAAGGGAAATTTAACCTCAGATACTTTCAAATAATGTAATAGCGAACTTGGTATCACTTCACTTGGTTTTCTTCTGCATTCGTATCGCAAAATGCAGAAATTAATTAATTTTTTAAAATTCAGAAATAATAGAAAATAGATAATAAAACCGAGTTAATAAGCTTCATTACAATATTATGGTACTTTTAATTTCAGTGAATATACAGGCTGATTCATAACAAAGGGTGCCTCGATTATTATGGGATATAGTGGATAGGTTTAAATTTGGCTAAGCAGCTAAATTTTGTGTGCGAAGAGAAAATGAACCTGTGACAAATGATAGATTATAGATATTTTTTTATAAAACAGTTCATTTTCTTCTTTTACAATCTCTTTCTCGTAATCAGCAGCTTTAGCAGATAGACTCCAGAACGTATTTGACGTAATTCCCGAAAGAACCATACAAATGGGAATTCAAAATGCCTTCTACAAATGTGCTCTGATATGCTGTAATACGGCGAAACGCGCGTTTGTACGTGGTCATGTTAATGACGACAGAAGATCGAAAGTGGCTTTGAGAAAGTGTTTTTAGTTTTTTTTTTTCAGGGCCAAATAAAGGTGCTAGAGATAAAGTAAGAAAATGAGCTTTTTCGTTTTTTTTTTATTTCGAACATAATTTGTTACAGGTCCCCCTTTTTTACAGGCTCATAACAAACACAAGATTTAGCAAATATGCTAAATATAAATCTACTCTCTATTTCCAATAGTTAATGAGATCCCCATGTTAAGGGTCGAAAATGAATCAGCCTGCATACCTGCAACATAATTGGTTTAACTAAAAGATGAATAGCGCGCAAAGAATTGTTCGGCTGATTGCAATATGAATAAATAAATGGCGATTTGCAGCTGTGATAAACTTTCGCATCGATAGGGGATGATCAACCATAGAAATTCATTCAAAATATGTTGTCTCTAATCCATATAACTTTTCACTCTTTTATTTTCGATTTTGAACGGTTTCAATTGGTTTGTACTCTACAATAGAAGAACGGTTGTGGTCATGCGAAAAATGCTCTAATAGAAATTCAAAATTTTACGTTTTTCTATATTTTTAATACAAATTCAAATCCGTTGTATTGTGCCGATGCATCACAAAAAAGAATATTAATAAAAATTGTTTTCCTGTTCTCTCTTTTAATTTAAAGCGCTTCATTTCAATTTATTGTGTTTTTTATGTATTAGTATCTATGACGATCGTGGTAATCCATAACTATTTACGAATTGGGTTTCACCGGAACAGGACAGCGAAAAAAAAACGTTGTTTCCCGGGACGAAATAAGAAAAATATTATTTCCGGCTATCGGAAAAAATATTTGTTTCACAAAATTCTACTTACTGAAGCGGTTTTTCCATTTTTGCTGGTGACTTTTAACAAAGATCCTTCGTATCCCTACGGAGAGAAAACGAAATAAAATAGCAATATTTTAGGTTAGGGTGTGTGACGGGGTGCGGTGCAGCGCTGCCGAAGTAGCCACCGCCACGACGCCGCCGTCGCTTTAATCAAATTAAAATTGAAATAAACTCTTTTTCGTATAACTTATAGTTGGGTAATATAAGTGTGCGACGCCAGGCGCTAATGTAATTACTTACCTCATAGGCTCTGAATAGGAGATACAATTCGCGGGGCTTGGCGTCCATGGGCAGGCCACTCACGAACAACGTCCGCACCTACGCAGAAAGGCAATAAAACGTAATTACTATTAATTCATTCTAATTAGAGCGGGTAAATATGAGAAGAATCTTTTTATATTAAACTTAATTGGGTGGGGACTTCTGTTTTCTTTTTTAATAATACGTAATAAAGAACAAATATATATTATTACGTTTTAATGTATTCACGGCGTCCTATTTTACCGATAGGTAATGCTGGTTTTTGGTTTCAACCGATATGACTCACCGCTGGGTCACGCCATCGATCATAAACGAATAATATATGATTAGAAAATTACTCATAATTGTTTTGCTACAAATACGGAATTGAAACGTAGAAGTCTTATTAAATAGGAATAGTAAGTAACAATCGAACAATACCTAATCTGGTAGTCTATTTATAAAATGTATGATCATAAAACACGTAATCCAGAGCGTCAGGGTTTTGTATTGATTTACTTTTATGTTGGTTACAACTACATTTGTATTGTAAATTAAAGTCTCAAATTACGTTTAACATTGATGTATCTGATAAATTTTAGATCTTACTAGAAATCACCTAACGTCTATCATTGAAAGCTATTTTCGTAATGGATAAAAGCAACAGAACAGAGAATGGTCTTTTTCTATGAAACTATGTATGAATAATCTGTTATTGAGTAATGTATCATTATTCCGATTTATAACAATAAACTGGTCGCTGCGTTGTTCGTGAAATTTCGTGAAACTGGTGCAGTAAGTCGCATATTAGGTATAGGCAGATTGAAGAAAAGAAATAGATTGATGATAGCTTAGATCATTCCATTTTACTACACTGCTAAATTTTTCAGAATCGTATCTGAGGAACCGGTGATTTTATGTCTCTTATAAAGGCTATGCCTTTGGTTTCCAGCCCGTTCCTTCTGGTGTTCCCCAGGGGTCCAACCTGGGACCACTTTTATTCTTGGTATTCATCGATGATCTGGTTGAGCTGTTAAATTGTAAATGCTTACTTTTTGCCGATGACGTAAAGCTGTTTTCATCAGTATCTTGTATGGATGACGCCGTTGCTCTCCAAAACAATATAAATAGTGTGCATGAATGGAGCGTCGCAAACAGATTGCCCCTTAACATCTCGAAATGCGTTATTGCCTTGCATTTCGAGAAAGAATTGTTTATGATTACTCCCTGGAGAATGAAATTCTATCTCGGCCTGAAGTTGTGACTGATCTGGGTGTCACATTTGATCCTAAGTTGACATTTGTTTGCTCACATTGCGATAGCAGTTTCCAGAGCAAATAAAATGCTAGGCTTCGTCTTACGAAGTTCCAGGCACTTCCATAATAGCTCTACTATGGTTACTTTGTTCAACTCTGTAAGACCTAGGATTGAGTGTTGCGCGTTGATTTGGAACCGAACTTATTTTGCTCACAGGACAAAGCTGGAGGATATACAAAGGAAGTTCCTGGAGTATATCTCCTTTCGGACTCTTGGAGTGTACCCAGAAAGAAGTTATCGGCAGGATCAACTTTTAGCCACCTTTAACGCCTGCTCCCTTTTAACTCGACGTTCCGTGCAGGCTCTAAAGTTTATATTTCGTATTATCATGGTATGGTACAGAAATTATTGCATTCTGAAAAGATTAGTGTTTTGGAAGCAGTTTTACGGTTCATTGTGAAGCGGTAAACGTAGAAATAACTTATTGTAACCTTTTCTATGATGACGCACTAAGGGATAGAAGACTGCCTTAGCTCATAAAAATTATAAATAACGAACCTCTTACATGAATATTTTAAGATCCGTGTATTAGATTTTCTTCCATGCGCTCCTGATCAAACCATTCTAGATTATTTTATTCTGCCACTCATTAAGAATACACACCACATACTACAAAAACTTACCGAAGCAATTCAAAATGTTTGTGACGCGATAACACCTTCGTCAACGCGTTTAACAAGATGAAACGGGTGAGGATTTGTATTGAAACCGAAGGACGTCACTTTGAGCATTTATTATAATTGTCTGCTAAATAATTCTTTTTTTAATTTTGCTAGAAAATATTTTCTTTGTACCCACATTCGGCAACTTCACACATTCAAATCGGTACCCGAAATCTTATTTGAAGCACTAGTGCATGAAGTAAAATTAGTATTGACTGAATGTAACAGTAATAACGTTACTAAATTAAATATATAACCGTCTTTGTTTGGCTTTTTAAAGCAACTCATGTGAAAACATCGATGTTCTATTTCGTCATCAGAATGCATATCTTTTTTAACAAAGAACTGCGAAAAATGTTTAATATTGTCAAATTTGATTAAAATAAATACCTATTTGTGACTAATCTAATAAAACTCAATATTTATTTATTTCTTTTATTAACAGTATTTGCTATTCGTACAAAAATAAATTGTTTAAACTTCGTGCATGAAACATTTCATGAATGAATTAATGAATGAATTTCATGAAAATGAATTGTGTTCTCGATTATTATAGTATATTCGATATACTATAATCGACAACTTCACGCCTTCAAATCAGTTCCTGAAATCTTATTTTAAGCACTAGTGCGTGAAGTAAAGTTGGTATTTACTGAATGTAACAGAAATAAAGATAAAGTTACTAAACTAATGCTGCTTTGTTACAAAAAGGAAAGACATTTAAATAGATGTTGTATTGTACTTTTAAGGTAACTCACGTGAAAACATCAATGTCACATAAATTATAATTGATCTTTTTCAGAAATTGAAACACTACAATTATTAAAAAGTTTCATACCCTGATATTGAAACGTCAGGGATTATCTACTTTGTTTCAATTGATCTTGATTGTGGGGATAGGCTAACATTTATTGTACTGTTAGATATATCCTTGATAATATGTTCTTTAGATGTTCTGCAGCATCTGAAGAACAGTTAAAAGTTGAGAAGTACTGCCAACTTAAAATCTTCTAACTAATCTGATGTAACTTCATTAAAAGTATTCGTACAAAACATGTACCTACGTGAAATACTTTCAGAATTCGGAGCTATAAAGCGCTCGGCTTAACGACTCGCGCTTCAAACTGGCTTCTCATTCGTGAAATGTGTTTTCACTCGTTCGGTTCGTAAATAACTATTTTATTCTGCTAACTTTATCATTATTGATTTAGATTATCACATTATCAATTTTGCGCTTTAAACGGACATTTTGTATGGTTATTGTCAATGGTGATATGATTTGCGCAAGATTTAACTGTCACATGTAATTGTAACAAACATAAAAAAAATAATTCAAAAGGACTATATTGTACTATTTCAGTTACAGTAACATTGTGTAAAGTAATATGTTACAACAGACCTGCGTGTAAAACTGGGCAGAATTTAAACGATTTATTTGAATACATTTTATCATATTCTCTTTAAACAATAATAGTGAAAAAAGCTACTAAAATGCACTGTTCACTAGAAAGTCTAAATATAAACCTTATGCACTAAAACGATCACTTAGGTGCTGCATTTTAAACCCCTTACACTCAAGAGCGAAGATTCAAATTTTATTCAATTAAGTATTACTTGAGGTTTTTGACAATACGATGAATAATTTGTACATCAACTCGATTCTATAAAGTGGCCATCGAAATTGTTGCCAAGTTACGTTCATGTTATCTCAAATTGTTTAAATAGAACAGGCCGAAAGCGATAAAGAATCGCTTCTAAAATTCTCTTTATAGGCATTTCCCTATGCCTGAAATGCATCCTTCTCTAGTAAATTAAATGAGAAACTATGGATATAAGTTTCTGACTAAAATATAGAGTGCTGTAACAAAACAGATTAAACTTTTGTTTTTCTAAGGACACTAACTAGAAATAATGAGCAAACAAGTATGGAATAGGCTTCAACTTAAAACCAATAAAAAAACCCTCGTAATGAATTTCTTAAATGGAGGCGTAACTTGGACTGCATAGCCTTATATTTAATTTACTAAATTAAAAAAGCGATGCATTTTAGGTATAGGTTATAAAAGAAATCTAAAAGAGCTCCACAGTCGGCTTTTATAAAAATATACTTAATACCCGGAAACGATTTAAAGGTAAGATTGTAGAATCCAAACAAAAATTTCTATGTATTCCCGAACACTCCAAGAAATACTTAATTGAAGGAAATTGGAATCATTGCTCTAGCGATTAAGAGGTTAACATTTCACAGGGATTTTAGATTATCCAAAATGTGGCAGAATAGTATAAGGAATGTTGAAGAAAGTTGAATTGAAGTGGACCATGCAAAAATATAGTAATATATAGAATATTCCATTTAAAAATCAAATTTGTGTCGTTGGCAACGGAGACTGAACCCCGGGTATTCTTGATTATAATTATATGTTGTTTTAGTACAATTTTTGTTGAAAAGCTTTTTCTAAATTTCACAGTAAATGAATTATCACCCACCCTCGCACCAGGTGGATCTGGTGTATAGTTCGTCATTTTACAAAATCTTTTGGCAGTAACATTGTTGGAAGATGTTGCTTTGTTGCGATTGTGTTATTTTGGTTTGCTTAAAACGTGGGTTGCATCAATGAATGACATTAAAAGCAGTACGATTTACTCAAATGCTCATGTATCAAAAAGTACAAGTACAAATAATTACAGTAAGTGAATTAAACCAAGTGATGGATATTTCTTGGTGAAACATTTCTTACATAAAGAAATTTATAATTTTAGAATCTTCAGTACTCGATGTGCAGTGGCTGGTTTATGTTTTGTCTTCCCCTTGCAACAACTAAATATCGATACTATCTTCCGCGTGGCAAGGCCAAGCACTTAGGTTCAGCAAATAAAAGCACAGAACCGCGTTTATTGGGAATACCCATCATAAATTAAAATGAGAGTAATAAAATCCACCTACGAATCCCATAATAATCCAAGCGCACGGCTACGAGTGGTAGCAATTATGGATACATTATCTCAGGGAGAGACAAAACATAGAAATGTCACTGTACATGTCGCCTTGGCAGAAGATTAAACACTAAAATTGAAATTTTATACAGCGAGCATACATATAAATACCATGTCGTAAAATGGCAATTAGAAGCGTGATAAAACGGTATACCTAAATTTAGTTTTTAACGGGAAAGCAACCTCTTGACTATTGTAGGATTTATTAAAGGAGAGTTTGCTCATTCAAAGTGTTGGCCGGAGAAATTAATAAAATTTAACGATCGCTTTCGTTCAACCCGTCTGTCTTATTCCCTTACTTGACGCGATCGTCTCTACGCTACCGCTGTCCTTAACCAACTTCAAGGTACAGCAACATATATGCGCTGGCCCCTACTTTGAACCGTACAGTTAGGTAACGTGCGCACATGGGAGCGTGTTGGTTCTTGGTCGTCGTTATAAATTAGTCCCCTGATGGTGCGAGAAACGCGTAAAAACTTTATACTTCAGTTTGCGGCTTTCCGAAATTAGTCAAGTTGCTAACGGCGTCGGTATAGCCACCTTAAAACGTGCACGTCCTTATTAACTTCTAACTTTTAAACTTTTTATGGCAAATGTAGGCAGTGTGTATTAATTTTCGTTGCATTAAAGCCTGTCGGTCCTATACTGCTGGAATACTTTGGGCTATTAACATTAGACTGGAGTGTCGATTGTTTTCTTTGGGGGACGTCGCAATTGATAACTAAAAGTCGAAATGCGGTTATGTACGAAGTCTAAAATTGATGTACCTTGAGGTCGGTTACACGCTATTTTACAATTTATTTTCATTTGGAAAAACTTAGTGTAAATTTATACATATAATTGTATAAATACATGCAATCATTGTATTTTTACAAATTTAATGAACATTTACTTTAGTAGAAATGTCTTTCGGGTGATGTCGTGTAGTTAATTGTAATGTAGTTAATATTAACTACACGACATCACCCGAAAGACATTTCTACTATGGATTACGGTCGTGAAAGCCTACACTCAACTATTGAAAATGTACTTTGCTTATCCCGGTTTATTAAATCATCACTGTGTGCGCGATTTAGATCGAAATCACTTAGCTTACTTAAATTACCCTTATTTAGGATGATGTACATACAAAATTGCCAAATATTTTATACTGCATTATTTTTCTTTGCAGAATTAAAAAAAAAGGGAAGAAACACCTATTCATACCTACTTATATGAGTTTTACAAAGAGATGTCAATTAGAGTAATTAATTCTTATATATTTCATTTATTGGCAAGTTATTTAATATCGCAAACATTGAAATGTTCAGTGAAAATCCAGCGTGGTGCAACATATATGCCTTCATATGTGTTATACATATACTTTTGTGTAATCTATTGGACATTAATTACGTAAATTTTGTAGTAAGCTGTGATATTCAAGAAAGTTAAATTTGAATTTAAAAAACTACAGCTCAATTTAATATAAATATAGGTACCCAGGCATGGTACACGGACGGCTCAAGAATAGCAGGTGCTGGAACAGATATAAGTTCTAGTGGGCCTAACTGCCACCTAAGAATGCTTACAGGACTCCACACCAACGCATTTCAAGCAGAGATTTCTGCTTTAAACCTGTGCGCTATAAAGAATTTCGAGAAAGGAATACGAGGCGCAACCATAAATGTATTCAGCTATAGTCAGGCAGCTCTAAAGGTTATTAAGGCCTACACACCTACACATATGAATCTGGTCTGATATACGAATGTATACACTATCTAAGGCAATTTGGACATGATCGCGTCACTTTATGGTGGGTCCCAAGTCACCAACGGATCGAAGGACATGAAAATGCAGATAAGCAGGCCAAAGAAGCAGCGAACATGTCTCTCATTGATCCTAACCCTTTTTCTGGTTTCCAAATGAACCATGTAATACAAGCAATAAAGACATGGGAGGACAATTGAAAGGCTTCGTAGTAGGAAAATGTTATAGGACAACAACTGACGAAAGCACTCATCGAGCTCGCCAAAGCATGTAGCCTTAAACTATTTAAATCAGGGAAAGCTGATCAAGTCCTCCATGTCCTCCATGCCAAGAATATTTGGAGACAGCAGAAAATTTTCTATGTAATTGTGTTGCCATCCACCAATACTTTAGTATACCATTTCTCGCATCTACTGAATTGAAGGAAGAAGATCCTAGAGCAGTACCAAGGTTTGATAAAAGCCTCCAATCTATTGAGGTCGTAGTGATCAAAGGCAGCTGTGTCATGGCCTCACTATAATATTAATAATATAAACATAATTGTGAAATGTTGTAATTACATGGAACACATTAAAAATGCTTCATTCATTTGTGTAAAGTCTGCAGAAAATCTTGGAAGCATGTAAATGTCTAAACGATGTTAATGAAAAGGTAACTACCTATTTACCATATACAAACGCGCTTGGCTATCTACGTTCATCAATGTGTTTATGTGGAAAATAGCAGAACTTCAAATATATTTCTCGTATATATGCGAAATAGATGCTAACATGTGTGGATGAGAATATCTCATAAAGATACCCTCATTGCATCGAGCAATGCTTACTTCTGCAGAAACGGTTTAGTAATTAGTTCGGCAAGAAAGAACGATGTGAGTATCTTTATCTCTCATGCACGCATGTTACCATCTAAGCGATGTTATTCACAAACAAGTACGAAACCTTTGTACGATTTTAGGGAATCGTTGAATCGCCCAGTCTGGCAATTTCTGACGAAACAAAACGAGAATGCAGGAAAAAAACGTACTTTTCAGCTAGATATATTCCTTTTAATTCGGCTCAGCAACGTGCATACTTACGGAAGGGTGGATGACGAAACCATGGATGCAGCTGCGATCATTAAAAGAAAAAAGTCGGTTTGAAAGAAAACAGAAGGTGAACACAAAAAAAACGTATTCGCAGATGGGTTTGTGTATCTACACCACGTCGTCGCAACAACACGCGAATATTTCCAATCGTAAGAGGACGGTGGCGGTGGCGTGCCAGTACTGACGGTAATAGCAACGCGAGTAATAACAGCAGCAGAGCAGGAAGTCAGCGCATTTGCTTAGCATTGTTGAGCGTAGCGGGTCCTCTAGTAGACGCGCAACGTCGCGTCGAGTAGAACGGGAAGAACGCTAAAGAGAAGACGGGGGAAAGAACCCTCTTTTATAAATCGGGGCGAATGAAAGAGATTGCACGTTACCCGAAACCCCATATCACAAGCGTTTATGTACTTTAGCTACGCTATCGTCCCAAAGTTTGTCTGTACTGATGCAAAAGTTAATTAATACAATGCAGCTAGAGGCGATCTTTATAGTTTCAATTAATTTAGTAAAAATCGAATGTCAAATATTTTTCATGTGTACAATTCTGGTATCTACAATGTCTGAGTTAATGAAAAGCCTGACACTGGCTCTCTGGTTACCTCCAAATTGGTTATTTCTTCTTCTGAATACATATACCGACTAATCGGAAATAAGACGAACACTATACGAGAGTAGTCCAGCCTAACACAGAAACAAGTATTTTTTTATCAAATTTAGTCTTATTTCCTAACATAGTACGCTTGTAAGTTTACACACTTTTCTCGGCGATGTTCTCATTTTTTTTACAGTCCTACTACTAGTTGGCATCTTGTTCTACAATAAGTGTTTCCTAACAAGATGGCTTTGTAGATGAAAATTTCTGTCCTCCGAGCGAAACTTGGAAACTGATCGTAAGAAGCAGAAAAAGTCGGTGGGAGCCATGAATTCGAACGCCAACTAGCGAATTTTTGTTATGGCGAGCACTGAAGTGCGTTGTCTTGGTTGAATACGTCTACCGTCAAGTAACGATGTGCAGTATGCCCCTCTTGTCAAGATAATTTACAGAAGTCCATGACCTTCTCGGCCGATGGATCCATCCCAGTCCACTGTTTTGATTTTGCTTTGGCTTTAGGAGTGTACTGGTGTATTCAAGCTTTATCTACAGTTATTAATATACCCCAAAACTCCGATTTATTTCGCTTAAACTGCTTCAACAGTGCTTTGGAAATATTTGAATATTTGAATGAGTTTTTGGTCCTGAATGGACAAGCGCGACACCCAACACACGCTTAGCTTAATCCGATGATCGTCTAGCACCATTTGATAAACTTTTTCGATGTTATCGGTAATGACTGCAGTTTTTGGTCGTCACGAACGTTCATCGACTACCGAGCTGGTACGAGCTATCTGGGCAAAATTTTACTGTGGTAAATGGTGGTACAGAGTTCCTGTAAACAGCGTCTATGTCGGCTTTAATTTTCGTAGGCCCTTTTCAAATGCAAGAATTTAATAACGGCTTAATATTTATTTTTACAAGTACAGAAATTCATTTTTGATGTTGAGTGAGCAAGTACGGTACTGAATGCGTGGTAACCTTTCTCATGTCCAAATCTTCAGTCAATATATGATAAACAGGTTCTCTCGAAATGACCACAACCTCTGTCATTTCTCTAACCTTAATTCGACGGTCGTTTAGCAGCATTTGGTAAACTTTCTCGATGTTATTGATAATGGCTGAAGTATTTGGCCGCGTTGAACGACCGCGTTCAGCTTCCTAAAATGTTACTATGGTAAATGATGGTGTGTAGTCCCCCTAAATAGTGTCTATCTAGGCTTTAATCTGCGAAAATGTATTACCTTTCGACTGAAAGAATTTAATGACGATTCGATATTCGCTTCTTTCAATTTTCATAGAAACATTAACATCAACAGCAACTGAACGTCCAACATGGCCGAAATTTTCAAACTTATGCACAATTACCAGAATACTTTTGGCGAGTACCTCCATCTTCATGTTGAGACTTGAATCTTATCAGATTACAATGTTGCATTGTGAGACTACTATTCGCAGCATTTTTAAATTTTAACGCGACAGACTAATCGATTGAATTAGAGTTTTTACTAATTTATAGAATGCTTTGTTAATTCTTGCACATATGAAGGGTACGAATTAGTTTGGTGCTGACGTTCCTTTTTTTGTTGTTGGTTTTTTTTTTTGCCGCGGCAGATTTACTATAAAGCAAGTATTCATATAAATGTTGTGTGTATATTTAAGTAAGATGTGGGCTGAAATCTTGTTCGAAACGGTTAGTTTTTAATTACAGATGCGTATGAGTATATCTTGTTTTTGGAGAGGGAAGTAAAAGCTTAGACCCTGTTTCAATGCTTGGCAAGCTAAAAATCCAACCCGGAAATTAATAATTAATAATTCCGGATTTGGCAAAATTATTGTAGGGTCGTGTAATCATCATGGTATCGATGTCTGAAAGCGCGAGATGTGTTCCGTAATCCAACGCATTACCCAACAAGAACAACATACTTGTATTAACTAGCACAAAAGAGAATACAGTTTCACAATGATTTAAATTTAAAGCCTTACAGATTTGCAATGTTGTCACTAGAATTTATTGTGATTAAAGCCCGTCCTTGATAGAAACCGTCTGAATTGAATTCCCGTATATCACATATTTAATTTTAATTCTTTCCAAGTATATCTAGAATAATGAAGATAAAACAATTTCAAACAGAAATTCATCGCTGGTTGAGGGTAAGCTCAGAAGTTATACCAATAACAAAAAATATGCACAAAATGAGCTCGTGTAGAAAAAACTAATGGATATATCAAATAAAACCGTGAAAAATCCAAGGGATAGTGCAAGTGACTATTTGATAATAAAGGCACACAAATTAGCTTATTTTAAAAATGACAAAAAAGGAAGAATTTATAAAGAAATGGAAATAAAAAGAAAACATTACACAGACTGTATTATTTAATAAGAAGTGATTTGATTAGTCAAAACAGAAGAAGCAGAAATGGAATTTGTCGGCAGGGTCTACAAAACTAAATAATGCTGACTCACTAAACAATGTTGAATTAAAGAAAATGTAACATTGATTGAGGAAGAATAAACAACGCAAGTTCACCAGAATATTGTAACCATTCATTTGTTCATAGCTGTCCACCGTTGAATTAATCCAACAGGGTATTGTGTCCACTTACAATACATGCTAGCAAAAATCGTCTATCACTAAATTGGGTTTATCTTTCTATAAATGATATTCTTGGATAAACAAGTTCCAAACCGACTTCTGGAGTTTGGTCCGTTTTTCGCGACTCACCTTGTATAACCACAAAATGTTCTCATCTTTTCTTTGTAGTTTGGCCACTTATTTCGGGTTGACCGGTTTTATACCTACTATGTTAAATAAATCGACGAGAATACCATCTAATTTGCAAACTTTTAAAAGTCCTATTTTGAGGAGAGTATAAAGATGAATGTTGTATGTTGCAATATCGATTGTTCAGAGAAATTGTATGTTATTTTTTATTCTAAATGTAGTTTCTTACTGAGAAACCACTCTCCACTTACACACTTGGTAAATATTTCCGTGGAATAACAACATAAACTAAGACGATCGTTTTCGCTGAGGTTTGAGATGACTTCAGCTCATCATCCTGGTGTCATTCTAAATATTACAGTTCAACTAATCAAACTTTTGAAACGTTATGTATGCATGCATACCATGAAGGGAGTTGCTGACGACGCAAAGTTCGTGTAAACAAACAGCTCGCCTTTATGATTTCCATCTTCACCTTCATTCTAGATCCACTTTTCAATTTTATCGACGCTACGTCCCGGCGCCCCCGCTCATTTTTCCTGTAGACAAGAAAGCGATTCGTGTATGTTACTCCCCTTGACGGGTAAAATATGCGAGAGACCCCACTTTGCGCTACCTACTTCTTCTTCTTTTTTCTGTTTCCTTTTTTCTATCTCTTCTTTCTAATCTACGCAGTTCGTTCTTGCTTCTTCTATTGATTGCGTTTTTATATATGACTGCTCACTCTTCCGGGTATCCTTTCTCCTGTTTTCACTTCGCGAACTCATCTCAAATGAAAGGGATGGTACTGGAGGCTTACAACAGTGAACATGAGAAAAATATGCTGCTTTCACGTTGCCCGTATAGATCGGAAATAACGGCGGAAAATCGAACAAATTTGTGTCGCCAATATGTTAAAAAATATGTATAAAGAAGAGAGAGGGATAAGAGCATTTTATTTATTGGTTTTCGAAGAATAGCGTAATGGAAAACCTCGGGGTCTTATTTTAAATCTAGTGGGATCATTTATTTGAAATTAATTACGAATTACATCTTAGATATTTAAGGTACCACAGCAGGATACATTTACTAACACACTTCTTGTATATCTAATATTACATTGTGGTAGGTATATAAAACAGAAGTGAAGCGTATAACGGAAAGTTTATTCTAACGCAAACAAAATCCAATCTATTATTATTATCCACACAACGAGGTTGTTCTCGTTTAAGAAGGTCTCGCCAAAGTTTGTTGTACGTTACATGTATTGGTGAATGAAACATTTTATTACCAAAAGTACGTAGCAAGTAATAAGGATTTTAATTAATAATGCATTAACGATATTAAATTTAATTGGGAAATTGCGCGAAGTAGTTTGAGTGAGTTTATAAAGCAGTTCTTTCCTTCGATATTGTTTGGGAAGTTTCGTTTACGCTGAAATTGCTTGTAAAGGTAGATTCAACAGTTTGCAAATAAATTGAAATTATTACTTTAAACTAACGCTGAAACATTTTGTATATGATTTATTAAACATTTTCTTCTACTATTAAAGACTTATTGCTGATTGTTCTCTGTATTGTTTACATATCTACCAATTTAACAAAGTTGAATATTTTGATTCATTAATTTAAAAATTATTCTGATAAATTAATTTAAAATCGCAGTAATCACTAAATATCTTTAACGATTAGTTTATCATTAACTTGCTTTTTGCAATATACAAAAGATGATGATTGACTTCTCAATTATAGTCAGAACAATTCTTGTATATCGTCACGTAAGCAATGAGAATAGTTTATGTGTTGTTAACCGATTTGCGTAAATTATGCAACTTGTAATTAGACCACAAGTAGTTAAATTAGTTTATTCTACATAATTCGGTTGTGCGCTAGTAACGAACAGCTAGCGGTCGTGAGGCAGTAGTCAAGAGAGTAGTAGGACAGGTGCAAAATCGAAATTTATTCAAATGTAAATTAAATTTGTAAGTCTTATTATTATTATATTAATTATGTTTGTTACTATATTCAATTCCGTGAATTAAACAAACCAATCAAGTGCAGAGCATATGTGGTGGAGGCGCCGGGTAAAAAGATACATGATGAAGATAGCACATAGCGAACTCGCTGTCTTTCTCATTACTGTTTATATTGCTTTTATTTATTATCAGTGTTTTAAAAAGAACACCACAAGTTCTATTACGGCACATAATAGGTTGTTTTTTTTTGTATTCTTCCATTTTACACGAAATTAATTCTCTAAGTACATATATATTAAGATTGAACATACACTTCGTTAGTTAATTATATAATGGTTGAATTATTAAATTGCTTTCTGTCGGGTAGGTTTATGACATTATATATATGATATAATATGTATTATATTATATCATATGATATAATATGATACATATTATATCATACAATATAATATGTAGTATATATTGCGGACAGTCTGCTTACATTTACAACGGTGCTAGCGCGCCGTCCGAGAATGATAACTCTACTAATGACTGATGCTTCACTCCTAACTTACTACCGTGGGTGATGCCCAGTACCAATTTGCCTTTCCGTTTTTCATCTACTATCTATACTAATTATTAGCGGCGATTGAAATAAAATCGTCATAAACCAGCAGACCACAATCCTCTCACTGCGGAGACTCCTCCAACACTTCTACAACCATGGTGACGAAATCACTGACAGAATAAGAACCTTTTTTATTAGAACATTTTTCGATTTAGAAATAGTTAGGCGGAGATTCTATACAAAGCTGTTTACTACACTTTATTTTTCTATAAAATAAGCTAATGTAGTAGGAGTTTCTAAGGTAGTAGCTCTTCCCGTAAAATTGAAAGGTTTTTAAACCTCGATGTTTATGACATAGGATTGGTGTAAAAACAATAAATATGTAAGAGCTAATTTTTGCGGCCTTGATAGTATATATTGTAGGAATTGCAAGCTTTTGCAAGAAAGTTTTGATTCAATCCAAAACGTTTTTCACATTTGTCTCTTACGAGCTCGTTACTACACAATACGAGTAATAAGTTTATTTGTCTGTGGCTTTGACATTGTCATTATAAATAATAAGTAAATACATAAATGTGTATATAGCGAATACAAAAATGCATGATTAACAAGCAAAAAATTGGAATCGAGGAAACAACAAAACAAATGAATGAATAATTATACAAAAACGCAAAAAGAAGATCTAAAAGGATGTATTTAAAAATAGCTCTATTTTTCGTAAAAGTAACTCTTGGCAAGAGCGCTGTTTAGTTTTAACAATGGGAAACATCGAGCAGTGATTAACTGTTTGTTTTTGAAAAAGAAAACGAATGAGATAAAAGTGTAACTCAGTGAAGGTTAAAGGGACTCTGCGCCTTATATCGACCGTCAAATATTGGACAGAATTTAAACGCAGTCATACGAGCATTTTTAATGAGGAGCGTCCAGGTCGTCCAAATGAGGTCACCACATTAGACACGTGGAAATATCTTAACCCAGTTGAATCTATGGAAGCTTTCCGCAAGATGGGTGCCGCGATCGCTCACAATTGGCTATAAGCACGCACGTGCATCAACTTCAAAAGAATGTTGAGCGATGTTAAAACGCCTATTTTGCAGGGTTGAAGAAATCATATTTTCTAAATGGGACATAAAAGATAGAAAGCGTTAAAGGAGACTATGTTGAAAAATAAAATGAATTTTACACATAAAATTGTTTTTTTCTTGCTAAGGCCCGGGATTTATCGAACTTCTCTCGTATATAATTTCACCGTGTATCTTTTATTTGATATCTGTAGGGTCCGTCCTTGAATTTCAGGCGAAATATTTTTAGAAATTTCGTGAATTTTCGTATATAATCTTTACGCCCATTCAGTATGCGTTACATTTGCTCAGGGTGCTGGCGATGATGATTTTATCTTTCATAAGTACATCCAGATAATCTCGTATGCGATAACCAACGGAATAATACATACCGTATCTGCTATATAGCAACTCGCCATTTATGAAATTGATCCATACACGCCACGAGAAACAAAATTTATTATTTATACTGTAGCTATATGAACACGCCGCTACTGCAAAAGGGATCTTGGATATTCAGTTCGTTCGAGCCTCGCTAGTGTGAATAAATAGGGAGAGCATGGACACGTATTATGTACGTACGTTTTGTAAATAGCGTATACGAGTCCCGCTCTGTTTCAAAACGTCGGTTGCCGACACGGTTTTGAGTTATAATAACCTCCTTCTATGTCTCCAATGTATACACATACATATACGAAGCCTTAGATCTGAGATAACACACGCCTCCAGTGGTCGTTTCCGCAATTGTCGGTCGGTTCCCCCATTGTTGTTTTATGCCATCTGCTTTGATTGCGTGCAGAATAGAATTGCAGACTAATCATTTCCTCACAATGTTGCAATTTAATTTTGTAACTGTGTAAGCTGTAGGTATATGTATATGTAGTCGTGTATCTACACAAGTACAGGAATCGAGAGAAAGGGTTTCTAAAGGCGTACGAATGTTTCCGCTGCTATTATTAATTTACCCTTTCGTTTCCGTTCATTTCACGGCAGGGTATGTTACGGGAGTTATGATTCCCTTTAGTAACATTCTCGGAATCAAAAACCATAATAAACAGCACTTTGCAATTATATCGATACACACAACCAATTTTTATTGAATTACTTATATGCGGCATATTGGTAAAAAATTTATTTATTTTTAAAAGTCAACTCTTACAAATTAAATAAAATCAGAATAAATAATAAAAACGTAGGCTTCCACGGCCAGAGTCAGTTGAAACTAAACATGTTCCGGGTTTGAACCGTGTCATGTCGTTGGTTAAACGAAAACTCGACGTTTCGCCCACAATCGTATGGGGCTTCTTCAGGAGAGTGATGGCAACAGTTAGCACGGTAACTGCGAAGCAGTCGGTCAATCAATACCCAGCGATGCTCCTATCTCTTTAACTCTAAATAGTAGTTGGTATTCTGCTGTGCAAAATAGGCGTTTACGAAAGTGATGGTCCTCTTCATTTAATGAAAATCTCGGTCCTCCGAGGGAAATTTTGAGTCTAGGGAAAAGATGCTTGGGGCTAGATCTAATGAATAAAGTGGGATATATGAATTCGAACTTCAATTCGTAAACCTTGTCTTGGCAACCACACGTAAACACCTCCGTATTTGTATGCTAAGCTTCGCTATCAAACCAATGTGCACAGCCTTGCGACTCGGTTTAGGGCACTAATTTCGTCTCGAGTTCGTTTTCTTACTGCATATATGGCGAGTAGTCATGCTGTTTAATGATCAGTTATAGAAGGGTTAGTGTGCACTGTATTCTATAACCCTTGTAATTGCTTTTGCTTTGCATATCAAAGTTTATAGGGTCCAGACACGCTGACCTTTGCATTTTTTTTCTATTTCTTGTTACAGAATGTAGTATGTACTTTTTTAATGTTTTATTTAATTTAAGCTAGATTGGCTAAGAGCAGCACACATACGTATACATGTAGACATGTGCGTGCCCTCGCCTAGTGATTGCGCATTTGAATTTATTTCTCTCAAGACTTTGCATTTTGGCGTAAAAATGGCAAATGATAGTGCAGAGTCCGCGTAAACAGCGTTTATCTCGCTGTTCGCTCGATATTCAATTTCTTCAATTTTTACAGAAACACTAGGCTAAGCGCCGATGAACGTTTATAATCGGCCTTATACCTTCAACGCATGTGCGTATATTTACCAGAATATTTTCGACGAGTAGCGCCATCTTCATGTCGAGGCTTGAAGTTTTTCAAACTACCCTCGTAATTATTATTTGATTTATTACCTGGTCATGACAAAATTTAAATTAATAGTTTGCTCAAGAAAGTGGTGTACTTAAACAGGCTACAGATAAAGTGGATAAGAAATATGTCGATGTTAATCGAAGCATACTCACTGCAAAAACAATTTTTAAATCCGTCAGTTTGATCCGACGTCTGAAGGTATTCAAGCTAGTATTTTAGCTATTAAATTCATGAATACAAAATAACAAACTCAACGGCGCATCTTCCCTGCGGAATTTAATAATGCATACCTACTATTGTATCCGGTGCGTCGGCCTCGGTGTGCAGTACCTACGATGTATGTAATACTATATTTTATGCTAATGCACAAACATTCTTATTGTGTATAAGTGGTATGCGCGGAAACGTTTCACTTAGGGTATTCGTGACCTCCCCGGCCAGCGGTTTATTTATTTTATTTTAGCGCCTGCTATACGCTTCCATTGCTGTTCGGCAATGTACTGCATCTAGGAAAATAGCGGAATATAACGCCTCTTGGGATATCTTCAATGATACCGCCCGTATTGTAAAATATCCTATAACAATATATCCCGGGCGGAAAACCTTCCATTCCTGGCGTGCTTTCATTAGATCTACAATAGTGGCTGCGGACGGTTGTTGGAAGAAAATATTCGATAATTTCCCGGACGAGATTCTACAGCGAAAGGAAAGACCTCGGAATTGCTATAAATTATTGTTACCCAAAAATAAAGAATAGCTGGTTTATTTCGAACTACAGTTCTGGGAATGGATAGAATGGCATAAAAAAATTGTGAAATTTACCGGAGGGCGTTAAAGCAAGTATTATAAATTCAAGTATTCTTAAACGAGAAAAACGAGACAAGAAAAGGGAAATGAAGATTTTTTTGTTGCTTCGAAAACACAACAATGTGATTTAGATTCATGAAATGATGAGTACGAAATATTTCTGCATCCCAGAATGGATTGGGATAAGAAGATTGTGCCTTTTTAAATTTACAAAGATTTATGGCTACTATTTGGTAACTGGTTTGAATTAAAAATTCGCTAAATTTAAGAACAGGAGGTAAACCAGAATTTAAATATAGAATCATTCATGAAATATTTAGGAAAAGGGAACAAAGTCATTGATAATGATTGAAGCATGAATAAGACGTGGTTCCATATTTTTATTTTCCGGGGAAACTTTAGTGTTACCCATTTAAAGTATGGAAAAACAAACTGAGTGTGTCAGAATTAGGCGATGTACGTTCGAGTCCTACCAGGATCAAGTGCTGTGGTTTCGGTATAAACCCGGGCCATTATTCGCATGGAGAGGATAATTAATTGTGCTTCATGCTTTACAACGATGCGGTAAAAATAAAAAAAAAACCATTGCGCACACCTGTTTTAAAGTAGTATACATCTCGTTGGACCGTCACTATACTTGAAAAGAGTAAGTCTAAGATGAAAATCAGAACTAAGTAAAAATAAAATTAAAACAAAAATTGACAAATAGAATTCTATTAGTGCCCAATCGTGCCCAGCGTCTACCTTCCAAATACTTTTCGACACGCAATTTCTATATTATTATCTTCTTTTTTTTTAACTGGTTTTTGTTCAAATATTTAAATTCTCTTTTTGGGAGTTATGCTGGTTGTGTTGTTTAAATAAAAAGTCTTTTTACGTTTATAGACAAGCAACGTTAATGTTAGTATTATTAGAAATCTTAAAGAAATTAAAAATACATAGATTAGTTAATTACGAAAAACAAAACATTGTGCCAAATTGTGCCAAAAATGAAGTAAAGTAGGTTTTTTTAAATCTTTTGATAAAGTTGGCATGTTCCATCGAAACGTCAAGAAAAGAATTTTTGAACGTATTAATAAGAAAGAATAAGGCCACGATTTTCAGTAGTTTTATTTATTATCCTTGTTAAAGAAGCACTTCCCGCTAAATACATTTTTTTAAATGTTGATTTTTATAAGACGCGTGCTGGAATGAAATAATGGAGGATGGTGAGATACCAAATGAATTTATTCTTCATTTGCTTCATCAGTCAGTACATCTATAGTGTCTAACTGTACGCGACATACTCTGTATATCTTCAAGCTATCATTTCCATTATTCATTTTCAGAGTCGTTTATGAACATTAAGTATGGAAAACCATCGAAATTCATCTTCTGTTTTATTTCGAGCTTTCCTCCATTGTTTCTTGAGTTTGAATTTTCCACCGCACTGTACGTAATCGCAACAAATGGTTATTGCAACAATAGCGCCGCACACCGATAATTTACGATTCGCAATTTAAAATTACTCCTTTCCAATACGGCAAGCAATATTTCATCGATTGCGGAAAGAAAAGGCGACGCCGCCTATATCCAGGAATACACGACCAAATTACCGCCCAAAAATAAATATTAATTTCGTGAATAATGCGTCGACACGACCGCCAGAGGAAACCGAGTCGCATAAAACATATTTTCCGACCGTATAGTTCCGGAATTAACCATGCAGTGGTGGCCGCGGCGTTCGATACGTTAGCGTCGTGCTGATGAATAGCCCCAATAGAAAATTCGAATCCGGCCATCGTTTATCGTTATACCATCTCTGTGACGGTGATATTGAAGCATGCGGAGAGAAGGTAACAATAACGGAAACTGTGTGCGCGGCGGATGCCGTTGATGTATTGAAATTGGGGATTTTAATTTGATCTGCGAGCATATTAAGGACAGATCGGGAATACAATTCGAAGTTCGGTTCAATTGAAAACCAGCCTTTGCAGATTGTTTTAGTGAAATTAGATAAATGAGTTATTTATGGCGAATGTCTTACCAATACTAACCAATTGCTATTCGACAAGGTCATATTACGTCAAGCAGATTGTTCCTGCTATGTTATTACTTTCCTTGAATCAAAACTTTAAAAAATAATAATCATACAAGCTACCAACATCCACCATGCACAGACGGGCGTTTCGTCGTTTGCAACATTTTCAGTGATTATGGTATCTTTAGCTAGATATTATCGTTCAAACACGCTATAATATTACGAACACCAATTAAAGGACAATATATTGTAGTGGGACTGCTTTCTAAAATGAATAAAATTAAAGAACTCTGCGTTTCTTTGTGGGATCCACTTGTTTTTTTTTCGCAAAATGAAAAATTATGAAGAGAAAAATTAAACAAATTCTGTTTGTGTGAGTTAATTTATTTTAGATGAAATTTAAAAAATTGTTCTTACAAATTTAGAAAATTTCTTTTAAGTTAAATACAGTACCTATGATGTCCTAATCTTCAAATCCAAATACAGTAATCCTTCCCAATCTTCAAATCCTTGCGAACCCGGGTCCGAGTAATCCCGAATCTGTAGGTGGTGAAATTCCATTTAATAGATGGTCCAATAGACGGACATTTTCATAAAAAGAAATATAATTTTGATTTCTCGCGGCACAAGTGGTTTTTTTTCTTTTACGAAACCTATCTTACTCGATGTGTAAGACGAGGATGAAAACTAAATCTGAGGGAAATGGGAGAGAAGAAGTCAACAACACTGCTAGATGAACAATATTACAACAATATATGCAATATATCGGGTGATTCATTAAAAGATGCACAAATAGATGTGTTTATGGTAATATCTTTAGAAATATTTTCGAGATTCTAGAGCTCTGATATTTATTTTTTTTTTAACAATTTTCTACCTTGTATTTGTGCATATTATAGAATGGCAGAGGAAGCATACTTTTTACAGATAACCACTGACAACTTGGATCTTCTTTCACGGTATACCGCTGTTAGACCGTAGAGAAAATATCTACAGGAAACCTCAGAAGAAAAAGTCAAATAATCGCCTATGTTGACGATATAGTCCTAGTCACAAAAAGTAGGAAGATAATGGAAAAAATGTTAGAGCAAGTAATGAAAGAGGAAAAAGAGATGGGTTTGAAAGTTAATCAGAACAACACGAAATATAGGGCTGTATGAGTTTGAGGTGGTTGAGAAATTTAAATATCTTGGAATAACGACAAATAGTAGCACCAAAAGAAGAACGGAGATCAAGGAAAACATAATAGCGACAAATAAAGCGTAATTTGCAGATAAAGGACTATTAGAAACCAGTTAGTCTTATGGTCGCATAGAAACCAACTGGCAGTTAGAAGCCATGACATAATATATATTTGAGAATGAGCGATTGTTCCGTCTTCCGTTCCGATTGTATCCGATCAAGGTGTGACCATAGGACCAACTCTCAATTTGTATATAAAACCAGTGATGATGTATGCAGCCGAAACGATGATAAAAAGAAAGGAGCAGTACCTGAGAATAGTGGAAAGGAAGATAGTGAGGGTACTATTGGGACCCATGAGGGTTGTTCATAACGAATATAGGCCAAGAATGAACCAAAAAATAAAGCAAATGTTAAGAAGATATAGTCGCAAAAATAAAGAAAAGTGTGAAGTGCTCGGGCCATGTTTGGAGACCAAGAATAACGACGACAATACACGTAGTAATGCAGGAAGCAAGTGTGCATCATTTACCAATAATAACATCAATTAAGGATCAAAGGATTTCAGATCTGCTCAGATCTCAGCGTGCTTCCGGCGATGCCCAAGATTCTTGCGATGGTGCTTCACAAACAATTATCTAATTATATAGTATCATCCTGCATAATTAACTCGTCGTCTGCATTTTATAATAGTTTGTTTGCATAAATAGATTACGATGAGCGAAATACGTCTGTCATAGGTACGTTAGATTTTTCATAGAAAAATCAAGCAACAAGGTGAAAGAAATTTATCATGACGTACTTCTGTAGGTAATGCGATAAAATCGGTTGCATTTTTGAACAAACGAAATCTAATTAATCAACATACAACGTCACGATTCGCGTTTCACATTAACGATTAAGAATTTCCAATTTAACGCGAGACAAAGGAGTGTGAATGTCGAGATAATTTCCCGGAGAAATTGCCGACGCTCGTCTTCTGATCTTTACTTTCGCAGATCTGCAAAGGCATAATCTCCGTAGACGATTGGAGCAGTCGGTTCCTCTCTACATGGGGAGCTCGGCGGATAAGGTGTGCGTGGAGTGTAAGAGCCGACAAGGCAGGAGAGGATACGCTACGCCTTTGAAATCCTGCGGGATTGTCGCGCAGTCGAGGATATATCCCGGTTCGATTCTCGGATAACTGAAGCGAAGGAATTCGGTACTACTAACATTCGTAGCCGAAAGGCGGGTCGGATACGTAGGCGAATCTTTATGAAGCTAGGTTGTATGAAGATGAGCTAGAAAGTTTGTCGGATGTTGGGTATATGGCGAGGTTTTAGGCTGTTTAATTGTTGAGAAATCAATTACCAACTTTATAATTACTATTTGTAATTACTACGTTAATTTCGTTTTAACAATAATTAAGAACGTATCGGAAGTTTACGATGAAATGGATAATGTTACTATCGTACTACTTAATATTTTGTAGGTGCTATTAGCAAAATAAGGCAGTTATGGGTAGAGAACATGCGAGTGCATGTCATCAAGTTTCTTCTTACAATACGCCCATTCATATACATGTAGGGGGAGTCAAAACATCAAATAAGTCTAGTTCTAGTCAACATTTCCACCGTGAGGCATGATTGAATTCACATCGTTTCCAATCAATTGGAACATATGCGATCGATTCTTTCCGTTAAAGGAAAATTCTTCTACTGATACACAGTATCAAATATGAGTCATCCGCACAAATTTAAAATTTACTTTTGCCTGAAACAGTGTCACCTTGTATCCAAAAACAGGACTACCATATCGTTTCATAACATATCTCTAACGCGTGCACTCAAATTGGAAAAAATATTTATGTGACCGACTTTATCGACCCCAGATTTTTTTTTGAACGTGATAATGTTTTGATGGTTTGCAATTTAAATTTTAGTGGTTCCGTTAAACAAGGGAATTTAGGTTCTTGAGGCAATATCGGTTTCAGAGGAAGGATAACCAGAAATGAGAGAAAAGTGAAAGAAACACAAGTTTGTTCTAATAAAACTTTTTTAGGCATATTTGGAGAACGCAACGTGTGATGTATATTTATTTGTTTCCGGTTTAAACATTTCAGGCCAACGATTGATATGACATTCTTAAGTGCATGCCGTCAAGGTGACAATATTTCAGTGTAAAGCCTTAAGTGCTGAAAATATTTCTAAATTTATGTATTCACAGCAAAATAAGATACTTTAAGATCAATAGATGTTACAGTATATTGCATTTTGCATCGATTATGTTAAATGTCCTCGTCCTACTCCAATATGTATACAGAGAAGAAAGCCAGGTTGTGTGACTATTAATTAATGTATTCCGACCTAAGCAACAGTTTGGTAAAAAGAGGAAAAATTCAAAAAATTACATTTGTAGAATTTCCGTTTATATGGCAAAAAGGAAAAAAAAGTGAGATAAAAAAAGCTGTTCAGAGCACAATTCTGGAAAAAATTGGAAAGAAGGTAATTAGCTAAATCTTCACAAAAATATTTTAGACGATGTTGCAAATAGAAACATAATGCAGCAGGAAAGTGTGGAAGTACTTAAAGTCCCTTTTACAAAAACCTAAACCTCTGCATTTTAAACTAACGTAATAACACATTTTAATCGCCTCCTGTAAAATTAGTAAAAATGGAGATGCTTTATTTTTCAATATTGGTTTGTAGTTGAAATGTGGTCATATAGTACGCATTAAAAATGGGACAAATTTTATAACTTATCACTACGCTAAAATAATGTATATATAAACCTGCTACAATTATTTTCCTATTCTAGATCTGTATTTTGCCAAAAAAGTTTCAGTACTGATATTATTTCGAGGAATAACAAAATTAACAGATTTATGGATATTCTTAAAAGATGTACCTGCAAATATGTTCCTAATGATTGCAAAGCATACGATATAAACAAAAAATCAATAAAACCTTGGCTACAATCAAGTGCTCTTGTTGGTCAGATTATTATTTCAATTCAAACACTTTAATCCTTTATTAACCTACTTTTTGTAATACCCATTTTTTTTTCGCTTCCCATATCAAAGTTGTTGAAAGAAAGTATATTGTTATTGTCATCAAAATATTGATTTCTTAAACAGTTCTTAAATAGTCGATGGTACTTCGCTTTGTAAGAATGGTGTCTTTACTTAGATGGAAATGTTAAAATTTTCTTGCATTGTTAGTATTGGTTATGCTGGAAATTTTGTCATAATGCACTGACTAATTAACAAGTAATCACTTCTCAATAATATATATCAAAGCGCATGATAATACAGATCCTTTTTCTACGAGAATACACTACCTATTCCATCTTTTCATCCAAACCATTGTTTGTGGATGCACGAAATAAGGCACAACTCCAAGAATCGTTGAAAAAGTCGTTTGAGATAGTGGATGTGCTAAAAATCCCCAAACAACCACTAGCTACGTTTTCTGGGTGTAGATTAAAAATTAGTGTAAACACAAATTACTTGCCGCAAATTAAATTCAGGTCATAACAACCACAGAGTGGCTATTCCCCTTAAAAGAAAGAGATGTTTCATACGCAGCAATATTTTCCAGATTTAGGACGCAAAAGGTATTCTTACTATCCAAAGCATAAAGTTGACGAAAAGAAATATTTTTTACGAAGAGGGCTCTGTTACAGCCAACGTTTCGTTTCGATTCCAATTTTCAAAGATTAACAGTGATGCAAGGGTATTAAAGGGTACCCATATTGTAGAACCTAAAAGCTCTAAATTTTATCAAGGTTTTATGTTGAAAAACAAAAAAGGTTCTGTTTCGTATTTTCATTACATGCACTTTTTATGGTATCCTTGTATGTTGCATTTGTAAACAAAGAAACTGGTGCAGCGCTTGTGTTCCATCAAGTGACAAATATGCATAGTTTATAAATTAGATCGCAAGTTGGAATGTATACTTTTCAGCGAAAACTTCTTCGTATATTGTCCCGTTCTGATGTGTCACACAGTTCGAACTCTTATGAATAAATAATTGCGGAAGAAGCATCGAGTAATTTTCGCTTGCTCCACTTATATGGTATGAGATGTGCATAGTACAAAAGGTGCAACTTCCTACCGCCTCTGTGCTAAACTTGGGAATCCTAAAAAAAAAATCCATAGAGATTCGACAGCGGATCGTCTTTTCCATCCTTTCGTGTATGCCACATCATGCATATGATTTTGCGCGCTCCACGTCACGTATAACAAAATTATGTTGACGACAGGCACGTTTGCGAACATAGTGATGCGGAATTTCTGCCAATTGAGCGTGAATTCTAACATTGCAGCATTGAAGTACTTTAGAAATAAGTAACTTTTTAAGTTTTTGCATTTGTTGTTATCATTATTCATTGATTTCCACTCTGAAATATAGAAGTCATTTTATTCTTTCTTTAATGGGTTGGCGGCCCTACTGGGTACACAAGCTTCGGAGCTTGTCATAACCTCAGGAGACTCTTAGTGAATAAATGGCTTGTGTGAAGCTTTCTATGGCTTTGTTCCTTCAACTCGGATGATGATTCGCAAGAACACAAAGAAACACATGATAAAATGATAAAACATTAATCTATTGTTGGGAATAAACATAATATTTATATAGAGAGGATAGAAAGATGAAACAAGACATTTCTATGACAAGAAGTAATTATTAAACAATTAAAGAATTTGTAGTTAGAATCTAACGCAATAAAGTTCACATTTAAACATATGTACCAAATTTCGGTTAAAGATATCAAAAGCGAATATTTTAATTTAAATAAATTAATGATCAGGTTATTGCCGATATGTAAAATAGTCGTATCCGATTTAACTACGGGAACGCAATCCGAAAGCTGAAAAGTCTCTCTTTCACAGAGTGAGAATATTTTTTGAAATACTACAATTTTCATTATTTTGTGTATCACTTTTTGGTATACAGGAACTATGCTGGATACTCTTAAACGATACAAAATACTTATTTAGGTTCATAATTGTTTGGTTTGCTAGAAAATAATTTTTATTGAGGGATTAGTTGTTGAAAAATTGTTTTAATGTGGTGTACGGTCTTTTGCCGCTTTTCTGATCTTACCAAATTTGAATCCTTTAGCGTTTTTGTGAGCGTAGTAGGATTACCTTGCAGTTAAAGTAGCAAGTTCTGCAAGAGTAATTGATAGGCTCTTTAGCAAAAGCGGATGGTTTTCCGAACTGTATTAACACAAAATATTAGATATAAATAGCAAACTTTATTCTGACAAGAAATCAATAAAAAGCTTCACATAAACCTTTCTATCCGCAGAAGTCATCTCTGAATCTGACGGTATGAAAGACTCGCTGGAGTCTGTATATTGGCCAGAGTACCTATCATCTTTACCGTTCTCCGGTTGCTTGTCACTTGTCCTGAATCGCTTACAGCGTAGTAAGTTAGTTTCCGATGTTACACTTGACTTTGATGTTATAAAGCCACCTGTACTAGGTACATCGTGACATGAACAGAATCATGTTCTCAACGTATTTTAAGACTAACATCGAAAGAAGGCGTGTAAAACAAAAATATCTATTCTTTTTTAATATAATCTCCTGCTACTGAAATACAGCAAAACGCTCTAAAAATTCAACATCGATTTTTTCATCGGTATTAAATTTTCTCGCCCTTAGCTTTGATTTTAATTTTGAAAATAAAAAATAGTCAGTTGAGGCAAGGTGGGCGATCGAACTGCTTCAATCCACACCGAGCACGCGTGGCTTCCTAAATTGTAGCTGTGCAGAACCTCAGCTTTAGCTGGCGTAGGGAATCGGCATAATACATTGGGTTTGCTGTTCTTTGAAGTCGATTAACAAAATGCTACCGCTATCTCAAAGAATTGTAGCTATCACCTTTTTTGTGTCTTTTCGTCACCTTGGGTTTGCCTTTTCGATGGTACTCCATCATTTCTCGTATAAACAAAGGATCGTCTTTTAGAACTATTGTTTCATCCCCAGTCACTATTTTAATTTTCATATCGTTGGCTTCGTACAGCTCAAGAGTCTTTTGGTCAGATTCAACACGTTGTCGCTCTAAACCCCATCCAACCTCTGATAATTTTTGTCATACACTCATGTTTGCGCAGAATGGTCACAACACCAGCTTTGATATCCTTACTCCCTCCATAGTCTTTAGTCGTCGATCTCTCTACACGACTTCCTCGGCAAATTTCATGATTTCTGGTGTCACTACGGTAACGGGGCATCCTCTACGCTCCGCTTCTGATTGTTTGTTCTGACTTTAAATTCGTAGTTTTCCAGTATTTTATCGCCTTTTGTTTTTTGGCCTTTGACAAATTAAATAAAAAGCTTCTTTTCCTTGGATTGACTATATTTTGCTACGTTTTGGTCTGTCATTTTCATTGAGATAATGGTACGACAGGGAAGGAAACGAAGCTTTCCGTTTTCCTTACCAAAGACTTAAAATCTCAAAGCAAATAAAACACTGGAAAACATGTAAGTAAATAACAACACAATCTCTCTCTAAAATTAGATCATATATAATAGATATCGAATAACGTCAGAAGCATGGTGTCAGTAGGCTTGAATTTTAATAAGCTGTTGTTATCACATACGTGCACATTAGAACCTTATTAGAAAACCGAACTTTCTGTGCCCTTCACTAGATTTCACCTATAGACGCGCTTACAACAATTGTGCAGTACATCATCGATATGTACACCTGTAGATGTCTTGCTTTGAGAAATTGTCGCTCAAGTGTCCTTGTTCCTATCCAGGAATATTTCTTGGACGTGCGCTACTAGTTAGCACGCCATACAAGCAAATGCGGAGGGGATTTTTTTTCTTTGCATATAAGTTCACTTTCCTTAAGGAACAATAATTATATTTTTTCTCGGTTTTATCCATTGTATAGTGAAAAGGTCGAGCGGTTATTTTGAAACTTATTATAAACCCGACTGATGGAATGAAATGGTAATTGAAATATTGCGTGTCTCCAGTACCGCGTGAACCTAGTAGAATTAAAAAGTGGTATTAACAATATGTTTTGGTTCATAGTAAACGTTTCAAGCCTTAGATAATATCCGCTATATGGGCGCAAAGTAAAAAAAAATGTTTCTGATTATCAAAACGGATATGGTTTTCTAAATTTAGCATACTAGAAAAATTCAGAACAGTACAGTGAGTGCCAGAAGATCAACATCAAATGGAAAAGCATTTATAGTTTTTTTTGAAATCCATGTCCTGACGGTCAGAGGTGCTGAAAGAAGGATTACTAGTTCGTCAAATAAAAATTGTCAGGTAACTAACTAACTAAAATAGCGTAAAAATAAGAATAATCTGGTAAACAAGAGGTGGAGATAAAGAACTGAATAGATGAAGCTAACAGAGGTGACTATATTATGAATAAAAGTTTCACAAACAGTAAAGAAATATGAGAACAAACAAAAATGGCTGTCTTCAAAATGATATATCAACTGATTTTTTTATATAGATGTCAAGCTTGGGTTCTAACGATGCAAGGAAGGCGTCACTAGAAAAGATAAAATACGAAATGATAATATACGAGAAGATTGGAACATTGAAACAATAAAAAAAATTCATGGAAACAAGACAACTTGGATGGTAGGGAAATCACAAGTAAAAAGAATATGGAAGATTAAACCAATAAAAAAAAGAGAATACGCGGAAGACCAAAGGAGTCATAGAACCAAGAAAATCACAAACAGGAAAAACGTGGAAAGAACCTAAAGAACTTGCAAAATATAGACTGTGTTGAACCAAGAAAGCACTCTATACCTTAGACGTAAACAGAGGTTCTGATTATATTGAGAACAAACCAAAAGAAATAGTAATGTTTGGTTGTGTTTCAGGTAAGTATTTAAAAAGTACCCAAGACCTTTAACCAATTGCAGAATAACATTTATAAGGTTTTTGTGAAGGTAATTATTAACATGAACAAGTAGAAATTGTAATATTCCTTTATTGTGTGCGATTATCTAATTACCTACTACGCTATTTCTACTTTTATCGTTTCATTATTATCGTTCGGATATTAGTTTGGAGAAAAATTCGCGAAAAAGATGGCCGTTGTATGTTTGGTGTTCGCGGCGGTGGATTATACGGTCCGCGTAGCTCGGGCGCTCCGAATGTCTTTTGGTGGCTTGCAGAGCCTGGGGAAAATAAATCGTACCGTTCGCGTATTAAACGTTATCCCGAAAAGAACGCGACCACCGGACGTGGGAAGGATCGGGCTTTTTTCCGATATAGGTTTTGACCTCGAATGGCCCCGTTTGGTGTCGACTATTTGGTTCCCGTTTGCCTCTTTTTTTATTCCACCTCCCCGGATCCAAGGTCAAACAGCGTTTATTATAAGTAATGGATTAGAGTTTTCAATGTCATTTAAATAGAAATTAATTATCACTTATAAATATTTCACTTGAAAAGTACGAAAGAGAAAATTTACGAGATGATTAGCAACTTTCTTACAACTACAACTTCTTAAAATCAATAACTAATCACTCGATGTATTTGATAGAGGCCAAATAGGGTTTTAAACAAGCACAAAATTTAATTAAAAATAAAAATCTTTCTCATTTGATACTGGCTTTATGGCAGTTACTGCATAAACAGATCTTGGGGCAATATTAAAACTGTAGTACGAACTGGCGTCTCGCGCCTATATCAATTATTTTACTTGCCTGTATACCTTTTGTTATCTATTTTTGCACCAATATAAAAATATTTGAAATAAAGCTTTTCGGAACAAAAATTGCTTCGTGCTTTTGCAGATTAAATTATTCTCTCTGATCCTTATACAACTGAGTACCCCTACATTATCCTTATTACAACGAATTATTGAAATGAGCTTTTAATATTAGTAAGATCGCTTTGTTCCGTCGGCGTATTTTTGCCGCTTTATTACTTGCACGATTTAAATATTTCACGACACCTTAATCCGCGTAGGGATCTCGCACAAAGAAGAACCGAGGGTCCCTTAATACTAACGAGGCTCATGGGATCCGCAAGATATTTAACATTTAAACGTTGGATCAACTTGAATCAACAGAGGAATGCGGAGATAATGAGTTATCAAACCTGAAATCTACGCGTTTCGACAAAACGCAAATATATACGTAACGCTTATCGATTCAATTATAACCGCTCGCCAGCGTTACTGCGACTATTGTCGTATCTAATTTAGACGTATAAGCCGGAATAGGCCGCCTATGCTTATAACCGAGCTGCTTGCTCTCAAAATACAACTTGTGGTATGGAGCTTAAGTTCGAGTTTCATGCTGTTTGAGTAATTCTCGTCTTTCGATGAAGTGGAGTTGTTGAAGTTACTGGAATAACGACGGATTGATAGTGAGAACGGGTAGATCGGTGTATTTTAGTTTGGAGTAGTTTGTAGAAGTCGAGATTTATTCTCCTTAACCGAACTTTACTTTTTTAATTTCGTGCTGGTAATGGTTTACGTTGAAAGTAACTAAACTCGACTCAGCCGAAATCCTTTCGAAATCTTGGAAAATATGGCGTGCTTATTGAACATGGCTTTTTCTTATTTTGTTGTTAATACCGTGCTTAATCGAATTTTTTGTAGCGATAATTTTTGCGTGTTGACCAGTCGTCTCAAACCAAGGCGTGTTAAAGAAGTGTAACGTTTGATCCGTCAATTTCGATCGAAATATTAACTATTACACCCTGCCAAACTTAAATCGTGATAGGTAATATCGAAACGTAGTTTAGGAGTTTGTGTTGAATGGTTTAGTTGGTTTAAATGTTAAATCTGATATCTGTGAAAAATTTGAGTATAGTAGAGCCATATTCACAAATATTGGGAAATAGCTTCATCCAACATAGGTCATTGATCCTAGATGTCTAACATTCCGGACTTGTAAAATTGCACCTATTGTGTAAATAGGAAGTAGGAAACTAATATTTTCTGATGATAATAGAGCTTATATTCTATGCCGATATAAATATTTCCATAAATGCAGGGTGATCCAACCAGACACCTACTTTATTCGTTTAAATGAAACGCCTTGTATATAACTTCGCTTTTAGTTTCACCTTCCAGAAATATTAAGCGCGAATCCTGCATTTGGGTTTTCTATCCAAGTGGTTTCTGGTGTTGGCACTATTCTAGTACCCTGACAACACTAAACAAAAGATTTTGATTGAAAATTAGAGATTTGATTCTACTGGAGGTATTCATTCTATTGATGTAGCAATAAAAAATACAGCGATAATGAATTTTCTTCGCGAAAAGGAACAAGGGAAACAGAATTTTAGTAAATGTTTAAAATAAAAAAATTCTAAAAAAAACAAAATGTAGCACGACTTATTGATATGCACTATGAACAAATTTTTTAATGTGTCTCGTACCTTTTATTGCAATAATTAATAGCGGTCTACTTATTAATCTATCTACAGTGAACCCTCCAAATTCATTCCACTCGGATATATTTAGGCAATCGTTTGTAAAAGTTGTTCTGCACTTTTCTTAGTGAAATTTGTTAGAAATAGAGGGATGAAATCCATATTATATTGATTTATTTCTAGAAAGGAAAACCAATTGTGTAATAATATATACGGTGTTTCATTTATAGTAACTTGGTTTGTTTCTTATCGATCACCCTGTATACACAGAAATATTTTCAAAAAATCGTCTGTAATGTCTATTATGTCGGTAGAAAGTTTTAACTTCCTACTATTTACACAATAGGTACAATTCCAGAAGGTTGGGATGGTTTGTATAAAAGTTTGATCATCTGATTGTTGTTACAACTACACTACGTGACCATCATGTAACAGCTGCTGTTGTAAACGAAAGAGAGCCCATTCCATTAATGATGTCTCCATAAACGAAATAGGTTTGATTGGACGGGTTGAGTTGATCAGAGACTTTCTTGACAAGATCACGTAAATCACATTCAACAAAAGTTCTCTTGGATTAGGAACTTTGGACTTCTTCTTTACATATGGAAACGCTAACCAACTTGACAATTTGTAATTTCCAAACAAGATGCTAATGCTCATCGCTAATACACTGCGGTATATAACGAACCACCAACTAAGAACTGATCTCGGTATCCCATTCTTGGTTGACTGTCTCCGAGCTCTTGCGGAGAAGACGTGGCTAAGTGATAGAGTGTTCAGTAATCCCCCTAATTACTCGAATCGTGGAAGATTCAGAGGACCGCCAAAGGATCCATGATAAAATCAAAGTTTAAGCTTTCGCCGGATCAATTTCACGTTTCCCTTTTCCTATATTTGTTGATTAGTATTAACTGAATTTTCTTTTAACCGCCGTTGCCGCAGTAAAGTTAATATGCATCATAGTTAAGGCTCAGCTCTAATCTATTGAGTGGGTTTTTGAAGCTGCTAATGTTAGAAATGTATTTAGAAACGATATAGCGACCCACAAATGAATAGATCAGTAAAGTCCGCATTTTAATTAAGCGCAAATGCTACTTTGGAACGAGTTTCGTATTTATAGTGCATGAAAAAAAAATTCAGAATCTCTTTGGTTTGACCTCACACGAACTTTTGGTACAGCCAACTTAAGTTTTGCTTCTTCATTCTTTTCTAAAATTTTAGGAAGGAGGACTAAACGAACACATTTATTAAAGTTCACAAAGTACGCAAAATATATACACAATTGCGAGATTAAATCTGCGTAATTAGAACTTGGCAGTGACCTGCAGGCAATCCATGCAGCTCGAGCTATGAGTAGCAACACAGAAAGTAATTTTGAAATACGAACGAAATCAAACAAAAGAACTGAGAGGAAAATGCATCAGAAGTTCAAGTAGATGAAAAGGGAAATTAAAAACGTAAAAAAAAGCATTGTATGGAAGGAATTGAAATAGATGAATTGGTAGAGAAAAAATACAGCGACCCCCAACACCGGAGAACTTGCACGAAATCCCGCGAACAATGATCGAAAGTAAAAGATTCAGTAGAATGAATACAGGGAAAACTCCAGGAACTAACAGAGTATCTTTGTATAAGAACAACACAATTTTCTTTGTCAACTGAATCGCCTCATTTGGAGGTAGAGCCCCCTCCCAAAGTTCACTAGATCTTTAAATTCTGGGAAACTACAACAGATATAAATTTTGTTTTTACTTTTTCAGTCTCCCGAGATTAATCGAAATCTGAATTTTCAGGTTGCTGGTGTTCCCCTATCAGTCAGAAAAAATATTTTCGTTTTCGTTGGTAGACAAACAAAAAGTAAGCTAATTTTAGATAAGAAAACGAAATATTTAGCTATTTTTAGGCAGTTTTATAGTTCTTAGATTTCAGAAAACTTTAATGGGAGTAATGAAACTGCTAAATTAAAAGGTGAAATAAACGTTTACTCTCTAAAAGTACATTCAAATAGAAGTATAAAAAGTAAAATATTCAGGTGTGAAAACCTTATTTATTTTATAACACACTTATACGCTTAAAAAAATAGTTTAAGGTAAATTGTTTGGATATCTTAAAAAAAGTGAAACTGCTGGCCGAAGTTTTAAGAAAAGTTCAATTTATCTATTTTTAACATTACTTCAAATATTATTACCACCCACATTATGAAAATCATTTGGGGTAAAAAAATATATTTTCCGAAATTCATTTTAAAAATTTTCGAAAAAGTATTATTAGGGAATTATGTTATACAACAGTGAACAAATTATTTATCTTTATCTCGTAGAGGGAGAATTGGCATTCCGTCGTGGGCAGAAGAGCCACAGACGAAAAATATAGAAAATTACGTGGTATTGTACCAGTTATAACGTACAGAAGTATGCTAGGTACTCCACGAAGCGTTAACCACAGCCAAAATATTGGTTTAAAGTCAATTATGTAAGAGTATGCAGTGAAGCCGGTCATCATCGTCAGCAGAACCGCAAGCCTGGGCCACCACTATACCCAGGAAGCCAAGAAGACGCCGCCCATTTCCCCTCAGCGAGATACTGTCAGTTTCCCGCCAACTGACCACATCCATCATCTCAATAAGTTGCACATACTTCTTTTGTTATAAATATAACATTCATATTTAGACTTATTGCTCTGAGTAGTTTAAATGATATATTCTTTTTGCCATAAACTTCAGTAGTTTAATAAAATCCCCACTCTTAGTAATGTCATACTTATGTATCAATTCTGTTATTTCTTAGTGAAAAATTACTTCACTATAGAAGAATCTCACTACCTGAGAAAGCTGCATGCTACGAGAAGAGTTTCATTATAATTACTAGAAATAATTAATGTAACTTAATAATATATTAAACAATGTAAAAGTAGTAGTCTTCACTATATTTTCATTTAGCTTACAAACCAGCATCGTTGCAGTTGTATTCGAATGGGTAGTTGGCAGAACATGTTGGTCGAAGCCCAAATTCTGTAAAAGAAAACAACGACCGCGGAAGTCTACAACAACATATACATGTAAAAGCGTTTAGATCTTCAGGGGTCGAGTACAGCCTCTTAAAGGCGATGTCAGCCAAAACAGGAAGTTGTATATAAAGCTTAATTAAAATCGATTATTTCAGCTTGGTAAAGTTTCTTTGCTAAATTAGTCGGCAACATAAAATATAATCTTTTAACTACGATGATATTCGTATAGCGTCATGATGTCCTCGAATTTGACGCGTTGCTTAAAACACCTCATTGCAATCTCGTGGCTGGTGCTCACTATTCACCCGAACTGTGGTCCACGATTACCGTGGATTAGGAAAACCGATTCGAATATCGACAGCTAGGCATATTCGCGCTGCGGTATCACGGTAGCAGCAGCCAGTCCACGGATTTACTTTAACGGGCCGAATGTAAAACAAACATTAGCTCATTTCAGCGCCGGCAGACTCTCGTTTCGGTTTTGTGGATGATGTAAATTTTAAACAGATTTACTTTATTAGTCGTATCGGGCGGGCGCATAACGTAAAAAAGGTATGGTCCGGAATATAGCTTTGTTGCGGATTTAAAAGCAATTATGATTTTATATCGGTTTTAAAATTTTGTTTAATTGAATGATTACATTTTTGAGGCAAGAAGGATGAAAATACGAATTTCATGGAGAGCGAATGAAAATGATAAATAATATAAATAATAAAAAAATACAGGATTACTTGAAAGTGCACTTATTTAATCATATGTCTACATATTTTTAATCGATTGCGTATGTGTATTGTAGTGTTTATAAATTTACAATACCGAGCTTAGCTGTCACTAGCGCCAGGAATTGTGAGTTTAGTATATCTATTCGTTTAACGTCAAAGTCTATCTGGCGGCTATGAGCTCGTTTTAAGTAACTTAAACTCCTTTATTTCCTACGAATTCTATTATTAACAATACAAAATTATTTTGTTTAATTTCCTCACATCCTGCAACCGTCGATTGAATAGTAATCTTTTCCTACGACAATTTTCAGAATAACTTCAGTCGTATCTCAATTATAATTTTAAAAATGTTACATACTTTACCATAAAACAATAGAAAATCTCAGACTTTCAAGGAAATTGCACATTGAAAATATGGATATTTTATAAATGCAATTTCATTTTAGGATAAGGTTATTATTATAAAAACGAGATGTTTATACATCCAGTGAGTGGGCAGAAGGTATTCCTCTTTCTGGGTAATTTAGTGTAAACGTTTTCAAATAATGAACATTCGGGAAAAAATTAGGTACAACACAAAATTCTATTGAAGTATACAGGGTGCTCAGTTTCCGTAGGGCTTCGGTTTTTAAATTTTAAATCTTGCATATTATTACGTTTTTGGATGCCTGTCTTCAACTGTCAATTTTCTTCAATATTCCTTATACCCGCCTATTTTAGTTTTTGAGATAATCAAGATAATTTGAGATTTTTGCGAAATTCCGTTTTTTTTTCTTTTTTTTTGAGGCTGATATTTTAAATGTCTTACACGCTAAAACGGTCCACTCAAATTCTATTTAATTGAATATTTTTGAGAGTTTTCAGGAATACATCGAAAAATCGTTACCATGTTTGATTCGTATATTTCTTCGAAATCTGATAGAGAAAACGCTCTAGAATGCTTTTTATAAGCACTTCCTTGTATTGTTCTCTGGTAAATCCCTTATTAAGCTGCGCAGATAAGCAAAGAGCTGCAATATATAAACTTTTGTTTCGCTAAAGATATTCATTAAGGCCAATGAATAAACGTTATCTCTTTTCATACAGTTTTCAGCATCTATTTAAAAGAACATCCAATTTTCTGCATATCCTGCTTAGCAATTTAAGAAATACGTATAAATAACAAATAGCGAAAATTAGAGGACTAATATTGATTAGAGTTCAACATGAAGCAAATAGGTTTATTCAAAGCATCGCGACACTAGGTCTTTTCAGCAGTAAAGAACATAATAAGAACACACTGAAAGTTGTTCAGTTGTTCGCAATTTACATGTTGCTAATGAAACATAATAACAAAATAATAATAAACATAATAAATTTGGATAAAGCTTTTAAGGTAATACGTAACGTGAACATTACACAAAATATTATTACCGCAAACTTCAACAGAATACTGGGAATCGCATTACAATTTGCATGAATGAGCATGGGGCTCACTTTCAACAAACGTTGAAATTGTATACATAAATTAAATGGAAATTGAATACCATGTATATTCGAACATAATTTTATGTTATGTAGCACTTTCCTCCAAATACTTTAATTTGAACATTTTTTCTCTAACTCAGAGATGAAATTACCTTCCACCCATCCACTTTGCATGTAATATATAAATTCCATGTTTCGTAAGAGTTTCATTCAAATGCAAGGGTCGTAGGTAGTTTCAAATTATCTTATTTTATTGTAGAGTATCATGTGACAACAACCTTCGGGAAATGAATTGAAAAACTGTTTATCCTTCTAAATCACGTACTCGATACTATACTGTGGCAGTGGAATACTGTAACATTTAAATTTCACCCTTATTACAATACTTGTGTTAAACGTATTGAGATGTATAAAGCAAAAACATGCAATAAACAATTATTAGGTTATCAAGAGCCAAGAAACAAGATAATAATTCACAAAGCGTAAACGAAAATATACCCAGAAAATTAATTCATTGTCGTATGATGAAATATTGGTTAGCATTGTTGATCAATTTTGTTGGAATGGTTTTGAGGAAAACTTACAGGAGATACCTATTTATTTTAGAACGTCTAGCTAATATACAATAAGCGTGGAACAGTATAATTGTTGTATTAATTGCTGTTAAATGTATAGAAAACATAGACTATATGTTCGCAAAATGAGCATATATCTTTGCATTTATTTTATTTTCTTTTGTTCTCGGAGCTTTTCACTTCCTTCGGAATCACTGCGCTAGGTTAACCGAAATGAACATGCGCATTATTTAGAACAAAAAATGATAAAAGAATTTATGAAAACGCAAACATAATACAGTGTTAACGAAGTGTTTTGCTATTTTTTTTATTGCGTCGGCTACTGGAACGCAATTCTTGTTAATAGTTTTTAAATCTGCTGCAACTTGAAGATTTTGCAATTGCATTTGACTTAGCTTTATTGCAGCTGTTTCTCTAGCGTCCAGTTGCAAAATCACTAATTTGATTTTTTCAAAATGTTAGAAAAATAATAGAATGCTGCGTCTAACCATGTACCCCTTGGTGCAAGAATTGGCTGCGGCGGTATTGGTATGTCAGGACACTGTGAACGAAATAGCTGAATACGCTTCGGTGATTTAAGAAAAATCGTGCTATTAGTAGCTTTCGTCTGTGCTATTAGTTGATCCACATTGGGATAACATTTTCGTATAGCGTCTGCTACAAGGTGTAAAGCATGAAACAGGCATATTATGTGCAACAGATTCGATTGAACAGCTTTGAATAATTAACCTGTGCGAACCATAAGCCCGGCAGCATCGATTATCATTAACAGTTGCTTTGGTGAAATTTCAAAATTGTCCAGTGTTCTAACTAATACATTATGAACAGCTCGGCAATACCTGTTTGCTGTCTTTTACAGGTTAGCAAATAAGGGTGTGACAGTCCTTTCAAAATCATTGTCCGTGGTACAATCGATACTACGGAATTTCTTTTAATGTCTGTAGTTTCATCTATAGTTATCCACAACCGTTCATTTGTGACTGCGGTTTTCACATAATTCTCAATCTGCTGACGGCAAATACTTACATAGCGTCTACGGACTTGATAGTTCCCACGTTGGATTCTATTTCTTCCAAAACTGACGAAACATTGTCCGATTTTGCAAACGGTATATTGCACACACTTAACATCATCGTTAAATCACACAGAAATTCATTATATGGTCTCCTTCGGGGTTCTTTTTGCGCTATTTACATGGTTCCTACATATATGGTATATGGTTTCCAATATAATAAACTTTTACCGCAAATTAAATACCTGATTTTTAACAATTTAAATTTTTTAATTGTTTTTTATTTAATCAATAACTCATGAGGATTTAAAGATTTATTTAAAATTCCCGCTTTTTTTGTAAGTTTAAATTACTTGAACGAACTATGCTTTGTGGTTATTAATGGTAATATATTTTGTGCATATATCTCAGATTACTGTATTCATAAATGTGGATATATAAATACATAGTATGTTCCCTTTTTTTCTTTATTGATTCCTTTTTGGAAACTACTCGAATTTTTGCGTTTTCGATGGGAGATCTGGTCTAGATCTGAGACAACTCGGGCACTGACTCGAATGGCGGGATAATTCACAGGATAGGACTGCACTGGGGTCTCTTCATAATGGGTTGAATAAAATTAACCGGGAATCGGCTAGAAGGGGTAATTTGATTTATTATAATCGTAAAAATCAATACCAATGGTTATCGACTTGAGTTTGGATTGAAGTTATTAAAAGGATGCTAACTTGTTTACAAACTATCAAGGGATTCGACAAAGGTCTTGCTTGAATAACTGTTGGGAAGCGTCTCTTCAAGAAACGAGATAATTTGTTTAGACAAGCGACGTTGTTTTCTCATATTGGCTCTGCCTTGAAGAAATTGTGGGAGATCTTTGAATAGATGAGTAACTTCGAACATTTAGGTATATATTTGACTACTTGGGTAAATTGATGTCATCTCAATCGACTTTTATATGGGTCTAGTTACTTGTTTGTTTAATATAGTTACATAATTTTAGATTTCTTGAATCAATTTTAACATAAACAAATTTTATAATATATATATATAATCCAAAGCCTGTCTACCGTTAAACGGTGTAGGCAGTATCTCTTCTTCAGCTGTCCACAAATTTCTTCCACTTCGCCCTGTCCTTTGCTATCTTAGCTGCATCTGTCCATGTTACACCTTTCTTTTTCAAAATTTCTGCAATTACCATATTCCATGTCTGTTTTGGTCTACCTCTTCTTCTATTCCTTGCAATTCTTGCTTCCCATATTTTTTTCGGTTGTCTTGTACTGCTCATCCTTTGTAGATGTCCCCACCATCCTAGTTGTCTTTGTTCAATAAATTCCAAAATTGGCGTTATCTCTAGGTCTTTTCTTATGTCCTCGTTTTTCATTCTATCGTATTTAGTAACTCTTCGTACTCTTCTCAGATATCGCATCTCAGCAGCTTGTACTTTACTTTTCTGTTTTTGGTTCAATATCCATGATTCACAGCCAAACGTTAGGATCGGTCGGTAGACAGATTTAAATATCTTCATTTTTGTTGTACTAGATATTTCCTTTTTATTTATAAATCTACTGCTCATAGCATAATACAGTTTCGTTGTCTTTTCTATTCTTTTATTAATATCAGCTTCTTGCGACCCGCTTTCATCAATTGTAACTCCCAAGTATTGAAAAGTTTTTACTTGTTCTATTTTTGTCCCTTCGATTTGTATCTTCATTAATACTGGTTCTTCTCCTATTGCCATTACTTTCGTTTTATTTTTGTTTATTTTCATTCCATTCTCATTCAGTACAGAGTTCCATATATCTAAATTTAATTGTAGATCTTGTTCGTTCTTTGCCATCAGTACTACATCATCTGCGAATGCTCCCTCTGAGATTGTAACCCGCTGTAGGTTCATATATCCTATTGTAAGTTTTTTACTTCTTCTGGTACATTCTTTAAGTATTTCATCCATGTACGTAGTAAACATGACTGGGCTCAAGCTTCCTCCTTGTCTCAAACCTTCTGTTGTTCTGAAGGTTTCCGATTCGGTGTTATTGTAGATGACAGCATTTACGTTGTTATTGTATATTATTTGTATGAGTCGTATTAATTTGTTATTCAAGCCCCTTCTTTCCAGAATATCCCATAATTTCTCTCTTGGTACTTTATCAAATGCTTTCTCCAGATCAATATATGCCAAAAATAATTTCCTCTGCTCTTGTGACATCTTTTGTGTTAATTGTTTAATAGAGAAAACATGGTCTTGCGTGTTCTTGCCTTTTATGAACCCACTTTGTGGTTCTTCAAATGTATCTTCTATTGCTGTTCTTATTTTCTTGTCTAGTATTCGTTCCATTATTTTCATAGCAGTGTTTACTAATGATATGCCTCTATAATTGTCACAATGTCTTCTATCCCCTTTATTTTTATATATTGGTACAATTAACGTTTTTTTCCATTCGTTTGGTAGTTCTTCTTCTTTCCATATGATTTTATATATGTCTAACATTATTTGTTTTCCTCTCATACTCATGTTTTTAAACATTTCTGTTGTTATCTTATCACTTCCGGGGGCTTTCCCATTCTTTAGTTTCTCTATTGCTTCTTCTAACTCTTCCATGCTGATTTCTTCATCTACTTCTTTGTTATCAACCTTCTCTCTTCTCACTTGTTCCTTCTTATTTTCTTCGTCTCTTCCATCTTGCAACAACTCTCGAAAAAATTGTTCCCACCTAGCTATTATTTCTCTATTATCTGTTAAAATGTTTCCATTCTTACTTTTTATGTGATGATGTATTTCTTGTGCTTTCTCCTGTCTAATTGATTTCAGAAATCCATAGAACATCTTTTGATTTTCTTTACTATTACGTTCCATCTTCTCCCCGAATTCTCTCCATGTTTTATTTTTGGATTCTATTACTAGTTGTTTAACTTTCTTCCTTTCACTTTTATACTTCTCATAATTTTCTGTTGTTTGGTTTGATAGATATATTTTCCATGCCTTTTTCTTCATCTTCGTATGTTTCTTTAATTCCTCGGTCCACCATGCTGTCTGTTTTCTTTTCCCTTTCTTTTTCATTCCACACGTTTCTTTTGCTGCCATTAAAATTGCTTTCGCAAAGTCGTTCCATATTTCTTCAATTGAACCCCTCTCTTTTTTTACTTGCATGTACCTTATTATTTCATCTAATCGTTTCTCATAATTTTTGGCAACGTTTGGGTTTCTCAATTTGTGTGCTCTTATTATCTCTGGTTGGGTTTCCTTCTGTTTATTTATTTTGTTATTCCCCTTCTTAACAACGATTTCTCTTATTTTGGATATGACTACAAAGTGATCACTGCCAATCTCTGGTCCTCTTCGCACTTTCGTATTTAACACATCTTTCCTATTATTTTTATCTATCAATACATAGTCAATAATTGATCGTTCATTTCTGCTTTTTCTTTCCCTCGTATATTTGTGGATGTTTTTCTGTTCAAAGAAAGTGTTCGTTATGACCATATTGTTCATAATGCAGAAATCTAACATTCTTCTTCCATTATTATTTCTAACATTCTCTCCATGGTTTCCCAGTATCTCCTTGTATATTTCATCTCTTCTCCCGACTCTGCTGTTGAGGTCCCCTAATATAAACACATTTCCTCCTATTTCTTCTCTTGCTAACGTTAGTTCTTTCCAGTATTTGTCTTTATTTGCTGCATTGTCATCTTCATTTGGGCTATATGTTATTATTATTGTTTTTTTTTCATTTTTCCTTTTTAATTCTATTGTTAACGTTCTTTCTGACCATGCTTTCCAACATTGTATCTCTCTGTCTAGTTTCCTATGTATTATACATCCCACCCCTGCAGCTGCCCTTTGTTCGTCTTTTACTCCGCTGTAGATCATCACATGATTATTTTTCGTTTTATATATCCCTCTACCTCTCTTTTTCGTTTCCGTAATGGCCAATATATCTACTCCCATTTCTTCAAACTCTTTTTCTAGTTCTTGTTCTTTTCCTCTTAGGCTCGCTATGTTCCAAGTTCCTATTTTCCATATTATTTTTGATCTTTTATCATCATTTCTCTCGTTAAGTATCTCGTTTGTTTCTTTATCCTTATACTCATTTTCCTTATTCTTTGCTACGTCGTTATGTATACTATCTCTACTTGTTTTTGTATTTAGTTTTTTTGCTGCCCTTTCGGATTCCTTTCCATGCCTTTTACTATTTCATTATCCCTATTTGCGCCTTTTGATATAATTTTAAACTCTTTTTCTACTTTATTCCATCTCCACTCCTCTCTGTTCACAGTGAGTTTCTGGAATCCCATTTTCACTACTTTCCCCATCTCTTTGAATTCCTGCGCTTTCCTCCTTATTATAGTTTGTATTTCTCTCTCCTCCCTTGTCATATCATTAATATATACTTTTTCTTTGCTGTTTTTTAGTTTACTCTTTTCCCTCATGACTTTGACTTTTTCATTTGTATTATTAAATTCGGCAAGGAACGTTCTGTTACCTAATTTTCTTGCTCCCTTCAATACTACGTCCACTTCTAATTCTGTTTTTAAGAAATTCTCTATCTCTTCTTTAATATTATTTGATTTAATTTCATCCACTTTTATACCCTGTATCACAACATTATTTCTTCGTTTCTCTTGTTCCAGTCTATCTAATCTATCTTTCACCGTTTTTATCTCAGACTTCAGTTCTGCATTTTCCTTTCTTATTTCTTTATCTTGTGTAAGTTGTTCAAATAATTCTTTATATTCTCTTTGTTCTGTACGTAGTTCTTTTATCTCTTTTACTAATATTTGTAGTTGTCCCATTACCTTTTCCCATTTATCTTCTTGCTTTATTAACTTTCCCTCAGGAGTCCTCATAACTTTCTTACTTCTTGCGAAGGTTTCCATTTCATCCTTAGCGTATCGCTTACGACTCCCTTCATCTGTTGAATAGCTTTCTTCCTCACTTCCCATTTTTTGCATATGTCTTTTCCTTTAGGTCACTTTATTTTTAATACGGGCCTGGCTTATGTTTACAACTGTAACGCGGTAGGAGTCTCGCCCGGCTCGACACCTCGAAGGCTCAGCTCCTCTCTCGGTGTTATTCTGACTTAAAAGTAATCTTTATCTTTCGCATAAATAATAAAAAGAGGACTTGCCTTATATTTCACGATGCACTTTGCTTTTATTTATCTAATATTTTCGGATTTTCACATTCACCTTGTTTTTAAATGCTCGAATTCACTCAAATTTGGGTTATATATTCGGAGCCAAGTAATCAACGTGTTGTTCCTTACGACAGGACCGTACTTCAAATTTTATAATAATAATTTAATATTGCAGATATTGGATATCTAATAATATTTATGTGTATTGGTTTACATATGTAACAATGCTCTAAGGCGTTTTCAATATACGTATAACTAGGTAATAGATTCCGTTTAGAACAGAAGGGCATTTCTACGCAAATACACGGACTCTACGTGATCTATTTTATACGCGCAGAATTACCCAATCCAGTACATGTCTGTACTGTACATAAAGGTAAACATAAATAGAAGCAAGTGTTTATTATAATATTCAATATTGAACAGAATACTTATAATAAGATCGCTTATTTCTTACATTATTGAGATTAGTCCACAAGATTAGGAAATGTATGGCTAGCGCTCTTATTTTCTCAGGAATTTCTTTTCAAAAAAACATGTTAGTAATCGTCCTTTCTCATCCTCTACGTATATTTAAATCACGTATCTACGTATATCTAAATAGCAATACCTTTTCCTTCTACAATAATATTGATAATTATCCTGAAATTGTACCTTGACTTGCATTTTTTAACTTGAAATCAATAATGATAGCAATGAAATCAAATCCAGCCAACTTTCTTGGAAAATCCGTCGTTAACAAACATGCTGCCTAAATCAATTTTTCAAACAATAGTGCCGAGGTAGTAATTTGTTGTTTTGCCAGTGTTTGCAACCGGCTCGAATTCTGTCGATTTTAAACAAATCGTATAATCAAACGCAACGGAATGTCGAGAGTATAAATATTCATAAAATGCGCTCGCATTCTGTCACAATACTTTTTGCACACGTCCATTATTTGCGCTCGCTAATGCAATAATTCTGCTAATTAATTTCGCTCGGCATAAATTTCTACAATCAAACGCAACGTAACAGGTCTCGTTAATATTTGGGTTTGTATCACGACATAAAATGCCAATTATACTAACCAGCGACATTCAAAGTGTGTCTAGCATCATAGGCGCTGTGGGAATTTAGTCGGCCCTGTTCTAACACCTCTAGATTTGTTTACTCTTCATAATTACGAAGCAATATTTGCTTAATTCTATCCGTAGAGCGTTAATGGCTAACTATGACAAATGGATATTATCTCGTCAACAAAGTGGAGCGTAACAATACAGTTAATAAAGTTACCTTTAATAAATTTAGTTGTTTGATATTCTAGGCATCTGTTTTGTTTCCATTCCATATACATACGCCTCGTTGCAAGGACTGAAATGTTTAATAAAAACCACGTACCTACAAATTCAACGGCAACAATGCAACAACGGTTTACCCAATGAACATTTTAAACTCGTACTCTCAATATGGATACAAATTTGCAACAAAAATGGAAATAGAAGTCTACGTTTTGTTGGCTCATGTAGAATAAACTGTTACACGTCGCTATATTTTACGCTTGGTGCGCTTACCCGACACATTTTCCACTATTTAGAGTGCTGTTAGTGTTATGCTTATTGACGATCCGTTAATGCAAAACAATGTTTTTGCGCTGGAAAAACAGTATGATGATAAAAATGTGTTATGAAAATCAATCACAGATTATTAAAAACTTTTCTAAATACATTATAATGAAAAAGAGAGATACGATGGTTAGCGTGCCACAAGGCTCTCTTCTTGAGCCAACTCTTTCTTTACACTTGCCCTAACCGGTTGGAGAATTTACAACCTTTAACATTTATTTCAAATTAATTCGTTGAAATTTAATTTATTGAAACCCATGGAATATCACTGAGGATGATGAAGTTTTATTATTAATTACATCACATTATTAATGTGCGTCTTACCGAAAATGCATTGCCACAAATCTGGAAGCATGCACTGGCTATTCCCGTACCTAAAGTTACTTAGTAATTATAAGGGTGTCAGACCTGTAAACCTCCTTTCTTAGATCTTGGTTTTAGTGAGAATTCCTTCTGTAATAGTGTCTTTTGCTAACAATTCCATCATTTTGTTTCATAGTGTTTGAACTCAACAGAAAGGTAATTAATTATTATTTCGTTCCAATTGCATTACAATCATTCTTATATTCAGTACGGTAAGGATGATTGAGGGCACAAGCTCTAGCATTTCCACTACCTTGCACATACCTGTGCTTTATATATATACTTATCCAAGAAATAATTAATTCCGAAACTATGAATGTTAATTCCATAAGGCTTTAATGCGAACTCTAAATATTGTTTCACCTGTTTTTGTATAATTGTGGTTTTATTTGGACTTCTTCGGGATGCTTCGGAATAGTTAAAAAAGATTTTGCGTTTTGATAGTCTATGATACGTATGGTGTTTCTTGTATAAAATATATATTAAGATTCTCAAACCAAATGCTTGCGTTTTGTTTTCAATAATGCTAGCATTAAGGATAATTCGAAGAGCATCTTTTTGCCATCGTCGATATCAATTTACTATCACCATTTTCCTAATACACCGTCTGTTCGGCAAACAAAATCAATTCTCGTAACACACAAAGCATTGCAAGTAATCAGGTAATTAACCGGAGACTAAGATAGCGTTATTTTGTGCATCGGGCTACCAACATAATTGTCGCAAAACATCCGGTAATCTAGACGACATTCCACCATTCGCCAATCCCTAGTTTCCGCAGCAACCGCGCCACCGCAAGCTTTCGTGTAGTAGGTTTCGTAGTTGGCCAGCTGCTAATACTTCTTATGGTTGTAGAGTAGCGTCATCGGCGTCGTGCGCAAATTTCCGACTAGAAGTAATTATGATGAAACAATGCCGCCGCATGTACGACGTCTCCCGTACCTATGGTCATCATCGTTCCGGTTAAAGAGGTTTTGGGAGTGAGAGGAAGGGACGACAAGGAGATTGCCGTACGTTGGTTTCGCCTCATTCGAGACCACTCGACAACTACGAAAGGCACGTCATAGCATAGTGGCACTACTGTGCGCGCGTTCATTAGCAGGTCACATCGTTCTCTTTCCTTCTTTGCATGGACGTATTATATACGTACGACACCTTGTTCCCTCGGGATCATGCGTGTTCCGGAATACAATATACCATTGTTCTAATTATCAAAGTTGTTGGGGACGCCGGTGGTGGTAGAAGTCGCCAGACACCAGGAGTGCTTTTTAAGTTCACTTATTCTTAGTGCGCGAGCAGACGCTTTTTTTTACCTCTCACTTGCTTTTTCTTTCATTATACTCTCTTCTATTGTCATCCAAATGGTATGACCAAAGTTTGTTTTGCATTAGGGCAGTCGCAACGTAAATAATATTCCTGCAGTGGACATGTTAAAACTCTTGTAAAATAAAGGAACTGTTTGAACCGATCTAGAAAGAGGGAGAGTAAAACAGACAACGGACATTTTCAATTGCACAAACTATGTCTATATACGGTTTAACGCCTAGATAATTATGAACTAATCAGTACACAACTTATATTAGCCTATAAGGGACCGCATTTTGGTAACAAAACAAACTGCTGTATGTCTTTCTCATTACGAAATATAAAGATTTGTTTAAATCGGTAACGTTGTGACGTTTAAGATTTTGAAAAATTTTAAATTCCGAGCGGTTTAAGAATTTGGAAAAAAAAATTTATGCATAAATCGTAGTTTTCAGCATTTTTTATTAATTCTTTAATTTTACAGAAATACAGGCTAGTTCAGATTTCATCTATAAAAATGGAGAGCTTTCAATTAATTTGAAATAACAAAGTTTTAACGGACATGTACCTTCGGAGCATTAGTTTTCAAGATACTGAGAATTCACTACTTTCCAAGGAAATAATGTTCTTTAATCAGGTACACGTACAGCTGATTACGGTTGCAGTTTCCGAGATATTACTGACAACTTTTATATTTTAAATTGATGCCATATTGGTTCTTTACGTAGTCAAGTATCAACAATGTCTCTATTAACGCTTAGAATAAAATTAACATTAGCTGTTTCTGTTGACGCCCACAGAAGTACTCAAACCTGACAACTATTCTTTCTGTTGTTTTGCCAAAAAACATAAACTTAATACGTTGACTGCTGTATGAATCAAATACGAGTCGTTCAATCTAAGCGAAATGCTTATGGAAAATGGAAATATGAAGCTTTGTAAACAAATGCGTGGTAGAATTCCGACTGCATGTACAACAGGTGGTCTAATAGAATAAAATTAAATTACTTTTATCTGACTCAAGTTCATCGCTAATAATAAAATAAACAATTCATATTATTTAAAAACATTTTAAACACTTACCACCACCTCTCATAAAATTACCTAGCAAGTATCAAATATGTCCCCACATTTCTCTCGGTTGAGAATGTTCGCCATGATGAGAAAATGTTCCTATATCTTGCGATCGATCACTATCGATCGATGTAAGACAGGCATAGTTAAAATAATCTTTGAAATTAGTCAACGCATCTGCAGACGCACCATCACAAATTTGTCATAATGTTGCAAAATCTTTCCTACTTTCCTTTAACGCGTCGTTTTTCTTATTTTTGTGTTTTATACTACTTATATGTCTTCTATAATGGTCTCATCTTCTCAAACTTTGCAAAATATTTTCGCATCTGTATAAGATAAATTTAGCACAAGGCGTTAAATAAAACTAACTGCAGGCTCATGTATCGCCGATCGGCGGTCGTCGCCAATATTATCTTCGGTTACTCAGCAGTTTGATACGTACATATTTACTACAACGGATCTAATCCTGTCAGAACACGTGCAATACCAGCTCCAGCTATCGCATTCTGTAGTGCACACATAATGAGAGACGTTAAAATTAATCAATACACCGCTTGTCTTGAATATTCTGTTGAGAACTTTCTAAAACCCTTTCTAGGAATAGATTTATCGGCATGATCAGTCCGAGCGTGCACAAAAGTTTTTCCTGGAATTGTTGCATATGTACGATAAATACTGTTTGCTGCTGCAATTTTGGCTAAGATTCGATTAGTGTGTATCCATGCATCATCATCAATCACCTGGCTTTTAATGTTGAAATACAATCTGTTGTTTCCTTATTGCAACTGAAATAGTAAGTAAGGTGTAGCGTATAGGTAGAAACTATAAAGATTTTGCCTTTAATTCTTTGCATTTCCTTCTCACTAATTAACCTCATATTATCACCAACAGACGGCAGGTGAATAATCGTATTGGCAAATGTGGAAAGCATTACTCATAAAACCGAAAGCAAGAACAGGCGGCGCATTCATCAAAATTTTACGATCCAGCGAACGATTACAAATTATGCTTTAATTCTTGATTTGCCTAGCTGTTTCAATCTGACGCTAGGGCAAATCTTTCCTGCTCCCGGTATGTATATAGACGTTTTGAGCCGCCCACTCCTTCGACATCTCCGTCTTTATGAAAACGTAAAGGCCAAGGTTGGAGAAAAGCGAAGTGTGCCGTGGAAATTACGTTTTCGGCCGTTTATAAATTGAAGTCAGGTATTAGGGGATCGCTTTTAAATCATCTTTCTCTTATTAATTTGCTGCGAGCTGTTTAATATGAATTTAATTTGTTGTAACAACGAGCTGTTTTTCAGTTTGCAAATTACTGTGTGCGTTTCTTAGAAAAACATCTGGCGGGAATCCTATTTGCATAGCTTGTTTTGCTCTTGGCTGCCGTTTGTTTGTATTATATTATATTTGTGCAAATTGAATATAATTAAAAAAATAGGACTTCTAATTACAGTAAATTTAATATGGTAATAAAAAGAGGCTGCCACTCATTTGATTATTCTTAATAATAATTCATTAGTGAAGTAATTATGGCAAATCAAACAAACAAATTCAACCTTCAACTGGTAGCCAACATTTTTGTGTGATTACGGAATTCATTACAGTTCTGTAACAATGTAAATGTGGTCAAACAATACATCATAAAATTTCTGGTGTTGTAGTACATGCTATAAGTTTTAAATTCGTTGTAATTGCGTCTAACTTACGAGACACAAGTAAAAACGCAAAATTCAACGTTTCATGAATGCTGGATTGTCTTCTAATAAGAAATATTAATTGATTTTTGAATTTTAATTGATTAGAATATCTAACTGTACATACTATCATCATGTACACCTAGATATTCTAATCAATTAAAATTGCCAAAATAAGCGCTACACGCAGAGCTGTGCTCATGGGCCCTAAATGGCGAAACACGTCCACAGATAGCGGTGCGGGTAGTTTCGTATTCATTATTAATTTAATTGTTTCCTAATAGTATGACTAGCTTGGGTATCTACAAACTACGACGACATTTTAAAAGATACATTCTCACTGCTAGGTACTCTTTCTTTGTTACAACACACATTTTCCTAAATATCTTGAAAAGTATCAATTTTAGATGCGCAATGAATATTGTGTTTTTATAACAATAATTTGATAAGAAAGAGGGGTACTTGTATTTAAAAAAAATGTCTTGACTTTTTTCATTTGAAAGTTTAAGCCTAATTGTGAGACACGCTCTATAATATTTTTGAAAAATGTATTCGGATTCTAATATTACCCTATATGGTCAACAATTCTACAAATTTTTTCCATTTAGACACTTTCACAGATATAAAAATTCACAAATACTGGTCCATCTGTCCAAAATTTTCGAAAGGGCCCCGATATTTCAAATGTGGTTAGAAATAGCGTCATGGTTATTACATCAAATAAAATTCATTTAGGGATTCAAAAATGTAATAATATATAGGGTAATTAAAATAATAAAATTGGCAACTCTTTCTGGTATAACCGGAAGTGTTACATTATTAAAAATATTTTAGTTTATGTAGCACATATCGGCTTTAGTCTACTGCCAAGTTTTCGGCAATTAATCTTATTGATTGCTGGCATAGCTCTGTATATTTACAAAAATAAGCACTTCAGAAACTAACATCATTTTCATTAAGGAAGACTAAGAAAGACAATATAACATTTTTAATTCTTAACCAATGAATAGCTGCGTTAATTCAATTTAAACAAATTACTTCGAATTGAAACCTTCTATTCATCAATCCATCGAAATTGTCCAATTGAGTGAGCTATCGCGGGACTTGATACGAAAGGCCGGAATCGAAAATTGACGAGCCTCGCACCTAATTTCGTCACATCTTATTTGTTCGGCACGCAAAGGCGACACCATCCAATCTCACTCACTTATGCTCTATTAGATCCCTGAGAACTCTTTGTCATACAAGCCTAGATGGCGTCTTACTCGTTCCTTGTACGATAGAGGGAACTTGCGTTTGTTGTTTGCTATTTCGAATTTGAGAAGACTCTGTTTTTGATGAAGTGCAAAATAAATGTCTACGCATATTAGGGTTGCCACCTATTGTACCATATGTGATCGACGAGGACAAACCTGTACATCAAGATTAATGTCAGAATAAATAATTAAATAATAAAATAAATGATGCAAGAATCACCAGTAAAAGAGCTTATTCTGTGAGTATTTTTGTTGTTAGACTAAACTAAACGAGGACAATTCTCGTGAAGTGAGGGACGGCTTTTTATATTTGTTGATTTAACTTTGTTAGACCGATATTTATTGCATTTTTAGTTTAATAAGTTTTTGGCAATGTTTAGTTTGTAAAAGTTATTTTTACCTAATTCCAATGTGCAAATAAATTATATGAATTAATCAACTATGCTTCTGGTGCATTGTGACCATTGATCACGTTTTCTAGTTAAGTTTAATGAATTTATTACCAATTGGGCTCTAGCGAAATTGGTTCCAACCTACGCTGAATTACAATTATCCGAATTAAGCAATCGTATGTTATGTAGCTGAGTAGATTAGTTGCGAACTATCTATTGTTTCAGTTTTAATATATGTATATATGCATGCAATAAATTTCAGATGAGCATGAAATCATAGGAGACTATATTAATGAGAATGAATAGTGAACAAATCCTAAAATGTATTCATAATTTTAAGCCAAGGAGATTATTATTGGGGCAAAGCCTTTTTCGCTGCATTTTCATCTGTTTTGAAAAGATCTTGTAAATATGAGGAAGGTGATTTTCGACTTATTTTGATATTACTGGTAACAATGATACAGAGTAGAAAGGCAAAATAATATCAATATATGTTTTAAAAATTATAAGTTTCGATAATGCCCCTATTTCTTCAAACAGTTCACATGGAAAAGCATGTAGTGTCTTTAGATTTGTAATCACCAAACCTTGATTGTAAAAATAGAGGAAATGATTCCTGGTATATTAGTACTCAACAAAAAATTGAGTTTTTCTGTAAAAGATAGGCAAAATCCGCAATCAGTTCCTGTATTTTACATCTTCCTTATATGGTGCTCACAAAATTGGACATTCCTAATCAAATCATCTTCCTTAACAAAGTGAAATGCAAGAAACAATGGTGAGAATAACGAAAGTTACCGAAATGCTGGAAAACTCTCGCTAGAGAACGTCATTACTACGCCTCTTCCGGGAGGTAAAACGGCAATTTGACGACCGATACACATACTCCACGGAATTATGGTTGCAAGGCGCGGTGAGAGCATTTTCGTGTAATCCCGGGCGTACGAAGACAATTGGATGTCACATACCTTGTGTAGCAGAAGTAGACACGGAGTTTAGACTGCTGTACGCGTGTTCCTGTCGACGTTGAGGTTTCCTTCCGATTTGTGGATATGCGCAGCCGAATATTTAAGGAGCGTGGGCAAGGAAAGTGATTAAATCTGTCATTGAGTCTGAAGCAAGTAAAGTTTATAGGGCTAGAGTGGAAAGTCGGATATTTACGGTGCGATCTGATAGTTACTCTTGTTTTGACTCCCTTCGAAAGTGAATAGTGTCAATATTTTTGTAATAATTGAGAAAAGGAAATTTTGTAGATTGACTAAATGTCCCTCTTACCATTATACAAATCGAGGAGAAGTTAAAAAATATTATGGGGACTCCGCTCCACCATATTTTATGGTTTATAAGTGGTTTGCGGAGTTTTGATGTGGTCAAACGAACGCGAATGATGTTTCGCGCTCAGGACACCATATTGAAGTGACTACTGAGTAAATGATCAATAAAATCCATGACATCGTGTTGGTTCCGCGCAGACTGGTTAAAAATATTGTTGGGATGGCAAAAATCTAGGATGAACGCGAGTGGAACATTCTACACGAACATTTATGCATCAGAGAGCTCCAATGGTGACCTTTTCACAACGGCGCTTGGAAATGTATCGGGAGTTTCTGTGCCGCTCTGTGACTGTTTATAAAATCCGTATCCAACACTATACCCCGTAATCGAAATAACAGAAAGAACAGTCAAACTGGTGGGTGAACGTGACCCAAAGAAGTTGAAGATGATAGGGAATGTCATGACTACTGATTTTTGAAACTCGTAGTGAAATTTGTCGATTTGTGCTGCGAATTGCTGTCTACCTCATTCTCCAAATTCGGCTTCTTGCACCTTCTTTCTCTTACCAAACATGAAAAAACAGTTGACAGGGAAGAAATTTTCGCCGAATGGAAAGGTCTTCGACTAAATAGACAGCTACCTTACAGCTGTTTGTTTTTATCCTGCTTACATTTTAAAAAAGTGAAACAGAAGTTGACTCACACAGGTTCTATTATTTCAGCAAATTGCAACTTTTTACGACAAAAGTCAATACGGGCTCAAACGGGCATAATTTCCAATTAATCCTTTCGCTGCTCTAGACAAATAATTTGGTATGCGCGGTATCATACACAGATTGCAATTAAATATGCATCGCCCTTAAATTGTTGGAGTATTTTGTTAAAATATATTTCCGAGGGTCAACTGCAAGCAATTGTTATTCATATTGCATTGGTCTAGTTTGTTTTCCATCATTTACAAGAACCACATGTTTTTGCAGGAACACCTGTTGCAATCCAAACGTACAAAAATTAGTAAAACGCGTGCAGTATGTTTCAAGCAATTGTGAGCGACTCATTGCAGACGAGAACGTAGACATAAACAATTAAGCCTCTTCTAACGTGGGTGGATTATTATTATTGTTGGGCTACATGAAGGCGTTGTTAGTTTTCGGGAAATAGCGCGTCTTAATCGTACTCATTCGATTGTATTACGATGCTGGAACCTGTGAATTGCAAATCGAGGTAAAGCACGTGGAGCAGGTTCAGGCGCACCCAAAAGAACCGCTCCCCCAACACCGGTTTCAGTCGATATCATTTTTACCACAGCAGTGGTGGAACGTTCCGTAACTGCTGGCCTTTATTGCGATTACTTTTAACACCTGAGCATAGGCGAATCTTATTTACTTTCCATTTGTTGATTTGTGTTTCATTTACATGTTCATAAGTAGTATAAGCACTTTTGATACTAATAAAGATTATTTTGCAAAAATTGTTCGGTAGGGCAATTTTAATTGCGGCTAGTGTATATTATGAGTGACGCTGAAATATCATCCTGGTAAAAGGGTTAAAAGAAAAGAGGAGTGCAAGGGCCAACTTCACGTATCCCTACGAGAGAATGCAAATATGGAATTTACAAAGGGGTTGTTTATAAAATTTTAAATTTTTGTTAAAGTTAGGCGCTGTAGGCGATGCAGAGTAATTAAGCGGGGTCATAAACATATTAATGAGAATGAATTATAGAATGACTGAAGGAAATTAGTGATTATAGATTTCATTATTGCGAATTCGGTATTAAAGATCATATATAAAGTCACCGATTGCTTGACATACCAATATTGATAAGAAGAATACATTTTATCCAAATCCTTTTTCATATTCATAATACACGAATTTTGTAGGTTTTGAAATAATCGCACAACTTTGTTATCCTCCATACATCCTTTCTTTTCAACAATTCGGTATACCAGGTGTGTCGGTAATTCCTTTCCGGTTTTTCCGGCAGATGTCACTGGCCATAAGTATGAAATGTTATGATTTGATACATATGTAATTTTATTCTACTGACATTAACCTTAAAACTACACAAGTTACGTTCCGCCAAAATAACAGCGTTATAGATTTATAATTTTTTGAAAATGTCGAGTTTTGTGCCTGAAAACGTGCATTTGCGGCACGCATTACTTTTCTTGTTTCATCAAAAGAAAAAAGCCGCTGAAAGTCATCGTTTGCTAGTAGAGACTTACGGTGAGCATGCTCCAACCATAAGAACATGTGAAACGTGGTTTCGACAATTCAAATGTGGTGATTTCAACGTTCAAGATAAAGAACGTCCTGGTAGGCCGAAAACGTTTGAAGACGCGGAATTGCAGGAGCTATTGGATGAAGACTCAACACAAACTCAAAAACAATTAGCAGAAAAGTTGAATGTGGGCCGAGTAGCAATTTGTGAACGATTACAAGCTATGGGAAAGATCCAAAAGATGGGGAGATGGGTGCCACATGAATTGAATGACAGACAAATGGAAAATCGAAAAATCGTTAGTGAAATTCTGCTTCAAAGGTATGAAAGGAAGTCATTTCTGCATCGAATAGTAACGGGTGATGAAAAATGGATTTATTTCGAAAATCCCAAGCGAAAAAAATCATGGTTATCACCTGGCGAAGCTGGCCCATCGACTGCAAGGCCAAATCGCTTTGGTCGCAAGACCATGCTCTGTGTCTGGTGGGACCAGATTGGTGTCGTATATTATGAACTGTTGAAACCGGGAGAAACAGTTAATAGTGATCGCTACCGACAACAAATGATCAATTTGAACTGTGCATTGATCGAAAAACGTCCACAATACGCTGAAAGACATGATAAAGTGATTTTGCAACATGACAACGCGCCGTCTCATACAGCAAAACCAGTCAAAGAAATGTTGAAATCACTTGGATGGGAAGTTTTATCGCACCCGCCGTACTCTCCAGACCTGGCTCCATCCGACTACCACCTTTTCGCATCGATGGGGCACGCGCTTGCAGAGCAGCACTTCGCCGATTTCGAAGAAGTTAAAAAATGGCTCGATGAATGGTTTAGCTCAAAGGAGGAACTGTTCTTTTGGAATGGCATTCATAAATTGCCTGAGAGATGGACAAAATGTATAGAATCAAATGGCCAATACTTTGAATAAATAAATTTTAACTATCCATTCTAAGTAACGTGTTTTCTTTAGCGAAAAAACCGGAAAAGAATTACCGACACACCTGGTATGTACCTTCCATTGTGGGAAGAAATATTTAAATCTGTGCAGTATATTATCCCGGTTAAACTCAAATAAATACAGATATATGTGTATGTATCTAAGAACATGTAAACCTTTACTTTTAATTGTATTAATATAGATGTAACCTTCACTTCTATTTTAATATTATTTTCCTTCGTCTTCTGTTCATACTTAACAAAATTAACGTTTGAGGTTTAGCTTGCATCTTCAAGCAAGTGGACAGAAGAATAGCGCGCTCTAGAGGTTGCTCGCGCCTACAGATGGTGCCTATATATTTAAGATTTTCAAAAATTCCATCCCTAGTTTGCAAATTATGAATACTAAGCACTGTATATTAATCATAGGCAAACATACGATACTTACGTAAATGCTATGTAAATGCTGACATTTATATACGCAGGATGGAATAAATTATGCAAATTCGAACGGATGGTGATGCAGTTACGTCACTGTGGCAAGGGCTTAATAGCATTGGAGAGAATTTGGTCGGTATATTAAGCAGAATTGGTTTAGAGCGTCGCTTGGACTTGATTTTCTCAAGGAAATTTCGGAATAAGAAACATTATTGAAAATATATAAAGTTGATGAGTTGCTAATATTTATTTCAACTCTGTAGTAATACTTCTTTTTCCTTTAACGCTTTACGTTTGGATTCTATCTGAATTCGTGAGATCTTTTCAGCTAAATTAAGCCATAATAATTGGTTTAGTTATTTAGATCTAGGTGTTTAGCAACAACAACGTAGCCGACCGTCTGCGGCATCTTTGCTGCTTTTTCCTCCTTCTGAACAGCAGTTAGATCAGCTCATTTCATAAACGATAGACTATATGAGATATCATGTAATTAGCTGCCATAGTTTTTGTAACTTAGGTTTATATGTAACCCTAAGTAAAATACATACTGTGATAAGTCCAAAACCTTTACATGGTTTATTAAGTAGGAATAGTACTACATATTTTTTTATAGTTACAATGGCTGTATTGTCGAGAGGTCTACCAGCAGCGGGAACAGAAGAAATGTTAAGAATGTTCTGTAGTCCGCCATGTTTCTGATCTAGTCGACGTTGTATTTGGTGTACCGCAGCGCTTCATATTGGAACCAATGTCGTTTGTAGTTTTTTATTTTTACGGTCTATAACTTAATGTACTAAACTGATGATATTTAATACTACTAGTCAGAAATGAACTCACACCAAGGGGTAAATAACTACTTCGGTAATGGAAAATGAGAACTTTCATTCCATTCAGTGTCTAGTAATAACATAACAATGAAACATTCAATTTCACATCTGCATTTCAAAACAACAGCACCTTTGGATGTCCAATGGTTCACTAAATAGTAAATTTAGTGTAAATTGTATTTGCTCAATTTAACTTATTTCTTGTGGAGTTGTTCCAGTAGTTGAAGCTGTTAGAAGATATCTCAGTTAAATTTACTTCGATCAACTAGTCAATATAGATAACAGCCTGCGATATTCTAAGAATTTAATAGATGTAATTCTGAAGTATGATTGTCCGTATAAAAGTGATAAGAAATATATCCCTTCATAAAGTATCCTGTTACAAGACTGGTACTGTATTTCGAATTCATATCTCCAGTACAAATACGGTTCCATTAATAATCTGTAAAATGAAGATTAAACAGCTAATTGGACATAGAAACAGTAAATTATTTCTAAACAACCGTTATAAACTTCCAACATCAAACAAAGCAAAAAAGGCGACACCTCATATAGAATAAATTTAATAACCTATATCTAATAGCGTATTGGAGTTCAGAAAAGAAATCAAATCACATCCTTCTAATAACGGCGAATAAAATCGTTATCGAACGATGGATATCCGTACGAATGTGAAATCAAAGTTACGATTTCTGTTTAATTTCCGTAAGCGGAAATATAGCGGCAGCAGAAGGTGTATTGCAAGAACGAGTTCCAACTTTCCACTTCTACACGTGCATACTCAATTGTTTACCGCCGGACTAGCTATTTCATACGAGCAAGCGGGACTGCGAATAGAAGTCCGACCGTGATGCATCTTTACCCTACGATTGTTACGGAATACTTCGAGTATTCGCAAATTGGATTTCATTGTTTGCGTGCCAGTGATATCTCAAAGGAATTCCAGACGTATTTGCTTCTGCACGTTCTCTTTATACGAAAGGAAAAACAGTAAAAAAGGAGATTGAATTTATTTTATTGGAATTTAGTTTATTTCGCCAATAATCGTTTTGCAATCTTCTAGTATGGATTGCAAGACGATGATGACGAATGATGTTTTAATTCTATTATTTTGTCAACAATTTTGAGAATTGGGGTAGTTATTATAATTGCAAGTGGTGAAGTGATATACAGGGTGAATTAAAAGTATGTAAACACTTTTTTTCTGTCATTATTGTGCATTTTATAAAAAATTTAAACAAAAGTTTTTATCTTCATGGGAACCGACAATTGCTTGATAGAATACAAGGCCTTCTTTATGGCAAAATAAAAATATCATGGGGTTAGATGGCAATTGTTTCGAGAAAATGCCGTTTAAAACCTGAAACTAAGATATATCGACTTGGATATCAAACAACAGTAAATCGTGAAATCGAATCTCTGTTGGGTTGAACGCTAAATCGCAAAAAATCTCCATAACCCAACATCATAAACCCATTTTTGATGCTGATAATTCTTGCACAAAATTGATATTTAATGTTATATCATAGTCAAGTTGATATATCTTAGTTTCAAATAATGATACCAAGAATTATGGGCTAGTATGGCAAACAACACTAAAGTGTCGGCACACTCCGCACCATACAAGTTTAATTAACTAACCTGGAGCAGCTCTTTCAAGGACGCGTCGATCCTCGTTTTCAAAGGACCATTCGATGTCAACTTTCAAGCGGTGAAATGAGGATCGACGCATCCTCGAAGCAGCTGTTCCGCGTTAATTAATTAGACTTGGCAATTTTGCATGTCAAAAATAACTTGAAAAAACGACAAACCGAAATGACTAAATAAAATAAAAAGAAATAATAGAAACAAAAGTTAAAAAAGTTTGACCATGGTTTTAAATTTAAGATTTATTATTTAAGTTAGTCGTCTTTAACAGTTCAATATCGACAATACTTTAAGGCAACAATTTGTCAATATGATACCACGCCCATTTCAGAAAAAAATATCAAAACTTAATACCTGAACTTTATCATAAAAGCTTCTGAAAATAGGCTAACTTTGGTACACAGCTTTTTTGCAGAAATGAAAGTTAAAAGTTGTAATTAGGTCTATTGTGTGTAGCTATACTCTTTTTTAATATGATTCGTATGACAAATAATAACCCTCTATTACGACTTTGTAATGACTGCAAAATCGCTTCTGTTACTAGGATTGAGAGATACTCCCTTAATGTTGAGTATGATAATGTATATTTTGACTGTTTTGATGGCTTAAACCTCATTAACTTGAACTATCAGTCATCTGCTACATAAATTATGTTCACAAATTCGCGGCCAGTATATTGTTTTTACTGGAACATCATTTTGAAGTGATTGTAGTATCGTGCTTTCGACAGATGATTATTTTGTAACATTTTCTGTTTTGTGTTTAATACTTTATGCAATACAAAGTGTCTATGAAGTCTTTGTAAAGGTATAGGCTGTTTCGAAGAAGTGACGTTTTTCATTTACCACTTTATTTTTTTTAATTTTGAAGATAGATGTCAATCCTTCCAAATAGTAGTTGTCATCTTGTTTTGCAATAAGCGTTTACGGATGTGATGGCCTCTTCATTCTATGAGCCTAGAAAACAAAGAAAGGTCGCTGGACGCCAAATCTGGTGAATAGGTTACGTCTATCAAACTGGCGTAACCACTTCATAAGCCAGCCAGTAAACCAGTTGCATATTTTGTTGCTAATCCGTCACCCAGAAATTGATTTTTATTCGTTGCTGCATTCCTCCGCAATGATTGTTTTCTTCAACCGGTGGTGGATAAGAATTGCCATGCTACTGTTGCATTGATCCAGCGTAGCTAATTTTTGTAATGTTTGATTAACTATAGATATTAAAACAAATTTAATTGCATTAATTGCATTTTTTCGTTGGTTTGCTTCTGTGAGAATGTTTAAGATTAAACGTCCAGGTATTAACTGTTTCGTGGGTAGTACGTAAGTAGTAAATATTTTCTTGCTGATATATTGTTAGTTTGTTTAACAAGAGTTGATTTTGTTGCTCTTATTTCCGCGAAAAATTCTAATAAGTGACCTTATCTACCACATAAAGGATGCAACTTTTGTCTTAACCATTATTAGCTAGAGACAGAGAAAGAGGTTACTCCATTTGAAATATTCGTTTCATTTTTATCCACTTCTATAAGATCTTGTCACAATAAATTGCTCCGACAAGAAGCGACCATAGCCAGAAGTATATAAATGACCCACGTCAATAAAATAAGGATGTTAATAGCCATTTTTTATTATAATTATTCGGATTGTTTATAAATAAACAATCCGAAATAACTTTTTACTTAAGAGGCGTCATACCGTTTTTCCGGAACGGATGGCGCAAGAAAATCGGTTTTTGTAAAAGATTAGCAATATACTAGCGATAAAATATTCGTTCTCAAAATGCTTTAATAATGAATTTAAATGAATTCCGAAGGGGATTGATAACGATTTTTTACCCAAGAGTTGACTCCTCGCGATGTTTGGATGTTGATATCCATAGTGACTCAAAAGTTACAGCGAGTGGTTACGCTAGTTTAATATGGTAGCCTAGCCATTGCCTCTTGGAACAGACTGGAGCAACAGAATCAGTTCTTGGGTAACAAATTAGCAACAAAATATGCAACTCGCTTGCTGGTGGGCTTATGAAGCAGCAACGCCAGTTTAATAAACATGGATGGGTTGGGTGGTCTGTCAATTCGTACATTTTTGCCATGAAGTGTGAGACCATTGTCCCCATTCGAATACGTTCTTAGTTCTGAGTTAGCAAGCACTCAAAGTGCGATTAGCTTTTTCACGACCAAATTTCCAATATGATAAGCTAGTTCTTTTAAGATGTTCGCGGCCTCTGCTATCTCTCTAACCTTAATTCGACGGTTGTCCATCTCTACATCATGCTCCATCAAAAATAAATAGTTTCGGCATATATGTATTTCGACATCAGTATATTTTAAATAGTAAAGCTCCTCAAAAGTGGTCATGGAAATAAAACAATCGCCAACGCGATTAAACGATGGCATTAAATGACGCACATTTTATAATTTGTAAAAAAGAAACACATAAACATCGCGTTAATGAAGTGGAACTTGAATACATAAGGTTAGTTCTCATTCAAAATTTCATTTATCAACCCAAATAAATTTTCATCAAATAATTTCCGAAAAGCATAAAATTTCGATAGCTTCTCTATTTTTTCCCACGTAAAACATTACAGTATATATCCTACCCCTTAGCTTGTTAATGATTAAGTGTAGCAACTTACTTTAGACCTACTTCAAATTTAATATTAAAATTTAAAGCCTTTAATGAACGATTTTGGAAGAGGTTATTAAATATTTCAAGAGCAACAAATTAAACAGATTTCATAACTACGCTTAAAGCCCTCGCTAGAATTAAAATCGTACTTTCAACTAAACAAATTACTAACTCCGTTTAAAAATACCCAAAGGCGCAAACATGATTTTCACGAAGTAAGTCACGGAATCTAAATGTAAATTCCCCGGGCCGAGAAACCACCTTAAAAGGGGCACGTGCGTTCCTCTTTCCTTGAAAAACTCGTCTGCTACATGGTACCGTGAACGGACGAGCTGGAGCCGAAGAAAGATGACTGCTTTACTATCGGCCCGCCCTCGTGCCCTGAATAAGAAATCTCGCTCGAAAACATGGGGTATTTTGCAGCTTCATTTATCGCGAAAGGATCCATCCGACAAGCGGAAGGGGAGAAACTTATGACTTACACAAATAAATTATGCTTAGGTCGAGTCGTGAAATGCACGCACATCCGTTATATAAAACGCTGCGATTCCATGGTTTGCAGTAATGGTTCTTGCTGTGCCCCTTTTTCCCGGCGGCATGTTCAAGCATAGTATGCGGTCTCTCGCTGTAAAACGGTGGTTTTAGATAAAGGTTTGTCTTGTTCTGTAATAGATCTTAATGATTTAAGTACTGTTTGTCTGCGTGTATAAAATAAATTAAATATTACGAGGGCGGTGTCTTAAGTTTCTGTAAACAACCATAAGATTGTGGTATTGATATTATACATTACCGTTTTCGTAAAATTTGACAGTTGTTATTGTTGAAGCAGTGACAGCGTAGAAATCAATCGAGTACTTTTACTGTGAGCGTTTTAAAAAAACAATCTTGTGAAAAAGTGGAAATTGCACGTAAAGGTTTTCGTTGGATGATTTTTTAATAATGCCTCAAATTACTTTCTTCAGCTATTGGTAATAACGCCTCGTTGGAAAAGTGTTCACAACTGGTTTGTGGAATTTCGTCATGGTCGTGCTTCTGTCAGTGTTGAGGGTCGATCAAAATCGGTTGTTGTTCCAAAAGACATTGATGCTGTACGCAATATGATTGGAGAGGATCGCTATGTGACTTACCGTAGGACAGAGGCATTCTTAGGCATATAGAAGACTTCAAGTAATTTAATTTTGCATGAATGAGATGTGAATTTCACCCAAACAGAAAAAAGACTGATAGGAACTTCAAAATCAGTATACAACATTGTAATAAATGGATATATTCGTACAAGCACGAGACTAAGCAACAATTAATTCCTTCCGAGATGAACCGATTCCAACAAAATTTCGAAGCATTTAAAAAAAAAGTGATTGCTTATTTGTTTCGTTATACTGAATATGTCGCAAGTATTGCTTTGGAGAATCTGAGAACAGTTAACCTATACAGCAATTTCCTTGTTAGAAGTGATCGATGAAATGAGGAAATACAGTCGACAATGTTGCTTCATCCCTCATTATAACAATGCCAGCTCTCACACGTTATGTCAAACAATTTAATGGAGAAAAATATCAAGCTAATATGCCATTGCCTGTATTCTCGACAAATCACAGCGCTCAGCAACTTCTTTTTGTTCCCGAATGTTAAACAAAAAACTTGTAGACAGCGATTTCTATGACCTCAGAAACCTGTTAAAGCCTTTAAAATCTATGTTTTGAGGAACCATATTCAGAGGAAAAACTTCTGCCAGAATTAATGCTTAAAACCTCGATTGTTCCATCGCTCATCTGTTCTGGATAGAATTTGCTAACATTTTTTATTAGCAAAACATTTAATTTAATCAAATTATACACTTCTTTTCAACCTGTGATATTAGGCTAGAGTTTGCCATTACCATTGCTGCCACCCTGCATCCCTGAGTATCTACAACCTTATGTGCACGTTTTCCGAGGAGCCTTAAGACGCATCTTAAATGTCGACATTTAATTCAGGAAAATACTATTTTATGCCAAATAGAATTATTCTCACGTAGTTTGAGGAATTAAGCGCCGAAAGAATATGAGCCGAAGAATAGTTTCTTGTTTCCTCGGGAATATCGGTGGGTAGACACATATTTACTGAATAAAGTTTCCGGGTTAGAAAGAAAGGTATTTTTAGTTGGTTACTCCTTTAGGTGCACTTGAATGAGTAAATATGAGGCACATCCAATAAATTTTTAATGAGAAAATGAATATGTGGAATATTTTCTGTGGTCTACAAATTGCAGCAATGAAAGTCAAGCGATATTTAGTGAAATGAATTGTAAACCCATTTACGCTGTTTTTGTTGATTTTCTTTTGAATTATCTGTATTGGTTCCATTTCTGAATCATTTTAGAAGAGGAATGTTGGTAAAAACAAATAATTGTATGATGTGGTGTTCTTCTTAAAAGTACTTAATTTACATTTTCATTGATTCTTCACTATGTACTAATTTTAAAGCGCCAATTACTTGAACGTAAATTGCAGACGCTATATCTAATCATCTACATAATGGGAAATTCCTTGTTTGAAGTTTATATTGAATACATATTCCATAAACCAAAAGATTTGGAATTATTTCAATTTTCTGCAAAATATGCCAGTGTGAGTTTCTTTGTAGCAACTATTTTATAGCATTTTAAAACTTTGTGCATACGGGTTTTGAATTGTAGATCACAGTTTCTGATAATTTCTCAATTTTTCAGCAATCAATTTTGAGCAGTTAAATGTCCAACTCCATTTATTTCATCTTGGCCATTGACTCAAGTACTACATCAATTTCTTGGCTTCAATGTGAACGTCTAAGTAATTAAGCTACTATTTAACTTTGTCAAGTGTGTTCCGTGTTATGAAGGGTGGCGGATTAAAGAGAGGCCGGTTAGGTTCACGGTGTGTAATTTGTTTTCCTTGCTCCCTATCTTTTGTTTTGAATCTCCCATTTGTTATTTGTTTCTCCTTTAAATCACCTGAGATGACTTCCCTTTCTTTCTTTTCCCTTCCAGTTCTCTCTAACCTATTGTTTTCAGTGTTCTTTCCAAATATTCTGCACATTGTAGTTGTCTTACCTTAAGTACATCACTGATCTTTGGTTTACCAAATACGTTGTATACTTCCTTATTCGTTTGTCATTCCTACCTTCGTTCGTTCGCACGTCTCCTTAAACTTCATATTTTCCTCTTGGTTATTCTTAACTCGTAATGCTTTTTCTTCTTTTTTGTTGTGATTTATCTTCAATTTAATGTAAATGTTTTTGCCTATATGCATCTGTGGGGCTTTCTTCTTAGCTGCAGTTATTAATTATTTGATTGGATCTGTTAGTTCTTTCTTCTTTCAGGTAAATCAGTACTACATCATTTGCATAGGCTAGACAATGTTGGTTTTAAGTGAATATTCTCCCTTTGTATTGATTCCACTGTTACGTATTACGCCTTCCAAAATCACGTTAAACAATAGAATTGATAAATGGTCCCTTTGTCTTAGTCGTGTGTTTACTTCAGATTGGGTAGATGTTTAACAACGTAATGAAATAGAAACGTAAGTTCGGATTAGATTTCATGGCATAGAATATTAAAAATATCGTAAATCTCTCTTGTGCAATAAAAAAATAGGTATCTAGTTATAAGGCGATAGAATCTACTAAACTTAAGTTTTAAATTAATTGAATTAGACTCTTAACGCCAACTAGCAATTGATTATTCTAAGCACCAGTTAAAGCAACGGCGCTTAAGTTTTGCTTTTATCCTTTTAAAATTGGGAAAGCACGTTCTCACTGCAGCAAATTGTATTTTCCTACCCAATTAAACTGCTCTCGCTTCTTACGCACTTTCCAGATTAAGGGAAATAGTGTCGAACTAAAAGCATTCCTTACTTCTTCAACATCCACCTTCTAAGAGACCACCACCCTTTATTACGAGTTGTCTTCCATTTGGGCGACACATAGTAGGCATTCCTAATTGACGAATGCTGAATCTTTAATCAAAAGCGGGTTCCGTGTAACAAACTCTCCGGCAATTTATGTTTATAAGCAATCGTTTTCTTGGCACGGAGCACAACCGGCGACCGAGTTTATGTCGGTAGGTACGTGACGGGCATTCCGGAGTGGGCGAAGGAACGCGTAGAAGACGCCCTAGAAGCTTTAATTTAACCTAGTTAGGATGCAAATGCGGCAGGCGAGAACGATTTTTTGCGCTATAAAATTTTCAATGCTGTTTGAGGCCAATTCATTGCGATTTTCAGAAAGAATCTCTCGGAAATTCCATTCGAATTTCGTCTTTCCAGTTATATACGCAACTGTTTACCGTTGAACATTTAACTTCGCAAACGCAACAAAAAGTCAGCGAAAGACGTCAGCGACACTTTAATTTACGAAATTGTTTACGTTCTTCGAGAAAATGAAAGAGCAAGCTAAAGTTTAAATTAAAATGGACGGTGCCATTCCATTCTTAATGTTTATTTTTATTTACTCTTTAACGTCGGACGAGGAAAAAATTAGGAATTATATAACATTTATTCCAAATACGTCCAAATAAGTCGAATTTACAAAAATTATGTACATACTTAAAAATATCGCGTGTTTATTTATGTATTAAAAATAATAAAAAAAATAAAACGAGAAAATTTAAGAATTTAAAAAACTTACATTCATCAATCAAATTTTAGGTAATGGAATTGTGCTGGCTTACCTGAAATAAAAAGATAAGATGTATTAATTATCAAATTCACAGAATAAATGTGAAGTTTTACGATTTACAATTGTATCTTTCAAAGGTTGAAAATGGTGGAGGCGCCGAGTGCTTTAATATATTCTTTGATTCCTTCTGAATTAAACTTTTTATTTTTGTACAAACAGAAAAATAAATACAAATCGTACTTGTAGGCAATAAGAAAGATCAGATAGTTAATGCAAAACTGATTGAAATTGCAGTAACCAAAGTTTTGTAACCGAATACAATTAGCTTTGCAGATAAAATAGGTCTCAAGCATGTCACATCTCTCTACGTGAATATAATCGACTATAACAAATTCAATAAATACCTGAATTGAATGAATAACAAAATAAACAAGGAACAGATAAGTGGTAACAATTCAAGGATCACTGTGCTTAATTAATTTGCAAGATTTTTAGAACTGTCAATTTAATAATAATTACAATAATAAGTTCTTTATTATCATTACATCCGAATTACAAAACAAAGCATGGCATAATTAAAGAAAAAAAGAAAAAATGTAGGCGCAAAAATAATTGCCCAAACGCAGACTTAATTGTACAACAAAGTCTGTTTTTCAATGTGACCACAAATATTTAGGAAATATAATGTAACAATCGTACGATACACAAATGATCAAAACGAAACTTATGTACAAGATGTAACTACAATTGTAAATACCTTAATGAGTGACATATAACTGTATATTATTAAATTACAATGCCGAGCTCAAAACTATGTAACGCATGCAGGTTTTAAAAGCATTTAGAGACTTGGTGACCATACACAATGGCAGGGTATTATAAAAACGTTCATGATATAAGAACACTCGTGTTCTTATATTATAAGAAAATGAGCGTTCAAAGAGAGCGGTATGATGAGTTGGTGGGGTAGTATAATGAGGATAACGTATATTGATATTATGCACATCGCTTCTAAAGGTAAGTCTAGACGGGAAATTTGTGGTTACAATTTTGTAATAAAAGGTGACAAACAAATGAAACCGGCGACGATTCTCCATGTTTAACCATCCCAAAGTTGGAAGTTTATGCGAAACATGTTGAAATCTTCTCAAACCATAAACAAAACGAATGCAAGAGCTCTGAACTCTGTGAATTCTACGAGAAATCAGGACATCAATACAAGGACCCTACGTCACAGTAATTGAGGTGAAATAAAACCAGAGTATCGCGTAACATTCTTTTAGTAGATACAGATAAGCAATTTCTATTGCAATCCAACTTTTTTAAATTGCTATACGCAGCACGGATACACCGTGTGATATGACCATTAAACCTAAGATCACGGTCCACATATAATCCCAGATTTCTCGCGGAGACGCTAATTGGTAGGGTAGCTCCATTGATATTGACTGATAAATTGCTGGAGACAAACTCAATATCAAGCCAAAGAAAATAACGAACGTTTAATTAACACTAAGATTTAAACAATGTTAGTTAGCGAATTTCACGATGTTGGCAATATCAGCATTAATAAAAATGTTGGCAGACACTAAATTTGTACGGTTAAAGGACAGATAAATTTGTGTATCATCTGCGTAGCAGTGGTAATTACAGTATTTAAGGTTTGTAACTTTGATGTGGACCAAGTGAATGAAAATAGCCCCAAAATGGATTAATTCAATAACGTCATTAATGGAGTAAGAGAAATATTATCCGTCTAGAAAGTATCCGGAATTTATTATTTTTCTTAATTTTAATATATTTCTTTTTTGTTATATCCGAAGACAAACGTAATGCATCAAGTAGGTTGTGCCGACTGTAGACCATGGCAAAAATCATATAACAACACCAGCTGTCAAATATTGTTCATTATCAACAGGCTTAATATTTGTCAAATAATGTCGCAAGTAGAAAGAAGAAAGTTGGTGGAATATTTGTATAGAAAGGTGTTCAAAACGTTAAAAAATTAGTGCAATTGACTGAACTCGGGAAAAGTGCAGTATATGAGACAATAAAAAGGATAAAAATAGGAGAGATATGAGCCATGAACCAGTTTCTGGAAGACCGCGTAAGATTAGCGGAAACAATCTAAACGCTTTAGTGACTTTAGGACGACAAAACCCGCGCCTAGGGTTTCGAAAACTGGCTAACAGATTTGGAAATCAACGTCAAATAAGAGTGTATCCAGAAACTGTCCTCACTGAGAAGACATCAAAGAAACCACAAAAAATTCCTGCAATGACACCTCTACAAAAGCAACGAAGAATAGATTTTTGCCAACGATTTCGAGACGATAATTTTAGTGATGTTTTTATATCTGACGAAAGTTGTTTTCAGCTTGGTGCAAATCATTTAAAAATCCTATCAAGAGAAAATGTTACCGTTCAAATTTCCAAATTTCCCACAAAAATAATGGTTTGGGGAGCAATTTCTCAGCGTGGTGCTACACCTCTCTGTATAATTGATGGCACCGTTAATAGTGTAAAGTATTGTGAAATTCTTAATAGCTTTCTTCTTGAAACGGCTAGTGCTTTATATCCCGAAGGGTGGTATTTTCAACAGGATAATGCAAGATGCCATACTTCTGCCTACACCAAAGCTTGGATGCTAGAACAAAACTTGGCAACAATTCCACGGCCAGCACCTTCCCCAGATCTTAGTCCCATCGAAAACATACGGGGACTAATGAAAATTGAAGTAGAACAAGCAGCGCCACGAAATAAAGAAGATTTGATTCGGTCAGTTTTACAAGCCTGGACCACTATCACCGAAAAGTATAGCGTAAGTGTTTGCAGTTAAATGGAGATTTTATTATTCAAGCAATAAAAATATATACCGTAAAATTATAGCTGTGCTTTTTGTTTTCCGGATACTTTCTAGACGGACTATATATATGTACTAAACAAAATATTAATATATAGTTTTAGTAAACCAATGTGTGAATGGTCATAGAACTTTATATAATCTATTAAATAATGTGTAAAGAAAGATTGAAATTCAAAAATTATTTTAACAAAACGACTACATTCGGATATGCTCAAATATACACGATCGCCATCATGAGGTCACGATATTTATTTACATCCCATTTATCGCATATTTACAGCTATTTAAGCTAAATTTAGATAACGTACATTATACCATATTTAAACAGTCCGAGGGGTAAAAATATACAAAACATATCTGCGATGAACTGTCGCGCGATAATTTATCTGCAACGAATTTTTGTAGAATCCTATTATTGAACGTTTCGGCCACAATAACAACGAGCTTCCTCAGAAAAATGTTAGTTAAACGAATGCGCAATTGTGTAACTTTGTCTACACAAGCTATCATGCTCTATAACTATAACTACTTTCTATCTAAACACGTGCAGAACTGGATACAATGTTCTTCTTCTCTATGTCGACAACTCATCAATTCATTCAAAACATTCGAATTTTATAATATGATTTACGCAGTTGTACAGCGGATGCTGGTTAAAATGTAATCACATTACTACAAATAAAAACGTCTAGCGCAACGGATCGTCGAAATATATGTGATTGCAGCAGTGAAAAGTCGAATTCTGCTAGTTCCTCTGAGAACGTTTTGCTGGAGCATTTAGCCGCCCGACATGTAAATGGAGCCGTACCCGCATTTGTCGATACTGAAAAGCGGTAATTTTTTACCGGATTCATTGCACGTTCGATCGTACTTAAACTCGAACGCTGAACACCAGAAATAAAATCAAGGTATCATTGCACCCGCCCAACATGCTATGCACTGGTTCTATGGTGTTGCTTGTACTAGTCGCTACTGCAACTTCTGCTGCAGTGGCATATCAGTAAGCTGTTTGAATCGAGAATTGGACCGCATGTAAAAGAGCCTTTTACAGGTTAGATGTCTATATGAATCTCTACGGTTTTCTTGGCAAAAATGATAGGTTTTGACAAAGGAATAAATTATACGTAGAATTTGAGCCAAATTATAGCAAAATGGCTGATAGAGAATATTTTTTTTTTAATATTTAAAATTTACACCAGTGGTACTAGAATGAAAACATAATGTAAATAAACACGACTGCATTGTTCTAGTTTCTAGAAAACTTAAAGTTAAGTCAATAGAGAAAGTAGGAAAGAGTTATGTGGTGGCATTGATGTGTATGAAAGCTTCGTTCACTATTGTAACAAGTGGACGCTTACTGTATGATTAACGCGTATGAAGTGTTCTCTTCTCTATTGGTTACCTATGTAGCTATTATTACCACATAATCACCGCGAAGATTAAGACATTTGTTATACCAATGGGCGAATTTTCCAATACCTCTTTCAGAGAAGGTTGCTTCTAACGGGTTGAGATACTCTGGGATTCACTTGCTTCACTATAGCTAGGTGACCAATCTTTAAGCTTTCTTTAGGAGCCTTTATTAGGAGACCCTCACCTCGGTCGTCGCTGGTTGATTTACTCTCACACTACACTAGCAGAGCTTCCGTAATCTTTTTCCGTCTTTAGATTGTGTCATTGTTTTCATTGGCACCACTCTGACTAGCTGTGGATTATCCGAGATGCTTCATGTGCGTTTGGCTAATTTTCTCAGGAACTCGACTAGCGTCGGCATCTTGAATTCTTCCCTTAGGTGGGTGTTATAGACAAACTACGGTGTTCCTGTTGAGATAGGTCTCCACAGCAATTTGAAGCTCTTCGTTGCTGTGGAAGCGCTGTTCTTCCAGACCTGTTTTCAATTATTATAGAAGATGAAGGTCAATTGGTGTCTGGTTTGGAATGTGCGCTGGACGATCAAAGACTTCCCACTGAAATTGCACGGTGTTTTATTCTCTTCGTAGAGAACCGAAGATTTTGAAAATTGGATGATGTTAACTAAGATTGAAGGTAGGAAGGAAAAAACCTGTAGATAATTATTAACGGTTCTTTTTACGTTAACCCTCCGCCCTCTTTAATAATAGAAAATTATAACGGTAATAATGAAAGGTAAATAACACATTACGTTGTCTTACTGCAATTTCAGAATCTCCAAAATATTATTAAAGATGTTTTCATTACCTCATTTATCATTACCTCATTTATTTATTTGTTTTTTTTCTAAGGTTTACGACAAACCGTTACCAATGAATTATCTGGCCTATTCCGCTTACAAGATGTCCTCTTATCAATAAATACAATAAAAGTTCTATACTCAAAATTACTGTGGAACGCATAATAATGGAATTTGTGCAGTATCTGGAAGAAATGAAGACCATAACAGAACACGTACCATGTTTGAAATTTTTCAATTCTGAAAAGAATCAGGACAAAACCTTTCGTAGAAATATGACAAGAAATATTATTTCATAAAACTGAATGCTGGCAAAAACAAAAGCCGCTCCATCTACGCGATCTAAAATTCTAACGTCACGCGTTATTGTTTCACGTAGGGTTGACATTACGGAACATCTGCTTCTAGGTAGGTAATGTCATCTGGCATTTCGGCCCTAATGCTATTCGGTTGACACACAGAACCTCACCTTTGTTCCTATCGTTAACGAAAACGAGCGGTGAAATATTAAACCGCACCCGATGTTTGTTCGTATACGAGAAATAGCGGCAACTAAAGAGTATTAAGACAAAAGGAAAAAAGGTTAGATCGTAACATTGTTTTTTGCAACGTTGAAAGTTGTCTTTGTTCAGTTAATTGTTGCTAAATCCTTTTCTAAGCGCTTTTGTTATTTTGATGGATACAAAGGACGTTTAATGAATTCGACTGTTTCCTTCTTGTTATTTTAGATTCTTCCAAAGTTGAGGATTATATTACTGATTCTATACACCGTTTCTGTTTTACCCTCTCTTCAATACGGTACAAAGTAAAACAAGATGAAGTACAAGATAAAAGAGATCAAAATTAATACTTTTTTTGTAATTACTATAGGGGTTGTTTTTAAATTTTATCCAAATTTACACATTCCTGAAAACCATTTTATCATTTTTTAAATGAGTAACTCGTGGGAAGTATCAGCTTAAGACAAACAGAGAATAGAGAAATAGCTGCACATTCACATGGCACTTTGCAAGAAACAATTTAGTTTTTCCTATATACACTAAGCTTTCTTAATTAATTTCTTATTAACATATTTTATTTCAACCAATTTTATAACAATTCTCTCTTCTATTTTTTAAGATGTTCTAATAACTGTAAACGTATCCTTGCTTCAGCATTTTAATATACAAAACAGCATTCAAACTTTCTTTTAACATTCTCCGACAATATTACTGCTACCGTTACATATTTTTAAATTAGGAACGCATTTGTCTTCTTTGCGTTTTTGATCTGAACCTTTGTATCGATTTTCATGTACATACGTATTATTATTTGATAAATAACGATAACAAGGACTGTGGTGTAGTATGGTAAACAACACAAAAGTATCGGTAACCTTCGCACCGCACAAGTTTAATTAATTAATCCGGATTAATTAATTAAACTTGTGTGGTGCGGGGGTTACCGATACTTTTGTGTTGTTTACTATTTGATAATTTAAATAAGTGTGTAGGTTGATTATATAGTAAGGATGGAACATAGCACAATGGTTAAAGAGGTGCTTGGGGTAAGAAGTACAGATAAAAGAAGGAAAGGAAGGTATAGAAAAATTGCAATGGAGGAATAGAAGAGATAGGACAAAAGAAGGGGAAAGCTTTATTGGAAATTAAAAGAACTGGTTAGAGACCGGAAAGCATGGAGAGAATGAGTCAATGATTCACAGTGCAGTCAATACATCTTGCGCTTATAATGGGCAACAGGACACATACACCCTTAAAAAGTACCTGTACCTTTTATACAGCATATAACTGCCATTCATTTTTCATAACTTATATTTACACCTACTCTTATACTCTAAGAGTAGGTGCCTTTGCTCCTATTTCCACTTAAATGCAACCTAATATACACATACATGTATATACATACAAAAATCTTTATTTTAGTTTGTTTTATAAAAAACTAAAAACAACTAAGCGTCTCATAAATATCAAAATACCAAATTAAGTAATTTTATCAATTTTGATAAGTTCAATTGTTTTTTATCTTTTTAGATTTTGCAAATAAATTTCCACAAATTATCATTGTAACATGAGTAATGGATGACAAGAATGGAATAATGATAGTGGTTAAAAATATGGAGAAAAACAAAGTAGTGCCGGATGCTATTGACTTTGTACCAGGAGAAGCTGTGTGCATTAACATAAGTCAAGGACATTCCATTAGTTAAGTAGAGCAAGGGTTTTATATACACATTGCATAGTACCATGGTTAACTATCTTGAATGAAAATATCTTAGTTAGATATTTCTGACGGGCACATTCTAACAATTATCCTAATATATTAGTAACTCCATTGCTGTATTTCTTTTATTTATAAATAAAATGTAAAACTAGGTTTTGATGAACTACGTTTAACTAACAAGTCTGGAGACAATAGTAAATTCTCATCAGAAAGTTTGAAGTTAAATATAATCTAGGTCAACCTGAAGGCAGCAACTTCTACCAAGTCATAGGATACTTTCAAGTACATTGTATTAAGAATAGCAAACGAAACATGCGGAACAATAATAATAAACAGTAGAAAACAAACAAGATAGGGAAGCCAGGAAATAAGGATAGAGGTAAAAAAATAAGAAAAGACTATGGCATCAATATCTAAGAAATCAAATAGAAAATATATATAAAATAAATATACCTATTAGTTAAAAATAAGATTAAAAATAAGCTATTGTATAAAGCCTTAAAAAGCTTAAAGAAGGGAAACCGTGACGCAATTAAACATATCAAATCGAAGAACGGGAAATAATTAACACAAAATGCCATATCACAGATGAAAGGACTAACTGTCAAGAAGATACAGGAAAATCAATTCAAAAAGAAGACGTTATAGAAGCAATACCACACATGAAACTAGGAAAGTCGGCAGGTCATAACAATATCACTGCATAGATGTTGAAAAATCTAGGAAATAAAAGTGTAGACATTTTGACAAATACATATATTCAATAAAGCATGGAACAATAACGAAATTCTTAATGACTGGAATATTCAAGACAATATTCAAGAACGGCGATAATCGAATCTATAGAAAAAAGATTAAAAAATGTAATAGAATACCAATTGTCAGACGGTCAAATTTTTAGATTTAGAAGGGGAAGAAGCACACAGGACCACATTTTTACAATGAAACAGTAAATAGAAAAATCAAGAACAATGCCTTCGATAGGGTATTACACCAAACAAACCTTATGGGAGGTTCCGAAACATAGAAACATAAACGAAAACTAATAAAGGGAATATTAAGCATATACGAGGATAATAAAAAGTATATAAGGAAAAAGACAATATTTAAGACAAGAAGGAGTATTGAGCCCGACTTTATTCATGTTGCTCCTAGATAACATCATTAAAGTGGTAGAAAGCAGAAAGGTCTACTTTTCTGAATGCGCATTTGCCGACAACCTAGTGGTCACTGCGCCAACAGAAAGGGACCTACAAGTAAGCTTAAGAATATGGAACAAGAGAAAAGGAACACAGACAAAACAAATATGATGGTAATAGAAAAGCAAAATAAACGAATCCAGATAGTATTGAAAGAAGAGGAAATCCAAGTAGATGACTACAAATATCTCGGTGCAATGCTGAAAAGAGAAGAAAACATGGAAAATGAAATAAATGAAAAAATGCTAAAGTGTGTCACGGTCTAAATAGATCGCTAATAAGAAAAAGGGAAGTCAGCAGGAAAATAAAAGTAACTGTATATAAAACCATCTTCAGGCCTGCCTTAATCTACGAAAGTTAAAGCTGGGTATTACTACAGGCCATTGACATGAAATATTTCTGAGCAGCTAAAGGCATAACACGTAAAGATAGAATACGGAACGAAGCGGTAAGGGAGGAATTGGAGGTAAAGTCTATACTAAACGTTATAGAGAGGAATCAATTGAAATGGTTTAGATATCTTCAATGAACGAAAACCGGCAAGTGAAACGAATATGGACAACAAAAGTACAGCAAAAAGGAAGAAAGGAAGACCACAAAAATCATGGAACGACGAACTAGTTGCAATATTATATATATATATAAAGGAACAAGTGGGAGTGAAATAATTTTATTAGCAAAAAACGAAAAAGAACGGATAAATTCGTACACCTAAGTTTATAAATTTATATATTCTACAAAATTTATTCACCTTACTCCTTAGGGTAAAAGCTATATATATTACATCACTTTTATATGTTAATCTGTTTATTACGTAGATGTGTACTTAATCTTCTCATTTCCATGATTACTTCGTCGAAATTCGGAACCAAATCGCCATCCAATTCCGTGTTTTAAAGCGAGGCGAATACTTCCGTTTCACTTCGAGCAATAATCTCTTGACCGTAAATACGAAATGCCTTCCCGCAGTGCAGGATAGAAATCGCCAAGCGCAATTGATTCCCCCAACACAATATCACAGTGTTCGCACACGGATCCCATCTTTTGCCCGCGTTCCTATATTGCTACATATCTTATACGCCGCGCCGTAGTTACAACACGGGAGAACAAATTGGTCTACTGCACGCTCCTAAGTCCATCTCTCCATTTATTTTCATTGGTCCATAAGCGTTCACATGAGCGGACGCATTCGAAATTTCCATCCTTTAAAAAGAAAATCGTATATAGGTAGTACAGCATGTATGTATGTAAGGAATATGCGCCGTATTCCTCTGTTACTACCACTACTTCTGCTGGGTTAATTCAATGGCCCGGCACGTTGCCGTTACATAAACGGAATGGAAACGCGGAATTCTTCGCCGTATCATCGCAAGCGACATCTATTGTTGCGGTCAGTTTATTCGGGTAGGAATTTCTTTTGTACGGGTACGACACCGTTGAGTGTTTGTGTGCATTATGGAGTTGTCTATAGCGAGGTACGGAAGGGCGGAGAAGAAAAAAAAAAGAGGGGAAAATGCGTGCCTTGAATTTTGCGGATACCATTTTGATAACGGGGCGTCAAATATTTCTTCCACTTTCATATCCTTCTCCATCCGGCTTGTGGACTTCAATTTATTTTCTCAATATAGTACGCAATCAGGATGTATACGGGTATATTGACCCAGAATACGGAATCTTTTTATGAGAATTGTGTATTTTGATGCCTAAAAATATATTCTGGGCTTCCAAAATGAAATGAAACAGTTACATAAATTTTCCGAATTAAATTTGAGGACGCTATAAGTAGGATTTTTTTACGCATGATTTTTTACGTTTTGATCTTTAATACTGAACCAGATGTCAATCCGCTCCTCTTTTCTAAAACTAGCCTGAGGCCTTTAAGCGTCCTTAACACTTACAGACAAAGATTAAAGTATCGCCACATTTCGCGCCACACAAATTATTTGATTATTTCGGAATTCCCGAAACAATTGTCCCGAATTAATCGAATAACTTGTGTGATACGGAGTCTGCTGATACTATGATAAGCACACAAGATACTCTTACTGTCTTTATTTATTATATTTCATCGAAGGGAGGGCAATTCTTCTACAGGCAGACCTTCTCGTTCTAAGACATTCCATTCTGCATCCGGACCCGTCTGCTTCGAGATGGTGGACGATCGGTAATATCCTCAACTATGCTTATCAGCAGTGGGTTAGAAGACTTATCCGCCCTTTTCAGATTCGGTCAGCTTGACATGATCGTATAACGATGCTATTTAGAGGTCCTTTCGAAATTGAACGTTCCAGGCAAACCAGGGTTTCTGATAATAGTTCCGACATTATTTTGAAGGACCTCTAGTTTATGTAAGTTGCTGACCGCAGCTGTAATAACATAAGGGAGGACAGTGGGACAATTATATCGCGGTCAACATTGATATTTTGGCTTGAACATCAATAAGTGATTCATCTGGAACGAACATATTAGAAATAATAGGAAGAAATTCAATCCTGTGAAAGGTCCTCTCGTGCCACTATTAGGACGCAAAAGCCTCGTCCAAATTGCTACATCGATGCTTAGACCCTAATTAACAAATATGGGAGTTGCCTGATCTACGGCAGAATTAAGGCACTGATTGTGAAGGCGCCATTCATGTGCTATTATGAAACCAGAAGACAAATCCACTCCAAAGGTGGAGATACGTTGAGTAGACCAAGTAGTACACTAGAACGCTGAAAACTTGAAATAAACATGATACAAATATCCATAAAACACTATATACCGAATCACTAAACCATTACCATCTGAAAAAGAAAGAAGTAAGGAGGACAGGAGGGTGGAAAAATTTAATACCTTCACCCTAGAAAGTGAGAGAAGGTGTCGTCGCCTCCTAAAATACGAGGAAAATGCCGTTTAACAGGCAGAAAATACACTACTTGAGTTTCGATAGTTACATGAGTACGTATCCAAATGCAATTCTTTAATGTTTATTACATGATGAGTAGTTGGAAGACCGTAGACTGTAAATAAATGAAAAGGAAAATTACAAAGTCTGTATAGAAGTTGGCAATTGGTAAAATATATAGTTCTAAGAACGGGTTATTTTCTATACCAGTTGATATGTGATTGAATATGGTATAGTTGACGTTGTAATGTTAAATGCGTGAAGAGTATATGGTACATAGTCTTCCATTAGCAAGACATAAAGTTTCCAAATTTGTGAGAGAAAACACAAATAAAAAATACTTAAAGAATATAAATTTAAAAGTAATTTTGTTGATATTGCTAAGCTGTAGGAAATCTTTCATCGAGGCATATGGGCTATGGTTCCGAGATACCATAAATAAAAATAAAAAAAGCTCTTAGCCCTTTTATAGAGAAACAAAGCAGTTGTTGCTTCGGTATTTTATTGACTAACGTATAAACCTTACAATACAAACAAAATTAAAGCTTCGAAATGAGCCAACACAAACTTTTATTACATAATAGTTAGAATCGATTTTATAGTTGTAACCAAATTCGTAGAAGCAATTCCTTTTGAAGGGCCAATCTTCTACGAAACGGAAAACCTATCAAGGGTTTATTAAATTTCCTATTATTACTGTGTGTTGAAAATTAATCTAATGCCCTGTACGTAAGCGCCCATGATTTATGTATGGCGAGGCGTGCAAAACTTCATAATTAACCGGTATAGTCTATTGTTACCCGTACAATGGTGGCACGCATTGTTGGAACAATCTTAGCCAGTCGTACTCCAAGGAAGGTACTAAAACCTAGCGAGAAACACAAACAAACACCACGTGACGACTGGAAATTTCTAAGATCCATTTTAATATTTAAATATCGTAATTTTCACTGGTTCTCAACTTAAGTAGAAACGTAACGCTCTAAATTATAATGCATGTAGTATAAGCATAAGCATTGTTGTTCATGAGAATAATCCGTCAAAATATGAGACATATTTCTGAATAGATTACAGATTATAGACACGTTTTGAGTTACAATAGGAAAATAATGCAGTGCCTTTTCTTGAGATATAACAAAACAGGTCTAAATAATAGAGAACAATGTAAATTTATTGACATACAGAAAGATTTCACGATATTTTTCAAAAATGACTTTGCGTCAATACCTAACCATCTTTCATTATATGTTAAGAAATCATGATTGTAATCAGCAAAAGTCTTGTTCATTTAGTAGTCTCAAGTAGCATCTCTGTCTCTCTCTTTAATATATCTGTTGGACAACTTTTCAAAATACGTGGCTCCTTTTCTATTCAATTGACTCTATTACGATACAGGGCGTTCAATCGGATAGAGATTTGGATGAATGTACTTTCTTTCGTAATGATAAAGTTGGTTGGGGTGGAAGGGCGGGCATTTGTGTGTGAAGCTGCTTGAATTGCTTTCTGTTGCAAAGTTCTAACGATATTGAGCAGATATCGGTTTCAATTAAAATGATTATTTGTAATTTTGATATAAGTAGATCTTTTCAAAATCAATCAGCCGTCAATTGCCGATTTTAACTATTTCTTGAATAGCGTGAGGTTTAAACAGATTATCATTAATGCTACAGAACTGATTTGATACTTGCAGCAAATGATTCAATTATTTTGATTCGGGTGTGTTGAACTGTCACTTTTCTGACCACGATTTTGTCTACTCTTCCATAGAGGACGGTCTGCTCATTAATGATCCTGCTAGCGTACATTTCATGATCATAGAAATTTTTCCATTTACAAATTTGATTCGTGTTACATCCTGTATTTAAAGAATATAGAAAACAAAATTGACTTTCTGAATTTCAATATGATACAACCCTTTAACAAATATTGTCCACTTATTACACGACGGTCCACTAAGAGGCGCAAACCATGGATGATCGATAATTTGAAATATTTGATGAGTTTTCGTGATAAGGCCAAAATATCTTAAAACAAAAGAAGAAACTGATTTGAATTATTATATATGTCCCTTCAGAACTTAACTAACACAATACTTGTCCTTGAGACAGAAGCTTATTTCGACTATGTCTCACATTTTTAGGAAACTACACTTCACTGCACTAGACTGATCACGGTTATGCTTAGTTCAACAGGAAGTAAAGGGATGTTAAGGATCCTGATGCTTTTTGTACCTAATTCAGATCAATCTTTTTATTTGCCCGATGTTTGACCTACTTGATCACAATCTTTACATGATATTTTATTAATTCCTGACTTATCCATTTTATCTACAGGGTCACTGTGTGACCAGAAAAGATTTTTTGAATAATTTCGATAAAAGGTTAATCTAACGTATTTTTATTGCTATTGTCAACTTGTTCTATTCTTATGTTCTTGTTTTGAATTTGGTTGTTCCAAAAGATCAGTTATTGAGTAGTAAAAATACAATATATGTCATTAGTGTAATACACAGTCTGTTTGATTTCAGCTGTCACAGCAGATGTCTTTGTTAGAGATACGCCAGATTGTTATAGAAAAGAAGAAAGTTGTTTTACATTTAATTTTCTATTATTTGCCATGCTCAAAATAACAATTGAGCATCAATATCAATATCATCAAAATCAATATGTTAGATATAGCAAATACTTTCAAAATATTAAATGGTATGTACCATATCTAATTTTACTAGGTATTCTAAAACTGTAAAAAATTCTCTTTGCGACGACATATCACGTGTCTATCTAACCATTTAAAAACATAAATCGATAAGTAAGCAAGTAGGTGGTGAAACAAATGAAACTATTTGTCAGTTTCCAGTTAAACAATGTTCCTTAACACTGTCTTTGACAACGTATGCTATTCCACATAAATACAATACAACATGAACAAAGTCACAATAATATCTTCAGTTTTTATTCAATGTGATTCGTTGTTTGCAAAATATTTTCTCTCAAAATTTCTTCTCGCCTTTTGTAATATGTATTTTGTTATTTGGCCGCAGGCCCTACCAATACGATTTTTGAGATTGTCTAGACCTTATGGGCAAGTAACATAAACTTATTGTTTCAGAAAACCTCACAAAAGAATTAAAATAAATCACTTTGCACCAAACTTAATTTATTTAAAATATTTTTGACGTTTCGTGTGTTGTAGGGAGGTGCTAATTCTGGTTGAACCACATACGGCGAAATATTTATAGGATTTTGGTATATCATTTAATCTTCGGATTTTGTCGGAAGAAAATAGGCATTTCATTTCGTAGTAGGCAATTTTAGATAAGAATAGCCACTTATTATGGTATCGCCTAATACGCCAAACGACGAATTAATGGAATGTGTTGCAAAATTGACCTGAATTCTCCGTATCCCAGAAATGTTCGTTTTTTTTCCACTGATTATTGAATAGTTCATCACTCCAAAGAATTAAATTTAATAAACATTGATTATTGTTAAGTCAATACAAAATTCCGCCCTCCTGTCAAAATCACCCGGTCTTAAGCTTTGTACTAATTTCATTTTATACCAAGTCTTTTATATACTGACTTATTACTAAACTCAGCCACTGTTTGACGTATTGAATTTCGTGATTGTGCTCTGAAATAGACTAATACCTTCATTATTTGCGGCACGTCTATTTCTTACCCTTCGTACCTAAGCATTAAAACAGCAATTTCTTCGTAAATTACGTTTGAGCCTTGTAAGAGGTACCAAGATGTGAATGTCCCTTTTCATATCAATTTTTTTCATCATTCAAATTAATGATCACCTACTTTGCTCCCAATTTACTCAATTGATTTCACATTAAAGCTGTAGTAATTGTTTTCACCGCTTACCATCTCGAAGCGATGTATTCAATTTGCCTAAGCGTGCGTTTGTTACTTTATTCTCGATTTACGTATTTAAACGATTAGACAACTACGACATGCAATGTATAGTTGCGAAGAGAGTTTATAATTTTAGAATATGTAATAAAATTGAGTACATTCCCTTTAAAATGTTGAATGTATCTGCAATATCTAACTCAACCCTTTTTCTGACTGTGGCAGATAATGAAAATTCTCGTCTATTCTTCTACTCTGTCCATATATTGTCTTCCATTTAAAAAAATGTGAAAATCCGTGATTTCCTTTGGTTTTCTGACGTAATTACATTTTGAAGAATATCAACCCTGGTAAGGAGTCGAAATTGAAATCTTCCGTTTGCCGGGCAGGCGCACTAATCACTACACATTATTACAGTGTATGTACAAATGTAAATAACATTTAGATACCTATTAGAAAGTGATCTTGTTCCTGGTATAGACCCCGTAGTGCAGTGGTTAGCGCGTCTATCCGGCAACGAAAGATGGCTGGGTAGATTCCTTACTGGGGATGATATTTTTCAAAAGAATGACGTAGGTTAGAAAACTGTCGCCAACCATAAAAGAAGATAGCTTACCCCTTGCCTTTCTCTTTTTTTATACTATAAATATATTGCCAAAGAAACTAATCTAACAACATCTTCGGTATCTATTTTAATATCAAAACAAAAGTTTTTTTAAATATCCCGACCGATACTTGGACCCCGACGCTAGGTAGGAGTCAGTGAATTTACATTTATAGTACTCAGCTTTTTATATCCACCCAGAACGCTATAGCATATATACTGTGCGTTCTTTTTTGCCGTCGAATATATACCATCCATGCATTGACCTGTTTTTTTTTTAATTGAACGTATATGCGTTTAGCACGGCGAACAGCTCTGGGATTATTAGGGAAAGTAAAACACAAATACGTCAAACTTGATATTTAATTCCTTCCCTTCAGGAATTTACAATCGGCTGGCAGACTGTATAGAATGTAAAGGTGGGCAATGGGAACATTTGTTGAGACATTAAACTCTTACTTATTTTATTTTGTACTTCCATTACGATTCCCTTCGCAATATTTTCTTTGCAAATACACGTTTTTTTGTGGCCTGTTAATTAGACGGGGCCAAATTTGATTTACTACGCCAACGTTCAATTATAAAAAGGAAAATGTTCCAACGCATGGAAGTAATAGCAAGAAAAAGGATGCGGTATCCTTTATAATATTAATATCATATTACTGCCTTTGGTACTCACTCTTACTACTGTTTTAGAAAATTAGACCTGTGTTCGTGTACTGAGGAAGTGGTAAACCTTATAATCGCACTGCTTCTTGAAACGACTTGGTTAGAATAGAAAGCAGATGTTGTATTAATTGTAATGCAATGGAACCCATATCGAACATATGAATGTTATTAATAGTTTTGACCGGATTAAGTAACCCTTGACAATCCGTATTATACGGAAACAACTACTACTATAGCAACTATTACGTTAATATGCGTGCGCCTAATTGGATCTACGCACACATATACACCTATACAACTGGTACGCCCCCAAGAAACATCATCTAGGGTATACAATTTGTGCTTTTCATTGTTTGAGAGTAAATTGTTGTTTCAGAGCAACCATTGCCACATCCCTACCTCCCCGTTGCTACAGCTAGTAACGCTGTTACCTACACATTGCTCCTGTAATGCTGTCAAAACCAAACAGTCGTTCTTCGCGAAGTAAATTCCGCTTCGCGCCCTAAACAACAGATAATTTACATCCCAAACTTTCCTAAACTAATTACACCAAATGACTGAGAAATTACGTAGAATTATAAGTAAAAATTAAAGCAATATACTAGCGAACAGCAGCTTTCTACCAGAGAACTGTAATTATTCTTCCTTCGATCGATCCATTACCCCTTTCCAAATTTCGACTGTTTTGTTCCAACGATAAATGATAGCTAAGACGCCTTTTAACTCGTTCGTCTTTGTATTTTGTTTGTGTAAAGTATGTGATTCGGTGAGAAGTGAAATGTTTTTATTTTCCGACGCTGTTTTGATATAAAGTTTCTCATTACGCGATGAGGGCGCGGGAAGAAGCGAGACAATCTTGCCATTTCTAGTTCAGCAGATCAGCGCAATAATCGTAAATACCTGATCTTCTTTTTGCTGCTTTATGAGATTATAGTTTCAGGAAAGTTTTAAACTTAAATGGGGAAAGAAGGTCAGAACTTTACTGCGACAGGAAACAGTTAAAAAATTACCGTTAACTACATTAGGTGATTTTGACCTATGTTGTACAAAAATCCATTTTTAATCGTATCGAAAGCTTTTGCATTGTATTTTCTTTCTAAAAGAAATTCCTTTTACCACAATTCATGAGACTGTGTGAATCACCGATTATTGAAAATTGGATGTATTAATAAAATCTTTATTTTCAAGGAAAATGTGGGGATATAAGACTCGCAGGTGGTGAGAGGCTCAAACTTTCAAAGAATTGCCGAAATATACATAAATAACGTGTTATACTAATTTCGTTGAGGAATAAATATTGAAAATTCCGATTTTAGTTGTGGATATTTTAAGAGAAGTTTCAGTGAAAGGAACATTTTAAATTTCGTGAATATGTTTGGTTTTCTGTTTTAAGAAAAAAATTGGTTATAAACATGTAGATTATGGTTTCAATTAGTTTTATGGTGTTTGTGGAATGTTTTGATAGATCTTCCTCAATGAAGAAATTGCCAATCAGAATAGTTATAAATCAAACGGGTTACGAAGGAGGTAGAACGTTCTTGTCATGATTTTAGAAATTTGTATGTATGTACTCCAAAAGAATTATCCTGCTTTTAAATATTCGACCAGTTACGTCGTCACTAGTGCAGATTTGCTGGTCTATAAGTAAAATAAAAATATTACGTTAATTCATAATTTTTGCGCAGAACTAACTGTTTAATTTTAGATCTCCGTTATATTAACAATAAAAATAAAAATTTAATTTTACTGGGCTTGGTACTTATCTCTAAATTTACTTCAATTATTACAGATAGAAAGAAACAACCGGTAGCTAGTAGCGTAAATAAAACTATTATAACAATGTGATGTAGTTAAAACTGTATCATGATATGATCAAATTTACATCAAGCATCAGGTTACGTTTCCAACAACCGTAATAAACTCCAATTAAGAAATGAAATAAACCGACCGTGTAGTTAGTAGGTAATAATAATAATTGTGATTCCGATGTCAATTAGCGTAATCCACTGGCAAGCTGTTTTATTTTGGAATTTAATTACGTACCGTAATATCGTGATGCCTAGCAAGAGCGGCCTACCAAAATCTAGAATTTGCGCAGTTTATACCGTCTTCATACGTGTTGGTTTTATTCCTGTCCGCATACACAAATCCGCGTTCGTAATTATCATAATATGTATGTTCAATATGGTGTTCTAGTTTCTAGCAACGGAAAACGAATTAATTAGATAGTTCTTCAAATTGCAAAATTGCAAGACTTCTATACTTAGTACACAATTAGTAAAGTAGTTTATAAATCTCGCCTAATGTACGTAAATATATATATATTTACGTTAATACTACTGTAAAGAACATTCATAGAATGCTGTATTCTACATCTTCTACAAATACAAGAAATGTCAATTTTTAACACAACCGCACTACTGGAAGGTACACTTCTGGTTTATTGTTTATTTTGAGTTACTTTTCAGTTCAAAAAGGTAGAATTAACAATTAAGCAGCAAAGTAGAGAACCACTAACTTGCTCTCTAGATCCCACAATCGAGTCATGTTTTGTTAATTAAAAAGAACAATATATATATATATATATATATATTGTAATGTTTTTGCGTGATTAATTTAAAGAAATTTTCGAAATTTTTACAAATGTTAGAAATTTACTAAAATTAGGGGTCGTGAATCCGGGAATGTCCCTAGACACTCTTTCGGCAAATGAAAGTTTTGTTTGAGGATAGTTTCAAAACGGAAAACGAGAAATGAAATAACTACCAACCTTAAACGTTGTAGCCTTCTTCTACATAAACACAAGGTTTATGTTCCTTGTACACCACTTTTTCAATACAATTTTCTTCAAATGCACTTTTGAATAACTTTTTTAACTAACAACTAAATAGTGAATTGAAACTAGGAAAATTGGAGCAACTTCTCAATATATTATGTCTGAATGATATATCGACATAAAGTCACAAATAATAATTAATCATTGTTAGATTTCATTGCCAATGGTTTTGTTTCATTGACACCTATGATAATTCTTAACAATTTAAAATATACGATTATTGAATTTGATTCCGAAACGAACGATTTTGCTGTAGTGTGATGCAGGGACACTGCCGGGATTCTTTGTTCTAGGAAGACATACTTGAACACATGCACTACAACGTTAAATTGTACGGAAAATTTAGAAGATACGAACCGAAATACATTTAATTGATATTTATAACTTTTGTACCACTAAGGTATGCCCTAGAACTTGCTGTAGAAATTTCTAATGTTAACTTTCCAAAAAGGGAATGATAGATATAAGTAGTAAATATACGTCTTCCCCACGCTTATCGATGGCTGGACTTCTATTAATTTTAATATTAACTTTATTATTTTTACGCCCCAAAGATATTCGGCTCGACACAGGATTCTTTCTCTAGGGACCGGATTTCCTACCAACAGATGGACCCTCATACCCGATTGGTGTACAATGTGAACTTAGTAAAGAAGAAGTGACTACGGCGTTGATGACAGCTAACCTCGTTGTTTTTAATAACATTAGAATATTTATAGTTTTGAGGCAGATACTATATAACCGAAATGTAAACATCATCCTTTTTCCTTTCATTCACAGCCGTAAAACCACGAATCATGCATGTTCTGGTTGTAGTTTAACCTTCTTATATTCTAGAAAATAAGGAAATAGTGACCGCGAAAAAAAAGTAACTTTATGAGAAATTCTCACTATTTTAAAAGAAAAGCGTCTTATAAACAGTTTATAAAAGGCATTGTATTTATGTAAGAGTACGATGCGCTACAGATAAAATACATCTTCAGGAACCAGCAACCATTGCGTTGTGTTGAATTGGATTAATACATAGCATCCTTTATCCACTAATAAATCAAAATCTGTAATTTTAACCCTCAAGTGCTATCGTGGGGTGTTTCGGAACCCCAGAGGTCCTTTTTTTTGAATTTTTTCTAAAACTATTTTTGTCACATTTCTAAGGTTCCAGGTATTCGCCTATGCAAATGAGATATGTAATATAGTGTAATTTATTATTTACCATATTCTACAGTTTTAGCAAAAAATAGCTTTTGGGGTGTCTCAACACCCCACGATAGCAATTACGTTTGTTTTTTTCAAAAATAGCGTAGTGTATTCTAACCAATGATTTAGAATTTTATAGTGATAATAGCCCTCGTCCTCTTTTGGGGAATTTTTATTATAGTACCTACATGTACAGGGGATTCACTCATTTATGTTCGACTTCGGTGATTTTTTACAAATCAAATAGTGGCATTTCCCCTGATTTCTGTACGGCGTATAAATATTCGACTCAAACAAATTTCTTACTCAGTTCCTCACAAACCAGAGCGTCGTCAACTTGTTCCTTATTTCCCTTCTATAATACGTGTATTGAATAGTAAAAACAATATGATAAAGTTTCTAACTGATGAACAATTAGCAAATCTTGCCGAAAACTTTTACGATGATGTTAGTGAAAGTGAATGCCCTGATGAACGTGATGATGATTTGAGTGATGCAGCAAGCGAACATAGTGATCACGACACATGTTCAGAATTTGAAGTCGAATCTGAAAACGAAAGTGAAGAAGACTTAGGTGATGTCAGTGCAAGAACAAGTTACTTCTATGGACGAAATCGATATAAGTGGTCCAAAAATCCTCCTGCTACTTCACGTACCAGATCTTCTAATATAGTCACTCTTCGACCGGGAGCAAAGGGTCCGGCAGTAAATACTCCTCCAAGAACACCTTCTGAAGCATTTTCTCTTTTCTTTACGGAAGAAATTCTAAATGAAATACTAGAGCATACAAATGCAAAAATAACGGAAACGAGTTCTTCTTATGGACCAACGGCAAGTTATGTTGAACATGTAGACATGATTGAATTGAAAGCATTTCTGGGACTTGTAATTTTGGCAGGAGTGTTTAAATCAAACCACGAAGATACTAGAAGTCTTTTTGCAACGGATGGTACGGGACGAGATATTTTTAGAGGTGTCATGTCTAAACAACGGTTTTTGTTTCTTTTGTCAGTGCTAAGATTTGACGATCAAACAACTAGAAGGAACAGGATTGACAATGGTGATAAACTTGCTGCCATTTCAAAAATTTATGAAATTTTCAACGCAAACTGTACGAATAATTACAGTTGCAGCGAATATGCTGTTGTAGATGAAATGCTTGTTGGATTTCGCGGCCGCTGCTCTTTTCGCCAATATATCAAGAGTAAACCAAAAAAATATGGCATCAAAATTATGTGCTTATGCGATTCGAAAACGCATTATCTGATCAATTCATTTGTTTATACAGGAAAGACAACCGAACCCAATCCAAACAAACTTTCAGTTCCAACACGTAGTGTACTCAAATTAATTTCTCCGATCATCAATACAAATCGAAATCTAACAGGAGATAATTGGTTTTCTTCTATAGAGCTGTTGAATGAATTGAAACGGGTTGGTATAACGTATGTTGGAACACTTCGTAAGAATAAGCGCGAAATTCCGCCAGCATTTTTACAAACTAAACAGCAACCAATAAACACCTGTACATTTGGATTTACGCACGATAATACGTTGGTTTCCTTCATACCAAAAAAGAACAACTGTGTCTTGTTGGTTTCGTCTATGCATCACAATGGAAATGTTGAAGTAAATGCAAAACCTGAAATAATAAATTTCTACAATTGTACCAAAGGGGGAGTTGATGCTTTAGACCAGAAGTGTATGACGTACTCCTGCCAAAGACGAACCAGACGATGGCCAATGGCTATATTAGGAGCAATGGTAGACATTTCACGTGTCAACAGTTACATAATTTTCTTAGCCACTTCAGACCATACAGTTAACATGACACGAAGAGAATTTTATATTCGTCTAGGAAGAGAACTCGTCAATGACCACGTAAAAAGACGATACCAAACAAAAGAATTGTCAACTAAGCTAAACTCAATTATCAAAAATTTACTAGGCTTAGAAACACCACAACAACAGCCACAAGAAGCAGAACCTTCAAGAACCTACAAAAGGTGTCACATCTGCGGGCGAAATAGAGACAAGAAAATAAAAACCACGTGTCATAGATGTCATCAGCATGTCTGCAAGGAACATTCTGAGCAACTTGTAAAATGCGCAGAATGCTTACAAAGGTAAATTGTAAGAAATTTATAAAAATCTGATTACATGAAATAACACATTACATGTTTTTTGTCAAATAAAATGTACGCCTCACAACGTCATTGTCAGAATTTTTATGTGAAATGCTAATGGCATTTTCTTTTACAGGGAGTAAGACCATAGTTTCCAGTAACAGAAAAAACCAAGACATCTTAACAATACAGAACACAATTTTGTAAAAAGAAAAAATTGTACGAAGAAATACTTTTTACATAATTTTTATGAATGTAACATTTCCTCCTAATTTTCTGTTTTGCTTTAAATAAAGTTTTGTTTTTCCTTACAACAATCGCAAGATAAAGGTCTAGTTATTACACTGTGGGTTTAAAAGTGAAAAAAAAAAGATAACTAACAAAAAAAAGCTAAATTTAAAGAGTGGGGTGTAAAACACCCCACGATAGCAGTTGTGTTACCTGAAAACACGATAGTACTTGAGGGTTAAGTTAAATATTTTGTCAATCTTATAGATACTTCAAACAATTTATCAAACCTTCAACAAAGAAAGCCATACGCGTTCTATTGTTTTCAGATCCGATGATACAAAAGCAATGGGTAGTCAACGTCCTTAGGGGTTTTTATAAATGAATAACATTGGCATTTGTAAGAATCACGTAATAAGAATAAATATTGGAAAAAAATATCAGTATGAAAATAAATAGGGTTAATGTAATTCTAGATGCATTCGATATAAAAAAGTGGTTCGTATAAAATATGCACTAAATATAGCAAAATTAACAATCTTATTGTATCAGTCTATGCATATTGCAGCGTCATTTAACATCACAAAGTACACTTTCCTCACGCTAAAAATATTCTAGAATTGGCTTCCATCTAGAATACCGTTAAGAATATTATTAGTACTCAGACCAAATGCTTTTGATTCTACACCATTTTACACAATTATGTTCTTCTTCTAACATGATCTAATTAGCAAGACTAAGGATGATACGCAATTATGAACCTGTAACCAAGTGCAGCTGCCACCAGATGGGATGTGCGACAGAGTTAGACCGCAATACCTCGCCTTGCTAATTAGTAGAGATGACCAAGGCAGGTGAAATTATTACTTTTTTGCAGCGACTAGACAGACTCGTGTCTATTTGTCTCATAAGAAAGGGTTCGTGTTGCCTACTGGTTTCCCCAAGAGTCGACAAAACACGAGTCTATTCAGTCGCTGCAAAAAAGTAATAATTTCACCTACCTTTGTGATATCTACTAATTGCACTTGCACAAATTTCGATTATATAGACCATTCTCCTCCGCTATACAAACTTGAATGGTATGAGATCAACGGTGTTCGTTTAAGATAGTTTGGACGAGAAAGCAATGTGTTAGCTTGGATAATTGCTCTACAGGCAGTGAAACTGTGGAAGAGGAAACCCTACAGGGTTTGGTAGTAGGACCAACATTAGTACTACTATTTTACAATGATTTTCTTAATGGTGTGAGTAGTGCCGCTACTGTGAGGTCATATGTCGATGATCTCACTACAATCGCCCTCATGTCAAATAGCATTGATCTCCTTGGAATATCTATGGCGTCAGTAACTGAGTGAGGATAAACAGTTCGATATTAGATGCTAACGAATCCGGTTGTATGCTCTTCTTTAACGAAGATTTTAAATTTAAATTGTTTCACTATATTTAGTTTTAGTATTATTTTAAGATGGGTTAGGGTATTATAGACTGCGGCTCGTGTTCTTACGCAGATTGTAAATTTATTTAACAAAAGAATGCTATCAGAATACTATTTAAGGGAAGATTTTATAATAATTTACAATATATAAGTATTCTGCTTTTGTTGTTGTAGACTTCCGCGGTTGCTGTTTTCTTTTAAAGAGCAAGTGGTCATAAACAAGCCTTTCCCTAAAGAATTGAGACATCCTCATCGAAAACAATTTCAGCAAATGACGATACACCGTCATACTTCCAAACAGCCTAACTCTTCTAGTCAAGATCCTACGGTCAGCAGCGCTTTTCTATCCTACATTGAAGGTGTTATCGATAAACTACGATATCAAAATAATTTTCAAACTCCTGTCAAAATTCTCCTAATTTTTATCGTCAGCCAAAGACAAAACTTCTTTCTTGTTTATCTGATGCCTTGTTTTTGTGGTAGTGTATACGGTCACCACACGTATGGCGGAACACGATGTCCGATTCTGCATTGACCGAGCACATGCTGGAAACCGATCACCAGATTTTATTTAACGATACTAAGCTTCTGTCCCATGAACCCAATATTTCTCTAGAAAAATCCGAGAAGATATCGAAACATAGAAACATTCCAACAATCTCAGTAGAAATGATGGTTACGTGTTATATTTTCAATGCAAATCTCTCCTGATCCTCCAATCACAACATGCTTCGTACGCCCCGTTCCTTTACCCAATCATGTAAAAACCCTTCTCCGAGCGACCACAATCCAACATGCAGCTGCCTAGAAGAAGCTTCATGCAACTGAGAACGAAACGACGGTAGACTCGTACTCTGCTTTGTTTCTCTTTGGATGCAAGGTTGCTACATATTATCAGAAATAGAGAGAAGCTGTTGCCACCTACACACAAGGCCTTCCAAGGATGTCTTATGTTTACGGATTGGTATTGATTCTGCGCAATTGTACAATCGGGTAAATCAAGTGGTACGCACAAGAAATCTTCTGATATTTATTTAAACAGATACAAAATGTCAGTAGTAGATTTGTAGATGACGTGATCCATTATGCCACGACTAACTATCGCCTATTATCTAGACCTATTTATAGCGGTTATATTTGTTAATTCTGTATATGTGGCGTATCTTTGAAATAATCAATGCCGCTTTCGGTAATAACAGGTATTTTCGGTATACTAATCAGTTAAACATCAAATGGTAGATAACCAGGTTTGAATTATGTATAGATGTATAAAATACATATATATTCATATGTATGCATTTAGGCACAAAGGTACATAAAGGAGGATCAAATTCGCGCTGATTGCGGCAGGTGGGAGCGAATTTCCAACATTCTCGTTATTATCGTAATCAAAACTTATTAAACTGTATAATCTGACATCTGTATGTGTATATATATATATATATATATATATATATATATGTATATATATATATATATATATATACATATATATACAACCCGCTCCCGTTGCCATCTATTACCTTGGTTAGACGTTGGGAGCCTTTAATTCGATATCAATTAAATTTCTAGGCGTACATGCCCGATCTAGTTTTAATGAAAATACATAGATGATCGAATTTCATAATTATTTTCAAACTTCACTTGCCAGTTAAAATAATTCTGCTTGCAATTTGTGTTACATTCGTTCAGAGATGGATAATAATAATTGTATTATTAAAGTATCCCTTTTCATTCTGCAAATATGCATTATTCCTCATTTGTAGGAATTTCACGTCTACTGAAATTATTACAAAACACGATAATGTAAATATTTCTCTTTTAAAATGTGGAACATTTTTGAGGAAAATAGTTCAAAATCAGTGTTATATAATAATAATGATGACATATACTTGTCCAACAGGAACTTAAATATGAGCCGTACCTTAAATAATACAAGAAAAGAAACGTACACCAAAGAAAAGAAGCAGAATTAAATAAATCAATTATTATTCCAAGAAGGGCTTTCAACATTGTATTAGTCCGAAAAGGGATCCAAAACTTCTTGTTTCAAATAATTCTTTTTAGGGGTAATGTGCAGACTCTCTACTCTGACAGCTCCTTGGGGTGATAAAAATCCCTGTTCAAGCATTTTTTGTCTAGCATTGGGGGACAAAAGAAGTCGTAAGGCGATAAAAAGTGAATATGGGCAAGAAGGTATTAATTCGATGTTTTTCTCTTATTGTTTGACGTGATATATTAGAGCTCTTATTCTTAGGATGAAAGACATTGCCTACCGCTTTTTCTATATGTCCAATGAAAGCAATTATTTACTTAAAAGTGCTTCACGAACGAATAACGTTCGTTGGATTTGGTTCATCTGTGAACACCCAAACAGTTGATTATTGTTTAGTTACGGATTCGTATGAATATGTTGAGGTTTCGTCACCTATTACATACAACGCTGCTATAATATGTACTATTCTTATTTTTCGTATGTTTATGCAAATTCCTTTAATAGCAGAAAACCAAATGCACATTTCATTCTTCTAGATAGAATAAGTCTTTCTACTTCTACACTTACAGCGCTAACAAGGTCTTCTCGCGTCCACACTCCCATATTACATGGGAAGCATAAATTTGCCCATATATTATGAATCACACTCCTGAACGACCACATCCATACCGACGCATGTGACACGCATGGAAACTGGCGAACTTTATTAATTTATTAATTGAGATACATCAATAAAGTAGTAGATTAAGGATTAATTATAGCTTGGTAAATATTTTACGAGATTATTTAAACCTCAAATACATACATTAGTGTCTATGAACGTATACTCGTGAAAATATTTATAAACCGGCTTATCGCTCTATAAACTAGAAAAGAACGCAAACCATTTCTAAAATTCTTCTAGCAAAAATAATGTAAAATTTTCTGTTATCGACCTCATTACACTATACATTTTTTCCATTAATAAATATGCATTTTTTTGTAATACATCATATCGAACTATTTTCCGAGAAACGCGAAAATGGGGAACTTAGACACGCGAGCTCAACTTTTTTCCTTTCACGCTATTATTGTTACGATCCTGGTTTACGATTTCTCCTCTTTTAAATTGTTAGCACTTTCCACATTTAGTTGATTGATTTCAGCTGCTTATTTATTCAAAAACCAACGTAGTCGATAATTGATGTACACGATGGGTATTTTTGTTCGACCTACATGTAGGGAACATATCGGAAGAATATTGTCTATGCGGTTGAATAAATGATGGAGACCTAGTTAGTGAGCTATCCTCTGCAATTATCTGAAGCACATATAAAATATCCAGGAATAGTTTTAACGACATTTCTGGGAAGGTTCATATTCTGCTATTACGGATTCAACATTTAAATTGTAAATGAGGTGGTTAGTTTTATTTTCATTCTATATTTTGCAAGAATTAAATGATCTAAATTATATATTTCTGGGCTGGAGTTTTGTGGAGTTTTAAAATTGCGATCGTTACTGTTTACGTGGATACAGATATAGTAAAGAAAAACTCATCTTGATTTATTACTCAATGGAGAATACATTCTGATGACCCAATTACTTGATATTCATTTTTTTTCTACAATATCTGTTATTCAGAGAGTTAGGTATATATTACATCAGGCCAATAATGGAATTGTTCAGTTTTTTAGTTCAAGTTATATTTGATGATGTAAGTTTTATTGCGCCCTTACACTAATAACCACCGTTTTGATGGAATCCGAGTGTTTTAGTTGGTAGAGGTGAACATTCTGCACATCATTTTTCGCTTAACTCACATAGGTCCCTTTCTTCAAATTGCTTGCTTGCTCTAACATATAGTAAACGATATTTTACAAAATATAACATCTTTTAAATTTATGAGATTTGAGGTCCACCTTAGAGATCAAAGTATAACATAATGTTGGAATACTGGAGATAGCAATACACCTCGTACAATTGATTTGTAACCCAAGCATACCCAAGTAATATATCAGTAAATTAGAATAGGTCTCGCACATCTTCTGTCCAAATGCGGATTTAAGTTCGGTTGAATGTTTGTGGTGAAACGATAAGGGATTGGAAGTTAGAGAAGATCGCCACCAAGTAGAAATCATGGGAGGAAAATATCCTTCCCTTAGTTTACGATATTTAGAACTACCGCTTACTCATTTTTTTTTACTTAGGAACCTGTATAAAAATCTATTCAATTTTATATATATAAATATATATAAGTTTAATCCTAATTTGTATACTTCCTATAAAATTTGATCCTCCGCTAAACATTAATGCCATTCCATCCATGCCAATCCATTAAGTAAAAAATCCGATTTCATAATCTACTCCTAAATTAATTGTCCGTTTTAGCTGTCTCATATTCGCGGAAGTAACTTTTCAATTTGGGGCTTGATTATGTTTAGATGTATTTTTCGGAAACGGCGAACAAAATCTAGTTCATCGTGCTCTTCCAAGCAATTTTTCTTCTTCACACAAACTCTTAATCATCGTCCGATGAATAAGTGCTTGTTTCGAGCAGATTAACTGTCTCCTTCAATTCACCAAATTCAAGCAAACGTAATTCCGTAACAAACTTCGGGTTTCAGCGTACCGTCTAGCATAATTATATATGTCAAAATAATTCTAAAACCATCATATCAACTTGTCCTAATACGCATTACTTAACGTACACATAGAAGGTTATAATGAGACAGCCTTACTTTAATGTATTGTTAAATCTGGCATTAAATTCAAATATCCATTAGCACTACGTTGGTGAAGTGAAAAAGGGTAACACGTCTGGTGTGGTGGAGTGTGCGATACCCCAAAGTTAATTGTTGTATTTAAATTACCTAATCAGTCTGTTGTTTTATTGGAAACGTTTAGCACAAAAGTGGAGCTTTAATGATATTTTTTAGAGGAACAGAAGACCGTTTCAAAAAATATTATTAAACATGTGAATTGTTAAATTACAAGACATGTTTTTAATTTTTTATACAACTAAAACATTCAATAATGATAGCAAGGACTGTGGCGTAGTATGGTAAACAACACATAAGTATCGGCAACCTCCGCACCACACAAGTTTAATTTATTATATAGTAATATAATAAATAGTCCGGGATGGCCGTTTCGAGGACACGAATGGTCCGCATCATCAACCGGTGACCGAATTATGTGTTGTTTACCTTAACTAAAACATTGTAATGTAATTCGCCCCATTTTTTTTCGTCATGAAAAGTGTTAATTATAGCCCCAGCTGCTAAATAACACTGGACTTTTTGAGTGAATTTTCTTTGGTATGTATTCTTGTATATTTTTGCCATTAGGTTGTATGTAGATGCGATGTATCCATGAATAATTTTAGCTATACGCACAAATTTCTTAAAGGCCTCTGCCCTAGTCGGAATCTCGATTATACTTACAGGATGATGCTGAGTGGAAATAATATTTAATATAAAATTAATCTATGTATAAACTTGTACATAATCCAAAAGTTTAACTGGGACTTAAACAGAATATGTTTCTAAACAGAACATACAGTGGAAAGGACACATCCTTGCGATAATGGCATGAATATATTGACGTGCTCTAACTGTACGAACAATAAAATTTAAAGAATAATCAAAAATATCTCTATTTGTTTACATTTTTACAAGAAATGGTTTACTTACAGTACATATATATGGTTATATTTTGTGTAGGTTGCCTCTTAAATTCTGTCTCCTTCCCGTTTCTGTTAAATCCAAATCCCTTCTTTTGAAATCCCCTCTGATGGTTTCTCTTTTTGTTTCAGTTTCAATTCCGCTTTATTCCCTTCGAAATGCTTCTTTGATTGTTTTAAAATATTTTAAATCGATGTAATACTTTGTAGTTGGTTTAAATTAAATTTCTAGCTGCATTTGCCAAACATATTGTCTGCTATCTAAATTCTTTATACTTATGTCTATCTTGCATATCCGTTGTCCCAGGAATGCCAATCCTACGACTTCATACTTCCAATATTTGGTCCAACGACGATCGTTGCTAACGTTGAGGATTGACAATGTAAATTTAGAGTTCTGGATTCCAAATAGTGTATACGTTGTGTTTTTTTTTCAAAAAATGGATTAAAAATATAAATTACTGGAAATAATTAGAGAGTTTGATTATCCCCCACTAAGTAATATTAAATGGAGTCTTTTTTTAAATATAAAATTTTAATAACGTAAATCAAAATGACAGGATTCAAATACTAATCAAAATTAATTCAAATGCCGCATTTTTCTAATATTTTACGTACATTGAAATTAATCAATAACAATTTAATGAATTGAGAGTGTAAAATGCACGCACTTCTAGGCAATGACCCATTACAATATGTATTGAAATAACCATATAGGATGTGTTTATTTGACAAAATTTTACATGTACTGTACCCGTTCCGTTAGTGGAAAAGTGACACAGTCAAGCTAATTAGGTTTTCGGGAGAGACATTTTAAAATTATTCATTACATGACAGTTAACGGACTTTATGTTTGTATATTGGATCAAAGCGTTAATATACATTAAATATTAAATAAACATACAACCCATGACCACTACATTTTCATATTTTGTGTCCATTTTACAAAATAAAAACCCGTTGTTGTTTAAGGCTAGTATTTTCTAAACATTTGTAAAGGTAAAACGAATATCTCAAAGCGATGTAAGATCTAGCCCGGCCAAGTTATTGCATAAGTCTTTTGCATCCTGAGCATTAACATGGATATCTTTCGACTATTTGTTAAATTCTCTAACGTCAATTAGAGTTTTTCTAAAATAAAAAGAAAGGGGATTGCTGTTAACAGAAATAGAGTTCCAAGAACTTACATATTTTTCATATAAAAATTGTACAACGATGAGGAAACTCTTATTATGGTTTTTTAAAAACAATCTTAATATAACGGTCTCCTAGCGTCAAGTAAATCTTAAACACTAGCAATAATTTATTTCATTTGCAACAGTTATTTAATAATAATAGAAATACATAGAACTACCGGTAAAGTAGGCCATTAGATAGTCAGGACCTACATGTCAGCGGGAATACCTGCTGGAAATTTATTACAGACGTCCATGTGGAAGCGATTTTAAAAATTTAAACGGTCCGCTTCCGACGAAATGAGCAGCCTGTCGCCAACCGGTCGCGAAAGAATAAACAGGTGTTGCTTTTCCATTATTTAGAGACCCGTCGCGTATATCGGTAGAAAGCCAACACGCCTCGGTCCCGGTTAGAGACAATTGCAGCCATCTTGGCGCCAGTAAAACCGATCGATTGTGTACACCTGTTCAGGTAGAACGTTCTGTTCGTTTTCAACTGATAGCGTTTGCCTAACCTATAAGGCATTGTCCTGAACAACGACAACAAAGATTAATCAAATGCATATGAACTTTGTTCAGAGGTGGCAGTTTACTTGCAGTAATTAAAAATCACAATTTGCAAAACTTCATGTAAAACATTGCAAGTAATCGATCGACCAACATATAGGGTATTAGGTACATTTTTGCCAATAATTTATCACCGTTAATGGTAGTCTGGCACGAAAGCTTAAATTACCAAAAATGTAAAAAAAAAGCTGCATTTTTTGAAACTTTCGATTTGATATCAATTCTTCCAACTTCTAAGAAGCATTAAAAGTTGAACGAGTTGATATTGAATGACAAGAGCTAGAGGTTTTAGGTAAAAATTAGTTAATTTCTATCTGTCGGGAGCTAGAGCTTTTGGTCTTGCCGGTAGTTCAATTGCCATCGAAGGCGATGCCAACTTTCTTACCTTCAATAGAAAATAAAAATAGCATAATGCATTATATGCTATGTTTAGGATAATGGAAATTATATTGTAACTAGAAAAAAAATTATATTTCGAAAGGTATGGATATCCTATTTAACCGTTATTAAACAATCGCTATCGCGAATGAAGAAAAGCAGATGAGGGACGCTAATCTCACTTTTAGTCTAAGTATCCTTCTAGGTAACACGTGTTTGGCTGCGTTTCCATTTTGTAAGTGTTCCGCGTATAAAAATTCACTATTCACGCACTATTCTTTTTATGTTTTCAGAAACTATTTGAAAGAAGCATATATTTGGCAACATCCTTAGTTGAAAAAGAACTATCGACATATAAATAGAGCAGTTAGTAGCATGGGTCACAACTGAGAAAAGAAAAGCTAGTAAGTGTGTTTAAAAATTGATATTTCTAAATTCAAAAGTTTCATGGGATTATTCCCCATTTCCGCCACGTACATAATGCTAATACGAAAGCAACAGACATTCAAAAACCTTGTTTCCCTTCTAAACTTTGAAAGTAAATGTACCAACAGAAAACGAGGAAAACTCCAACGGGAACTGAGTCAAAAATCAAAGTTCGCTAATCCCGTACCAGAGAAAAAAGAACGTCAATTAAATCGCTCCGCTTAGTTCTAAATTTCCTTTTAATTTTTCGTAATTATTCTAACCGCATGCTGCTTGTTCTACCTATTTTATTCTTCATTCTTCCTCCATCGCTATATTTCTTGCGACGGCATATTAAACGGGACGGATGAGAATTTACGCCATCCCTTAATTATTATTAAGAGGTATAAAAGCCCGCTGTACACAACGGTGGGCGCAAGTTTATGACTCTTTCAAAAAATATCGCAAGCGATTATTTAGTCTGCAGAAAAATATACTGGAATACTCGTTTACCTTGTCTAATTGGGACGCCGGAAAAATCCGCGAAGGCGATGGAAGGAATGGAATTTCGTTGTTTTGCAGACGTATTATCGAGGAAGAAATTTTACAGTTTTAATATAAGCACTGCATTTTGTTTTATAAAATTTTCTTAATTCTGACTTAAAACGTGATGAATAACATGTTAACATTGCATCCGTTTATTATTCATTTTATACTAATTAGTTTGATTATCTCGTTAGTCGCTTAGACAATTTTCAGAAGAAAGTACTGCTCTACAGTTTACTAAGATATAAAATCTTATTATAGTAGTTTTCTTAATGTTAATTTTAAATTAATACTGCATATTAATAGGGTTAAAGCCCGGATATTTCACAAAGAAATTGTTGTGTACAACTACTAACAACAATATATTTCATGCGCAACAACGTGGAAGATATAAGACCACCAATTTCCTCGTTATCACCGTCAGTATAATTCAAAACTTGAGTTGCAAATAATCAAATCCAATAAGACTCTACATAGACTTAGCTTGGCCTGCTCGGATCCACAACTGGCAAAGATAATTTCAATTAAGATTTACTTATTTGATGAATGAGGATCGACGTATCCTCGAAACAGCTGTCCCGGATTAGTTAAGTAAACTTGTGTGGTAGGGGCCATCTTCTATAACAATCAATCCTGGCAAACATGTTAACTTAATAAAAAAAAACAATAAAACAGAGAAGATAGAAAATGCTACCGCTGCCTTATGTGTAAAATATTAACAGGGAACGTATCGTGTTGGGCCGAACGGACTTATCAAGTTGACCGGCTCACTGTAGAAAAGCGATTTACTGCAAATAACTGGAAATTAACATTTACCAGCTTTTATTTGCCTTTTATTTCTCTAATTGTGTCAATTTAACAAGCTTTTCATTTCAGGAAATAGGAAAGAATGGGTGCAAATAGATCACTTAAAGCATGTGATTACCGATAGAGTTACCATTCAGGAAACAATGCGATCGTGATATTCACCCACTTTCCTGTACTATATTTTCATGGTATCACTTAACTAAACAACAGGGTCAAGCCTGTTTTTGCTTTTTAATCCACAATTGTGTAGGAGGTCTATTTCCGCCATAGAAATTTTTAAGAATTTCGAAAACCCTTTAAGCATCTGTAAACTTTCTTGGTTGTTTATTCACCTTTTTATTTATTTGCACACTGTATTCTTATGGACTGTTGTACCTTATGCTGCATTCTTATGAACTTCGTGATTACTGCTGCATATTTGGAAATATTTGTTAGAAAAGAATGAGGAGTACATTGCAAAACGCAGTTTTTGAGTGGTGTGTTTTTTTACAAATTACATAGACTAACTGCACGTGTTGAGAATAAAACATATTTTCGCAAATGTTACTATGTTGCGTAAGATGGGATATGCTAATGTGAAAGTTTTAAAAAATATTGCATGTTCTTTTTAATCTACTTGGAACATCTAAAGAAGAAATACTGCGTTTTGCAAAGTAAAAGCCAAAAACATGCATCATGGTTTTAGGATGCAAAAGAATGAGAACAGCAATAAGAAGAAACCGAAACGCATACCCTAGAATCCTACCGAAAGAGGGCGTACATTCAAAAGTTTACCTTGCGTCTCCGACATATTCAAAAGTAATTTTTCATGTGACTTAAAACTTTGTTGGCGAGAAGACACCCTCTCCCTAAATAACGTTGCGCCGATCCACCGTCCGTTTTTCGTATATCTCTCTCCCTCTCTACTAGAAGGTACTCCATTCCTTCCTTCGACGAGGTATGTATGAGCGGGTCTCGGACAAAGCTTGAAATTAAATTACCGCTGTGGGATAAAAAGGACGAAAGAAAATAGAGAAAGAAAGCCGAAAGCGCCGGGAAGGAGGGCGAAACGCTAAAAGGAAGTATGTCTGCTACCTTCTTAATTGCGAATAAATGTTGCAAGGGAACAACGGACAAGTTCAATTAGACGAAATTGAGTTTAAAAGAATAATTATTTGATATCTTTAAGTACTTCCACATAGCCATTATCTTTCTTTCTTTTGCAACGGATATATCTGTCTAATTAAGAGGAACGTTCGCGCGAATGTGTTTGATTTACAATTTTAATGAAGGAAACGCTATCACGGGACATGTTTTAGACTGTTTTCTGACTGTTCGGATCTTTCATCATGTGATTATAACATATTCGGTCCGCTTAAAAATGCGCCAGGAGCAGCTAGTGTGGATACATTCACGTTCTTTTTGATGAAAAAAGAATTGAAATACTTCTGATTCGACGGAATGAACGGAAAAAGAGGAAATTCAAAATAAAAGTTGGATGTACCTTCACAATTATTTACAATTTGTTACTTTGTTATTTTACTTTGGAATCTCGATTGAGATATGGCCGCCTATCCGCCTATAGGTTCGAATCCTGCCGGAAGTTTTATCTTGTTAATTAAATTTAATTAATCAGTTTAGCCAGACGAACCGATTTTTCATTACTTATTAAGGAATATCATTTAATTTTTTTTTAGGCACGGCAGAATTGTTTTTGCAATACCTTCAAAGTTTCAGAAGAAGTAAATCAACAATCATGGACGTTGCTGACATTCACAATTATAATTTTTTTTAACCTTTTAAGGGCTTATTTGTACAAATTGGATATCCGCTTCCATTATGATATATGCCAGCATACGAGTGAAAATTGGAGAAAACCTTGTATTGCAGCGCTTAAGAGTCTACGGAATAGTATATTGTTGCACTGGCATTCTTTCTTTAACTGATTATTAAATTAAAGAATAATAATAAGATATATATATATATATATATATATATATATATAAATAAATAATGAAATAATAAGAAAAATAAATAGAACAAAATATAAGCTATGTAAAACACATCACAGGTGCAAAATAAGTACATAGCTCCGAAATATCAACATTAAATCTACACTTCTGGAGTGCAGGTCGGTGCGTCCGTTGCCAGAGTACACATACTTAGCAGATGATAGATAGAGCACCATATCAGGCGCATACACGAATTTTGGACAATTTGTATCCTTCTTGAGTCTTTTTTAGTGACGCTACTACCGTGTAATGTCTCCCATAAGTAAAATGCGAAGGCACCAAGCATAAAAGGTGTTTTATGATGTTAAACCAAGTTCGATTAATGTAAATCGCTTTTAAAGATGAAACTGCTTTCCTAATCTTAGCTAAATTTTGTGGTATTAATTGTTATCCTCAATATTTTTGTATTTTATATCGAAAGTGCTACCTGTTATAATTGGCTTACTACAACGGGTTGTTTGTGAATAACTAACGAAAAGCCACCACGACTAACTCTAAACAAAGCTTCGACACAAATTTATCCACACGCTGTATAAGAAAGAATTTAATTTTGTCAAGATTATGTGGAACATGAATGAAGTAGGATAAATGAGTTATGAGGAATTTTATAACATACTAGTGAGAATTTCGCGAAATTTCCTCTTTGATCCTTTTGTGGTAGTAAGCTACCAGCAGAGTTAGCCAAACAAGCATGCTGAAACCAAGTATTCATAATGCGACGAAATTAGGTGCGAACGTTACGAAATTTGTTTAAATTTCGCGATGGTGAAACTAGATTTATTTATTGAATATCATCGTCCATTGATTGACTAATTAGTTGCCACTGGCGAGTTACTATCAGTTCCACGTACCAAAGAGCTTTATCGACCGGCCGTGCGCCGACGTCTCTGTCCATCCCACGTGTCCGTATTCGTGTCCGCATCCATGGTCGTACTGTACGTGTGTGTGTGTGAGCGCGTTTGTGTTCATAAACCCACCGCAACGACCGCCACAAACAGGGCCTGTGGATCGTTCTGATCGTCGGAATGCCCGATTACCGCTGACATAATGTTTTGCCGTCCGTAAATCCGGTATAGTTCGATTATAGCCTGATCTGTCCAAACGAATGGAGGATTCACCTATTCCATGCCACCGTCGAAATTGCGTCCGAATTTTCCCTCTTACTTTTTCCGATCGACCGATTGTTTCCCTGAATTTCCCTTACGCTCGCTTTGTTTCTGCTACCGCAGTCCGCGGTAGCGCAATGTTATAGCTACGGCGAAGCCGATGATGCGTTCGGTTTAACAGCAAATATCGATTATTCGCTAGAATTAGAATTAGATGTGGGAATAATGATCAACTTGATTGAAGCTACTGGCCAGGCTCTGATTAATTGTCGGCGTACGCAGATGGAATTTACCCCAAAATAATTCGACAATACTTTGTCTCTTTGTCATCGTTTTGAAATGTACGTACATCGGTAGGCAGAACTATTCGAATTAAAAGCCACAACATTTAATAGATTCGTATTACACAATGCATTTTCCTCCAATTTCGTTTGGGAGTATTTACTAGCCTATCGCTATGTGATTGTACGAAGTGCGGTCTACGTATTCTAAGCCTAACATAGAAAGAAGCCGCGGGTGAAGGAAAATCTCTTTATTATTTCTCAATACAACTTTACATTTTTCAACACATCTTTAGATTGCTTAACTAAGTCTAAGTAACTAAGTGCTTCAGTATCACTATAAAGATATGATGTCTGCGAAATGCTATAAAACTGCCTCTTCGTTGGTATTAAATTTTCTCCTTTTTAACTCCGATTCTAATGTTAAAAATAAAAAATAATCACTTGGCATAACGTTGCGGCTGTACGTGAGGAATCAAATTTCTTGAAGCCACACCGGCACACAGTAGCCTTCGAAACTGCAACTGTGTGGACAGGGGCATTGTCGTGCACTTCGCCCCAGCTGCACGGCGTTTCTAGATGATGGCTTGTTTTAACCGGCGTAGCAAGTCGACATATTGCATTTATTGTGATGTGCTCTTTAAAGTCGGTTAGCAAGATGCCCTTAGTATTACAAAAATTGTAGCCATCACCTTTTTTGTGTTTTTAGTCACATCTGGGTAATTTTCGTGTCGTCGACTTCGAACAACTCAAGAAATTTTCGGCTACATTCGACACGTTGTTCATTTTGGATCTGGGGCCTATCTTACGTTATCCAAAACTTATGCAGGATCTTAGTAATAGTAGTTTTTGTAATCATTGTTAGTTCCCTTACCTCCTGGGTTTTATCCGTCGATCACTCAATACGATTTCCTCGAACAATTTGATGTCTTCCAGTGTCACTACAGTAACGGCCGCTCCTTCGCCTAGATCACCTTCAAGAAATTATCTGCTCTAACGAAATAATTTTGACCAACGTTTAACTATGGCATACGATGGTGCAACGTCCATTCGGTCTTTGATTTCGGACGGTATCTTCCTTCTATGGCGAGATATTATACCACTGCACAATGTTTAATTCTCGATATTTAAAAAAATGGTCATAAACTGGCAAACACTATTTGAATGTTAGCTAAGACGAAATCTGTAATACGAAAATTTTAGCATTTGGTTTTGATTATTTTCTTGCTAACGGTTAGAATACGCGCATCGTACCTAGTCCATTTACCAATGAATATGAAATGTCTATCATAAAATTATGAACAAAATGCCTATCACCCATAAAACCAAATACATTTATTTTGCAATACCGGTTTTGTTACAAAAGACATTACATTATTGATTTTTTGTTAAATAAAACAACATATTTGATTACAATAACCGTTTGAAGTTTTTGATATTTTTATTTATGGTGTTAATTTGACAATATATTGTTTGTTGGCAGAGCTTTTAGCAAAGAGCTTTATTTGAGGCAATCGCTACGTTACATTAAGTAAAACCATGGTTGTTAATAATACTATTACGTTCCCATGATATCACACATCAATCGAATAAAAGAGAATTTTGTTTGCATTTTTATTACAATGTGACGATCACGTAGTTACAACTGGAGAATCTACTTACATTAGTGAAATTTTATATTGTAACCGATTGATTTTATTTCTTCTTTTAGACGCAGACGTATTTATAGGTACATGTGCAAAATACCCAAATGTTTCCTGCCCTAGGACTAGACCCAGTAGTTGGTATTAGTTATTCAACAACAGATGTTACAAGGAAAACTTCATTCTTTTCTACTGAAAGATAGTCTAACATTTTCATCATCAGTTACACCGGTACCGTAATACAAGTGTGTTTAGCCATCGATCTTGCAGTTCTGAGTTCGAGGCTTGTGCTCGCAACACTCTTAGAGGGCGAAAGGTCTTCCACATTCCACTTTATTCCTCTCAATTTTTGGAGAATGATTACCCAGGCGAAATATTCTCATGAACGGCAAATGTTCTCTATAAATGGTGGAAGCTAAGACAAGAAGAATAAAAAATATGAGCCCAGTTGCCTGCGTGGGTTATATACTCTAGCATTACAATTTACAACATCGAGCTTATCTGTTATTAGCGCGATGATTTCCGCGTCCGCTCGTTCTCTGATGATTAGATTCAACTCCTTCCATTTCTTATTATCTACGTAGCGGGGGTGTTATGAGATTATATTAAGTCTAGTCAACGATGACAGTAGTGGAAAGAATTAATAACTTATCTTCTGTTCAACTTCCTCATATTCTAAAGCTTTCGATTTAATGTAATCTTTCCCGACAACAATCTCCAAAATAATTTCGGTCGTAATTTCGTAAATTAAATATCGTTCGTCAAATAATCGTCTCCTTTGTTAGTAAAATTTAATATTGTAGGTGGTGTTAAATATCTAATTCAATGTAGTATATATTATTTTTTGAGAACTCAACAATTTTCTCTAGTGATATTCTCGGCAGGGGGTTTTGCTAGACAATTTACAAATAGTCTAATTTTCCTTAAAATGTTTCACTTTCAATATTGAAATCGGTTACGTCCTTTGATGTATCTGCAAGTGATGTGAAAACCGTCTAAGTGCCAAATGAAGTTTTACCATTTGATAGTCTTAACTTGTTTCCTCCTTTTTTATCTCAAATCAATAATTCAATCGATATACGGTGAATATAATCTTTTTATCGGAAACAAACAGCATTTTCTCTATTTCCCTTGACCGTATATACGTTCAAAACCTCACGTTCGCGACCGCTCAGCATCAAAGTTATATAGAGTAATCTCCTGTTAAAAGGGGATCGTGGACCTATTTCCTTTAATCTGCATCTAATCGTCGCCCGGTTTTGTGATACGATTTTCTCCCTCCGGCGTTTCCATGTCCTTCCTTTACAGTCGACAAATTCCACTCGCACACGTAGACATATACACATACCGGTTACCGTTGCTCCGCTACTGCTAACGTTTCGGCCGATCAATGAGAAAGAGGTCGTTTTTATTGCACGGAGAAGCCGTCTCCTGTCACCTCGAGGTATCCGAAACGCCGTATCTAACCGCATGTCTCAATTTGCAAAACTTTCGAGAAGAATCGAAGTTATCGAGTTGCTATGCTTTTTCCAAAGGAGTAGGATGTTTGTTTATTATACAAGGGTTTTAATTCGTGTGTCGATTTGCGCCGAAATAAATTAAACATTCTATTAAAACTAATACTAAGAATAGTGTTATTTATGAACATTGTTTTGACATACCAATCCGCCATTAAAATAAATCGTAGACTCTGCATGTAACTTGTAATAGCTAGAAGCATAGTGCTAAGGTTTGCAGAGAAAGATGTCGTTTGCAATTCCGGAAATATGAGACATGTACATAAATGATGAATTAATTAATTATTATTTTGTGTTAAAAATTTGACAGCTTAAAAAGGTTGCTCGATCGGAAGAATCTTGAATCCAAATTTCTCACTATGAAATTCGTTCTGTTTCTATTCCGTCCTCCTCATTAAGCACAACTTGTGAAGAGGCTTTTGGAGAATTTTTTTCCCAAGTAACTTTGAAATAGATTTGACTTAAGAAAAGGAAGAGCCGAATTATTTGAATCTCGTTTGGGGCAGTGGAACTTCTTGCACCAAATTCGTGCGTCTTCAGTTTTTCGAAAAAGATACGGACAATTCTCAATGTTTAAGGCAAAATCTGCTGGTGTATTGATGTTGGTGGCTTATTTAATGAATTTGGATCAAACCATGAGCCAAAAGCATCTCTTCCTTGAAAGTTTGAAAACAGTTTTGCTGCACAATGAAAATGAATTCTGAAGTCCATTCGACATGTCTAAAGGATTTCAACAATGTAAAAATTCTTCCGGAAAAGAATAAATATAATAAGTATCAGTGGAAGAATTGCGGTCATTTCAAAATATTGGATTTCTACTTCGCTTTACAGGGCTACCCACTGTTATACACTATACTAAATGCAACAGGCCTACTCGAATTAAAATTGTTCCTTAAATAATCCATCTTAACTCTGTATGAGAAGGAGTTAACCAAATGGAAAAGAAAAGCTGTCTAAATAGCTCACAAATCTCTAACCACGAAAATTGCTACCGGTTTCGTGGCATCAGGCAAGAGGAAATTATTAACGACAAAATTATCAGCTAATCAGACATTTACACCAGTTTTTTCTTTGCATTTAGTTAAAGTTATTTCAGACATAGGGAACGTGGTTCGACACCTTTTAGTTTTTATAGACAAAATTTGACTACCAATTTTTCATATAAAATTAGGGCTCCTTAAGTAATTTGTCAAGGCTCTAAATGCGGCGTTAAAAGTTTCTCGTTACGTTATAGGTATGCTCCCAAGTGTACCAATAGCAAAAGTTCCAAGTGACATTTTCATTTGTCCATAAATTAGAAAAATGTTGACATGCGAAGAGTTAGAAAATAAAATGTTGTCACAGGTTTCCTCGATAATCATAGAAGTGCGAATTTTAAAAAAAGAAGTCAGAGTTTTTAAAATATGAAGGATTTGTAATAGGCATTCCCCAACGACGTGGAAATTTTTATTGCCGATTAAAATTAAAGAACAGTTTTAAATGCATTTTAGTGTAGCCGTTAACTCGTATCTCGGAAAATGTTTTTTGGTGAATTCCTATTTCAGTGAATTATTAAAACTCACTGGCAAAAATCATTTCAATTCAATTTATAACAAATTTCTCTCTAGTGTTTAAATTCGACAGTTTATATTTATTATTATACGAAATTATTTTTGAAAGATCTCGTAATACCTATTATGTTAGCTGAAAATTTTTGTCTCCTACAATTTACACAGTAAGCAGGTTGGGGCAGCCTGCTAAGTATACTTGGCACTAATATGAAGGCCAAGCTGAAAAAAATGGAAAATATTTTCTTCTTCAGCCAAATACTTAATCGTGAGAGCTGCGATATGGGACCATGCGTTATCGCGGTACCTACAACATAATACCCTTCTCAGGAACTCTACTGAGCACTTCAAGCAAGCGCTTTTGGGTGTACTATTTAGTTGTAACCGTTTTTTGTTCATTTAATATATTTAACTGCATGTACCAGGCCCGTATTTTGAAAGAACATCGCATACTTGGCGCTCGTAAATGTAATCGATATTTAATATGTGCATATTAGCAGGGCTTTTTGTCACACTCCGAAGACTTAGCTATTTCAGTTCTGATATGTGGCACTCAATTGCTGCCAAAATCTGCACTCTGTCTGACCCTGTCCAACGCTCATACTGATATCCAAAGACCGAAGGTTGTTTAATTTTACCCGTCATTTACAAGTACATTTCTACAATACTCAATACAATTATACAATAATCAACAATACTCAACAATAATTTGAATATAAGAAAGAAAAAACAATGTAGGTAATATACGAAATTAATATTTCTTGTCTACTTCTTACATGCTGCATTTTCGCAGTAATTTAAAAAGAAAGTATAGATCTGCCCCTTTATGTTCGACACTTGCTGCAACGAATTCCATGAAACTCTTCATCCTAGTCTATTTTCTACCAGCAGCGAAACTACTAACTTTATTCATCGTACTGCTTCCTTTCGTGAAACTTACTCCATTATATTAAAATAATATTGCGAAGCACACTACAAAACGTAAAAGAACAGACAAAATCAAGTGTGCACATGTTCGAAAACTTTTGAACAAAGTATATACTCTCAAGTTGCAAGAACCCGATTCTCTTAAAACTTTATACGGGAGGCTATATACCACTAATTAATATAATCAGTGCCATCAATGAGACGTACTTAACTGTCGTTTTAGAACAAACGCACAATCAGGAAGGCCACGTATTGATCGCATATCGGCTCTAATGGCAACTTTGCGTGTCCATAACTTGCTAATGACCATGGCGGCGGACTCCACTCCACGTCCAATAATTTTATTGGACGAATTGAAAGTTTTATATGTCGGTTGGCCGGAGAGCGGGTGCGGGTCCGAGCCCGGAACCAACGACCGAACAGTAATTACGAAAATATGCCGTAATAAAATTGTTTACTGAGCGCCCAGCGCGATTCATTTTGCGAATTTGGTTAAGTGGCGATCTTCAGTAAATGATAGAACACGTTGCATCACAATGTTTTTTTTCTGTGCATAGGTTTATAATTCGGCAAAATAAATTCGTCCATTTTCAAATTTTCGACTATTCTTTAACGAATGAAACATTATTTATTGAGTGCCTTTCGCGTTCAATGTAAAGGGGGCTTTACTGAAATAACCTAAATGTCATTTTGTAACTCTGCGTACATCAGAATAGAAAAAACTTCATCGTGTACTCATTGGAAGTTGTTGCATGGGGCGAAATATATTAGAAGCAATAGAAAATTGGAAAAATGGGTGCAAGGACCAAGTTATAAATAGCAGCAATTTTATGTGGATTTTATTCATAGAGAAGAAAAGGAACATTTTTTTCTTGAGTTTAGAGCTGCCTACTCTTTGGTTGATTTATTTCAGATACGATTAGATACAAAAAAAAATATTTCCTTAAGAAAACAACCAGAATTAAATTACGTATAATTAAAAAGAAAAAGTACTATTCGTCTTTATCCATGTTTCTGACGTTTGGCTTTCCTCAACTTCTGCAGTGGAAAGTTTTTGGTAATGCCACAGTTCAGCTTCTCCAACATACTATGTAGTCAGCTCTTTTACATTCTTTTGCTTTTCTTTTTTGACAAGGTGAGAAGTGTTATACAGTTTATGATTCAGTACAGACGAACCTAATTACAGAGCAATGAATGGAATAAACGTACATAAATGTAATATATGTATGTATTGTAATGTTACAACTGTCGACCTGGAGGTTATCTATCATCAGTGCCACACACACATCACCTTTAGTGACCTCAGTTTATCCACTTATCTAAGTGAAGGTCCCTCTAGTGGCTGAGAGAACCATTTCTAGAACAAAATTCTTTTCTCTGGCCCAGCGAGAGAGTAAGAAAAATATAAGTTCGCTAACGATGGCAGTAGTGAAAACGGACAATTACTTATTTTGTGTTCTATTTTCCCATTTTCCATAACGTCAAAATCGATGCAAAATTTACGTAAAATAAATTTCTGTGTAAGTTTATGCATATTTAAGTGAAATTTCATTAATTAATAATCGTTCGGTTGGCCTTCTTCAAAATTTTCACATTGTGCAGTTGTATGTGGTATAAAACATCATCAGAAACATAGAATCTCTGCTCTAGTTATGTCCTTGCAACACTCGCATCATGCTACATCTAAAATAAATGTGCCTCGACATCGATCGAGATAGAAAAATCATCAGTTTGCTGTGGAAATAAAACAATTCCCAACGAGATTAAGCAGTGGCGTGAGGTAACTTTAAATTTCTATTTGATTTTGAGTCTATCTATTATCGAGGTAACTTCCATTTCCAATCGAAAGATGTTAATTTGAAGAATTCAGGTTGGACTTCAAAGTGAGAGTTTATTTATTATATAGCATTTATTGTTCTGAAGTAGATGATTTTCACATAAACAGATTGGAACGCTATATAAAGGTCAGTTTATTTAAATGCCTAATACTCATTTCAAAATTCATTTACCTCTTCCAATAGAAATTTAAATTGCCGAAGGAGTGTTGAATAATTCAGAAAAACCCTAGATTTCTAAATTTTCTCCCCTTCGCAAAACATTACATTATATATACATACATATAAATACAGGGTAGCAGATATATCAGTATGTTTAGAAAGTTTTATTTGCAAAACAATTAAAAAGGAAATTATTCAAGTATTGACACAATTCGAATTTCGTTACATAAATGTGAAGTGCAGCAGAATACCGTGTATAGCGAGATTAATGGGACCCCAAAATAGTCGATAACATATTCATTCATTGCAGTGCCAAACCATCATCATGAAATTTATTGGCTATCAAACAAATTAATAGCAAATAGGTACATTCTCGAGTGTAATTGCTTGAATTACTGTTTACGTATATAAGCAATCGCAAAAGGTAAATACTACACCAATTCTGCACTTTTAAATAACGAACAAAAGCTGTTATTCAACTAATTATAAACATTAAAGTTACCAAACATCACCTACCAAAAGAAAATTTTAGGATTTATTACCACTATTATATTGTATACATTGAAGATACTTTCAAGTTGGAAAAAGGTTTTGAAGAACCTACCTTCATTAATTTATCACAAATTGTCAGAAAAATTACTAAAATTAATATCACGATCCTTTCATCACAAAAAATTAATGGATTGGGTAATTGAGAACCTGCAAAGGTGTACGATGCCAAAAAATCAATTTCGGTAGTAAAAGAAACACCAAAAGAAGGCTGAGGTATTAAGGTAAGCAGTTAAAACTAGGAACATTAGTAGATGAGCGTAAATCTTGAGTTCTAAAGAAGAATGGTAAAAGCAAATTAACTACTTTAAAAACCTGCTGTCACATGAATATAAGAAAAGTAGAGAATATTGAAAGTTAGCTTAGATATAAGAAAATAAGATGTAACCAGACTGGTATACCGTATGCCTCCAGCTAGAGCAAGTATCAGCGCGGGGCATGGCAGAAGTCCACCACAGTTTACAAGAAAATTTGTTGAGAAGGGAAGCGAGGTTTTGTTTTTTGAAAAAACTACCAACAAACTTAAGGTTTTTTTTACTAAATTCCCCTGCTGCAGCTAGTGAGACTATCCCGTAACGCTTAGGAAAAAAATTGAGTTGAGTCTTTTCAAATTACCAATTTAGGTAAATTAACAACTCTTTTTAAATTACAATCAACTCTGATTGCCACAAAGGTCGACAAGAGAAGGGGCGAAGGTTAACTCTCGAAATTACAATAAACTGAAATAAACATATGTACGTATACATCGCTGCTCAAAATAAACAGATCGCGTAACAATAAAATTGTAACAAAGATAATGGACCATCAAAATTATAAATATAGGTAAGGTAAAAGAAGTTGGTAGAAGAGACAGTAAAAGATCTAGAGTTTATAAGAATGCGCAGTAAGGGAATCTTCAGGCCGTCAAAATTTGTCTTTACTAAAGGTATTTATGCCATTAACATTTTAACAGAATTTTTAAAAATGTGTATCAATATATGAAAGGTTAACAAAGAATTAACTTACTTAATTTCGTTTCTACAATTTACGGTCTTAAAAAATAGATGATTTTTTGGAAATTTGGTAACTAAATTTAGAATTTGTGGAGTTCAGCAATTTAAACTCACCTAGATAACAATATATGCATGAATTGCGACGTTGCAACACATATAAATATTGTGTTTAAATGGGAACATAACCAAACACGTGTTACCTGGATGAAAACCAGACTCAAAGTCCGAAATTTTTTAGCGCCTCCTCACTCCTTTATCAAACAGAGTAGTATACCACAACACATAATCGAGATAATGATAGTTTTAATCACACCTAATTTTGATAAGTAAAACTCAATTGGATACTTTTACGTTTAGAAAGAGCATATGCGGGGGAACGCAACTGAAGCACTGGCACAAATAACTGTACCATATTGAATTTTACTAACAAATAAGACGGGCGATGTTTAATTTCTGAAATTACAACTACAAGATATAGTTTTAGGGTGTGAAAAGATTGAACAGAAGACAAGTTATTTATCCGTTCCACCACTACCGTCGTTGACTGGACTTAATATGATGTTCTAACTTCCCCGCTACCAAGATCGTAGGACATAAAAGCAGTTGAAGCTATTGAAAACGAACCCACAGCCGCCAGAGGGATTTTAACGTTGAACGAATGGACGTACTGAACTCACCATTCGTGGCGCAAATGACAGCTAAGCTCGTTGTTGTACACTAGAATACAGATGAACAATAAAACCAGCTTAAGATAATGTTCACTGCAGATCTTAATCATTTCATATAGTGTAAAAGTTGTCAACAAAATTATTGCAACCTCTTATTTAGTATACCAGCTTCTCTCAGTAACAAAAACTCGAAAGCTTCACCGAAAACTATTAACGATAATGTTACTACTTAACTTAATAAATTAAATTACCTCGTATTTAACTACGTGTATACAATACCGCTGTCGAGATTCTCCTCGTTCTCCATCTATTACACAACCGGAGGTCGAAGTTAGGATTAGTATTACCACCGAATAATAAACAAAGAACCCTTGTCGAACTATTAGTCCGGTTTCCGGTTGATATTCCGGCGAACGATGAAGAACAAATCGATGGGCCCCACACTCAGCATTGTATGTTGGAGTTCCTATAGCGTTCGCCCGGAGAAGGACCAATTGGCTTCTCATATCTGATCTTTCAGACCTTGCCGCTACGGCGAGTTCGAGAGGTCGAGAAGACTGTGTGCGAGCTATCGATTTAATTAAAGAAAGGTGTCTAGATGGTGTCTGAGTAGTTTATTTCACGACGTGCTATTCTAAGCGAAGGCAATAAGAGAAGATCAATTAATAATACGTCAGGTAAAGTTGTCGAACGTGTCTTCAAAGCGCTATTTACAGTTACTTTTTAAAGCTACGTATAGCAAGCGTTTGAATTTGAAACAAGAAAGGCCTATCGAAATTCTTTCAATTTTTTTTCTGAAGTTTATAGGGAAGTTTATTCTTTAAGAAAATGTTGGTGTTAACAGATTGTAACATCTTTGTTCAGTAGCTAAATACAACAAAGGTATTATTATAAGCAACTTATGCAGACTATTAATTTAAATGATTGTTAGTTTTGTAGAATTATAGTAAGCTTTGCTTACTACAAGCATTGATAGTGTTGTAAGAATACTGTGTAAGTAATCCATCAAAATGGAGAACAAGGGTCCTATTTTACCTTATTTGGGAAGAAAAAAAGGTAAGTTCTGTTTTAAATAAGAATGCAGTGTATGTAATTTACTGCAATGTACTTGCACTACAGTACTACATTATATTGCAGATCTTATCAGCTTTACACTTTCAAAAAAAATGACGCCAGTAGTTGCAAAAATTGACTGTGAATGTGATTACGATTAAGACTACGTTAGTCCAGAAACATCGCTCATTTCCAAAAGCGGCTAAATTCATTTTGGCCAGATTTTTCAGAGCTCAATAATTTATTGTTGAGAAAATCACAAAAAAAATCACACAAAAAAGATTGATAAAAAATAAATATTAAGCCACAAGTTATCATGAACAAAATGTTTTAACAAGTGAAATCTGTATAAATAAAAATATGCTTGTATTTGTCTGATTTTAGAAGTAAACAATATATTTAATTTATGTATTTTGGAAGTAAAATTACGTTTTGCCGTTGCACGCAATAATGTAATTATTACTTTATTCTACTTAAGTTTTAGAAATTCTACCAACAATAATAATCTTTATTGTAAGAGGATAGAAATCCTATTCCGAAGAGCAAGAAAAAAAGACAACTATTAAAAACAGTACACAACATTGTACTTCTTAAGTTCTCAGAAACACAATGTTGTCCTTCCTTGCATTCATTAACTCAATTTTCGACGTTTTCTTATTAAATCACCGATCTACAATACTCCACGTCCAGGTCTTCACTTCTTTCCATCCCCTCTTCCCCATAATGTGTCCTCGAATGTTCATCAAAAAATTTTCCGGTTACTCTTCCACGAATGCTAATCTCATTATCAAGCAAATTCATTATATTTAACAGAATTTTCATTATATTTTCATAGAATATTCACAGCTACAGATAATGTGTTTAGCAAACAAGGTATGAACGTATCCTTCATTTCTCAATACGCATTGAGGCAATTTAAAAAGCGATACGAAAGGTTGGTCGGATATATAGATGCAGGGCGGGCGACAAGGTTTACTTTGTACAAACACGACAGCCAATAGGTACCAGATTCCTAGAACACATAGTGCGGAAGGTACCAACCGTTGAGGTTCTATAAATGATTTTGCTTTTATACCAAACCACCACCTTAAACAACTCGAAACCTAAGCAGGATGGTAAATGCTGGAATAAAGATAACTGAATTGATTATGCATCGACTAAAACCTTTCTAGAGAGCGCAAAACTTAAAAGCTTCTATACTCTGCGTCTTTATAACCTGTTTACCCTGTCTTCTCCGAGGCAAACGTAAACAATTTCATCAGAAATAGTACGAGTTGGGCGCTAACTGGAGCTTATAACTCACGAAAAATAACGTGGAGATCTAATTATGCATAAAATTTCGCGAGCGCACGATCGTCCGTGTAAAAATTCCTAGTACGCACGTCGTCAAAAACTTAAAGCGGCAATTCCGCAAAATCTTCTGCATAACAAAACAGAGAAAAACTAAAAGCTTCTAATACCATCGTTGCACTATATGGCTGAGTATTCACTGAGTTTCACTTTACCGTCAGCGGTTTCTTAGCTGAGAGATGGCGGAAGCGGAAGTCGCGTCATTGGCTTTAAAAACCAGCGAAGGGAAATCATGTGCAATGTAAGGCAATCGAAGTGACTAAATTAAGTTACAGTCTAAAGTTCTTTTATAAATAGGATATTTCAATAATAATAATAATCAAATAGAAATGAAGAATAAGTTTCAGTAACGGAAATTGTGTTTATGAAGTTCTTGTATTTGGAAAATGGCGAACTGGAGTAAACAAGCAAGTAGCAAGACTATTAGGCATATTGTTTGGATTACAATTGTCTGGTAATGAATAGCATTTTAGTTTCATTCTAACACTTGTTCTCACTGTAACTCTTTCCAAAATATCGATCATTCGAGAGATATATGAACACAACATGGGGAAAATGTAAATCATGTACAAATACTGCTATCGTAGGTATTGACTTTCAACAAGTTTTGCCAATACGGCAACATCCAAAGTCTTCTACCTCATAGAGCTAAGGATATAATATGTATCCATTTTCTAATAAGGAATGGCACGTTCATATCTAGACCGAGTTTTAATAGGCCCGCAAGCAGTATGGGGCTGAAAACAAAAAAGAAGAATGTATGTAAAAACGTTTGTGGTGAAAGCCAACTTGAACCATGTTTTTTTTAGAGATTGTGTTAATGGCAGAAGAAATTTTGGACAAAGTTTAAGTAAGGGAAAGTAAGGGAAACTATGGAAGACCTTACTCTGAGAGTGATCAGCCCTGGATTCGAACCCGATTCGCTAAGACTGCTAGCACAGCGTGTTCGGCACTGCACCACCAATCTAGCATGCAAAAGCCGACGGAAAGGCGTGCAACAACCGAATTCATCCGAACACCTGCATAGTTTTTAGACTGTAACATATTGTTAGTTGGACATTTTGATTGCCTCACACAGTACATTCTTATTCTACGGTTTATACACATAGTTTCGCGTTGCGTCGTACCGTTACCGTTATTTCTGTTGCTGTTGTTATTCATGTCTCTGTTTCCTCTCTTATTACGGTCCTTGTTTTCCAGTATTTATGTCATTCTCCGAAGCGCGCAATTAATTACGTAATCCCCGTTTTGTTTAATGAAGTGTCTCGGAGTTTCGCAGTAAAATTAGATGGCGGTGGTAGGGCAGAAGTCGTCGGAATGGAATCGCGGGGCGAAGTGTACGTACTTACCTACCCTTCTACCGCTGGCTGATGTCGCTCTACTACCACTTGCTGCCGTACGGATGCGACGACACGACGAAGATGAAAACAAGAAAGCGGAATGCTCGTTTGTTCTAAACGTTCAACTTTCGATGGTCGCAACACCAAGTCAGTTCCTGCGGACGACCGCACCGAGACACGGCCACATTAATCTTGCCGTTCTTAAGCTTGACGTCGAACGGTGTCGTCTATATTGGACGAGTGGCCATTCCGTAAGAAGTATGTATGTTTCAGAATAAATGACCTCGAAAACTGTCACGTGTTGGCTCGCCTTTAATTTATAATTCCGGTAAATTAGGTACAATATTGAGGCAAAAACGTTCAAATTATTTAATGGAGCTACAGCGAATTCGGATCTTCTTATCAACATAGGAGGAATGCGTTTTTCAAAGACATTTGTCATGGAGTAGTGAGAATTATCGTACTTATTCTAAATTGTGTAGTTAAATAAAAAATATCCATAGGATAAGTGGTATATTTTCAAAAATATAATGCACATCGGAAGAGCGAACGCTCAAGGACTGTAATGCTCATGCTGTGATCAAGGTTCCAATATTGCGTATGCTCGTAGTATGCAGCGCATTCCTAGAAATTATAGCCAATTCAAAGGATTTCCTCAAGTAAATGTATTTAATATAGATTTATCTATTGGATTTATATTCTTTTGATTTTTTTTTGTGTGTAATAGATTACTATGTATAAATGTATAAAATTCGTTCATTTTACTTCAACATGACAAATTTTACCTATAAAAGCTATAAGATAGCAGCCAAACTCACAACAAACGTGCTGCATTATTATTATTATAGGCTGTTATTACCATTAGAAAAATAGTTATCTAAACATTTCATAAATATATATTCTTCCATCCACAATATCCTTATCGAAGTTTAAGGTCAGGCTTATCAATGCATTTAATTAGCACTATTCATTCTTAGACCGTTTAAAATTTTGTTACTACTTCGTAGCGTTCATCTCCACAATTTTGTAAATTAGTACTTCAAGGTCTTACATCTCAGTAGTTTATAGCAACATTTCACTGTCAGCCATATGCGCGTTGATGAAGTTGTGTTATGCCACTTGATGTTAGTCGTTTTACAAAAATTAAATTCATAAAATAAAACTAATCTCAAAATTTGGCGTTTACCGGGCACTGACGTAAGAATAATCCCGCGTTCTTTTTAATAGTCCGCAATGAAATAGATTTGTATTTGAAAAACAATTTGTACACTACAACACTTGAATTTGCTTGGAAAAATTATTCACTTAACCGAATTAATCTTCCTAAAAGGCGAATGATACCTTTAAGCTAAAGAGGCAAATTGTTTGTCCCTTCGCTGCTTTGTTCCCAATTGCATTTGTTAAAAACCATGGCCAAATACGACACACTCAATGGACTAAAATTTCATTTCTTTTAAAATACCATATTACAGACTGCGATATACCATATGAGTTCGTGATCTATCATCCAATCATATGATACTAGCGAGTATCGGCAACGTGAACATTCACTAGCTGACTTGACGATATATTGCCAATTATTATTTAATATGCGAATAGACTGTAAAGACACAAAAGAATCTCTTTTGTGTTTGTAGGAAGAACGTTAAACATTAAAAACAAACATTTATGACGTGAAGAAAGTGGTGCGAAGACGACCCGTTCCCTCGATATTACCATTGATTGAAGATAACCGGATCGAGACAGAGGGGATCTCACGTCTACATGAACTCCTAGAAAAGCCGAAAAGAGGTCAGAAGGCTTAACGCCGCCAGATTACGGATCTAGCTGAAGAATAGCAAGAGGATAGCAACAGAGAAAGAAGATTATGGATGTTAAAGTTTCTATTGCAACGGCGAAAGTTTTTGATAAAAACAGGTCTTCGATTTGAAAGACAAACTAACGGATCAAGTAATTCGAGAAGTGATTTATGAAAAAGTCAAATTAACTTTTGAAGGGGGAATTCCGGAACCTAGCCCAAATTAAATCGAAACATTTAGAATAAGTCGAAGATAACTCCATAAAATCGAAAGTACTCTTTGTCCTCAGACAAAGGCAAACTGTTAACGCAAGTAAGAAAGCTGCAGATGAATTTGTGAAAAAAGATTTAATCAGGCAAGAACGCTATTCGCAATAGCAAATTTTCAACGTGGATGAAGCTGAGCTATCTTGAAGGTACTGGCCAAATCAAAATTACAGCAAGTTGAAAAAGGGAATAGTAACAGTTCATTAAAGAAGCTTTATTCGACTTGGTGAAGGTGCAGTTGTTTGTTTGAAGTAGCACCTCTAATACCGCTAATGTAAATAGAATGACCGACCTGCTTAGCAAAACAATCTACACTTGATCGGTTTCTTATCGCTGTTCAAACAAATAACAGACGAGAAGGAGATGAATGAGAAAGAAAGGATATCAAAGGTTTAAATTACACAAAATAATGTAAATAATATGATAGACTCTTTTATCTTTCTTCATTAGAGGGGATGAGGTAGAGATTTAAGAAATTCTACTTTCTTTTATAATTAGATTTGTCGCACAAAAAAAGGATAAAAATACTTACGCAATATCCATCCACATTTATTTTTTACAATATTCCTGGGCATACGACATTTTAAATTACAAAGTTCTATTGATCTAAACGTAAAATAAAGGAATTCTGACTTTACAATTTTACAATAATAATATAGCTCTATGGAAAAGAACGTAGCTGCTACAACAAATGCTATTAAGAATAATCCAGTAAAGCAAACGAAAATTCGTAGGATATGGTGATACTATGTGACTCGAGGCCATCTAGTATCAGTATTTGACAGTGTTTAAAGGATACATATTAATTAGATGGAATACTGCACAAGGCTATTTGGTGAATAAACGGAATCACAGGTTGTCTAATATATGTTTACCGAAAAAAAAATTAGATAGAAAAGATAAATCATTCAGTTTGGTAGCTGATAGAGTAGCTAACTTGATGAACTGATAATTTGATTCTAGTTAGCCTGAAAATTCATGCACTATGAATGTGTCTCAATAAAAGTTCGGAAATGTTCATGTTGGCATCAAAGCCCTAAAGAATCGAGTAAATACATGTTTTCTGCTACAGAAATATTTATCCATTTTGTTCTCACTTCTACATTTCTGAAGAGTTGAAAGAATCGAAAATTTTTATACATTAAGATTTAAAAATGTCCTTATATTACATGCATTCTATACTAGATCTCTTATCGTTATGACACCACTCCCATTTACGTATTCAAACATTTTCCATATCCTAGGCTCCCACAGGAATTCCTACGACTGAACTTGCGAACGTGTAAGCTGACATTAGATTCCCTAGTTATTCATATCTAAGGAAGGAAAATAGGGCTTCAACGAGTCACCTCTGAACCGTGTCTATTTCACAATCAGATTAAGAGGAGGCTCCGGACCAAGCAAGACAAACTTCGCACACAATTAGATTACGGCCCCATAATAAATGATGGTAAGGATACACACACACACACCAATCCGATATCTCCGAACACCAAAACGCGCCGCTGCTTGATTTCAATAGCTAACCGGGGTTAAATTGTGGCGTTGGATTTTGGCAGAAACCGAAAATTTAGATGTGTATAAAGTTTGTATTGGCTAGGGTAAACTTTGAGCGTTACAATTGATATTCAGTTAGTTTACGTTCAGATAACAAAATTAGATTCAAAAGAACCGAACTCCCGCCCAACTTTGTGCTGTATACGCGATGCGTTAAGCGAAATATATACAATGAAAACTATACACGCGAGGTAGACGCTAAACAACAGGAAACGTCGTGACAGTTCCAACATTTTATTCATTTAAATTGATGTTTCGAAGTGCATAAAATAGCGTAATAAAGTTAATAGTGTGAAATTAACACGATCCCATTACATTCCTTTCTAAGTAAATGTCGCATTTTTTCTTTGTTGTAATTCATTCTGCTAAAATTATTTTTATCCATTAAGTCATAAGCCTCTCTTCGGTTGTTTAACTTCCTAATATAACTTCTAATTTTATATTCAGACAGTATGATGACCACCTAATTAGTAATTCAGAGAACAAATCCCAAACAAACATACAGTCGGCCCGGATAACACCTTGACAAAGATTTTTAAAGAGTTCTCAAACTTAGTTATAACTAGGTTAACTCACCTCGTTAGTTTGCCGTTCACACTTGGTATATTTCCTAAAAAACTCATAAGAAGGACAGCAAGACCAATATTAATAACTACAGATCGATATCTTTAATATCAAACGTTAGCAGTTTTTTAATACTGCATATAGACAGACTGTGGTCCTTCCTCCACATACAAAATTTTAAACAATAAGCTGCAAGGGTCTCTCGATCTTCTGCGATTTCAGTAAAACTTTTGACTGCATACAAAGATTGATATACTTACCTCTGCTTCAAGGGGTAGCCCAAGGATCGATAATCGGGCCCCTCTTATTTAACCTATATACTACGAGATACATAATATTTTTTTCTAACGCGTTGATCTACAAGTATGCAGATGATACAAGCGTCTTGTTCAGCAAAGAGAGTTTACCAGAAACAACAATGAAGCAATTTGTCTCCTCTATCAATGGTTTTCTTCTAATAAATTAAAACTAAATGAGGACAAAATTCACTTTCTACTGTTCCATACCCGTCAGCGTGTTTAAAATATTCACTGTAACATTCTAGTTGACAGAGCAGTTAAATAGTATAAAGTTCCTTGGAGTAACCATACAAGAGAATATGCTACGAGAAGACCATTGCATCAACATGCTTCATGGTAAAGCGTTTCTCCTTAAAAGTTTTCAATATGCTTTAAGTGCTAATGCATTATTAAGTGCATATCACGCAAAAATACAATCAAGATTGGCAATCGGAATCTTACTTTAGGGTTCATCTCCTTCGGCGAAAATCGTCCTCCTAGCACAGAAACGAAGAAACCGATATTTGTGGGATTAATAATCCTAATGGCTTCATCTTTATACGTTTGAAAAGCAACTCACTACATACACAAAAACACATATAATCTTCCAACTAACAGCAACATTCATCAATTTTTTTTATACTTACTATGCCTGGGACTTGTGTATACCTAAATGGAATTTGTATCTGAATAGAAGCCTACGGCATTTGGGTAAAAGCTGTCTGATTGCCTAAACACTCAAGCAGAACGTAATAAACTTTCTAGTTAAAAAATGTTACTACATTGTAGACGATTTTTTAGAGGAAGCTATTTGCTGATCCATTGCAGTTTACATTACGTTTTCTTTCTTTATTTTTCTTTTTAAAATGTTTGTACTCGTTTTTAGTTAGTGGTGGACTTTAATTCATTTTACATTTTTCTTTACCCAATCTTGTTCTACATATGGATATATGGAATGAATAAAGATTATGATTATGGTTATAATGACTATATTCAAATTATATCTGATGTTTCTTGATTAGTAGGTATTTTATGAATTTGTATGTCGATATTTTATCTAATTAATATAATTAATTAATAATTATAATTAATTATAATAATTAGTCTACACAGCTCGTGTGTCAATCGTTAAAGGTGATGTTACGGTTAGTCCAAGAGAGTGGGGTTGCAAGAAATTTCGGTTTATTGGTTAATGTAAATGGATCTGGTAGTCGCAAGCCCACATATAGTTCCATATTAAGACTATGAAAAGTTTTTGCGACTACGAGAGCGGGCACCTTGAATCCATATATACTCTAAAAAGCTTACTCTTCCTCTGAAAGGCTCGAATCTCTCATCAGTAGTTAAATACTGGTGAGTATCTAACTAGTGTTGTAGTATAGCACAATGAAGAATGGTTAAGAAGTCTATCAAAAATCGATCTTATAGAAGCAAGTTTGTCCAGAGATCGTTTGTGGACTCGTTGGACTGTATTGCCAAAACGCAAACATGGTAGTAAAAAAGCAAATCTCTGTAGGACATTGTTTTCTAAAACACATTTGTATCAGTATTACCATATCACCATAGATCGGGAGTATTCAGTCTGTTTACTTGATGTAAGTCATTCTAATGTAGCAAACCGAGAAAAGCCCTTACTTTAGTAAAAGTAGATTATTGGTCATCTTATAGTTGAGTGTAGGCTTTCACGACCGTAATCCATAGTAGAAATGTCTTTCGGGTGATGTCGCGTAGTTAATATTTTACTTGACGTTTCGCTGACCATGCTGTCAGCTTCTTCAGAAGATTTCTAAAGACTGGTGTTGTTGTCTCTTGCTCCTCGTTATATATCCCATTTCTGTTCCGCTTTGCTGATCCATAACCGTTCCGCTTTGCTGATCCATAATGGATCAGCATTATTGGTCATCTTTATTGTATTTTGCACTATTGGCATTAATTTTGATGTACCTATTATATGCAATGTCTTCTGACATGGCATTGTTATATTGCTGTTTGATTTGAGATATGAGAGAAAGTATAGTGATTTAGGACTAGACATGATAGTTTACTTCAAATTCTCGAAAGTACATTTATAAGAACATGGTCTCATGTGTAAGATAATTAATGTTTTCAAATGAAAAACGTGCGACACAGATCTTGATCTTGAACTTGATGTATCATCGAAAAATCATCATGCTGTTTTTAATACAATCCCATTTTAACCTAGTTAAGTGGTAATAATAATCTATAAATATACCCCATCCAAGCACTCAGTTAAAATATAAAAGAGGAAATTAAGAGATTAAGAAGAAGATGCTTATATATTTTACAACATTGGTTTATAAATTTACATGCATTTTTTACAATGCGTGGTGTAAGCATGAATAAAGAATACTAATAGTACCTGCCACGTAACGTGATGAATGTTATTATAAGAGATGTACCCCAAAACAATCATTTTTGTCATATAGTGAAAATACAGAAGGACCCTTAGGTATTGAATGAGAAAGGGGAAATAATGCTAAAGGTGAGATGCTACATGCTGAGTTAATCCGCTTACGTTATTGTAAATGAGGAGCTCTTAAGAATTGCAACTGCTAGAAATGAAATCTGCCAGTTCAACCAAAAGCTTATAACTTGTTATGTAATCACTGGAGCAGTTAGAAGATCAATCAACACGATCAAGTCAATTTTTATGTTGTTTTAATTCCTTAATTTTTGTTTCTTAATAAATGAAAAATTCCTTTTAAAAACAGTCCTGGTTAAGAATTAACATGGACGTTTCAGTACTGTAGAAAATTCTGTTTATTTAAATAAGTGATGTTCTGGAAAAAAAAGTTCATAGTCTTCGCTCGTTGGCAGTAGAATGGCAATTCTGTAACTGCTTTTCGAATAAAGAAAACTAATTTTACATATACATACTTAAATTATTTACAATCATTTAAATTGCTCTTAAAGTTACCAATAACACTCACGAATTAATAAATGAAATGGGAACACATATAGATACTGAATACGTAGCACAAGCTATTATATATATAAAAAGCTTTAGCTTCAATGCGGAAATTATTCCCCTTTTACGGAGGTATACATAAACTACGTCGCTGCTTACTTACTTATTATTTCTCAATACGGCAAGTAGAAGCTCTGCACTCAATTCCTCGGTGTACGCTTGTGTATTTATCGACGTCGACGCTAAGGCTAAGGCGAAGAGCCAAGGCAAACCGACTAAATAATCCAACAGACGTTCATCCGCAGCGCTCGATTGATTCGAGCCCCTATTTATGTGTCGCTACTCAACGCCTTAATAAACAATTCAAGTGGATAGCGCGAGACGTAGAGAGACGCAGGATTGTGAACGCCGAGTGGAAGCGCGAAAGAAAGGAAGAAGGGTTGCAAGGCGCAGGAGACATAAAACTGCCTCGGATCGCTTTTAATTATTATTACGGGAAAGTCTACAGCGGCTTGACAAAGTGAAGAGTGCCGCGGAAGGAACCGGAGGAGGAAAAAGCACAGAGAATCGAGCATCCCCTGCAAGGCTCTTAAATTTTATCATTTCCTCTCTCGGAAGAACAAACATCAGTCGTTACGGCCGCATCACGTGAACGAAGATACATAGGAAGGATAGCGCGCTAAAGGATGGATTAAAAACTGGGGATTTCTTTGATCTCTAAACGAGAACGGAACCGAGGAAAACACGTTCGATTTGTCTCTGTGAGGATTCAGATTCAAGTTAGTTTACCTTTTCTTTGTTTGTTTTGTTAATTAATGAGCTAGTGTTTGTCTTAAAATATGTTTGCCGAGTATTGTAAGTTTAGGGTTTATGTGATACAAAATAAGCACAGTTTTTGTCTTTTATATGCTGTCAACCTTTTTTTATTAAATGGTTTATGTAAGTTTTTAAGAATCGGGAAGATAAGAATCAAACAAGAGAAACTAATAAGAAGTGATTCTAAGGTGCCAATTACCGATTGGATTGAAACTTAGCAGATTTGTAGGGCCCATTGGATGTTGCAAAATACCGTTTTCGGCGGAACCCCACGTCGAGAGGGTGAAACGTACACCTGAATATGAATAAAGGAAAATTGTATGTCCGCTCGGTGATTAACACCCCTTGTAAGTATTTTTACAATAATAATTTGAAAGAAGATATATTCATTAAAATTGAAGTCAAATGCTGTATTTCTCTGGTAGCAACACTGAAGGTAAAAACAAAAGATAAGATGGAGTGAGATCTTACTAAGAACTTGCATTTTCTATCACAAGCAAAGTCTATAAATTAACTGAGATGAATTGATTGTGAACTTGATAAAGAGCAAGGTTAGTTTGTAGTTCTGAAACACTTCACCATTACCTCTTACCACAAGACTTCACTAAAACTGTACGCAAGTTTCGATAGCTAAGCTATCATCCTCAGCAGCAATATTGAACTCCGAATTCGGTATTGCTAGTGAAAATGATAGCTTAGCTATCGAAATGTGCGTACAGTTTCAGTGAAGTGTTGTGGTAAGAGGTAATGGTGAAGTGTTTCAGTGCTCCAGCGCCACAGTGTACGAGTACGTGATTTAATTTATAGTGAGACACATAAACATCGTCTTACTACAACTTACTGGATTATGGGTGTTGATTTAAAGTAAGATACTTAGATGTTGTAGGTGTCTTATTTAATCTTTGTCAATCAAATTGAGAAAAGAAATATAACCATCATTGCATTATTATTACTGTCAGGTAGTTGGTGACCTTTGCTCACCAGAATATGACCGCATTTGATGGTAAATCTTGTTTGTTATGCTATATTGTTACAAAGGCACGAAGACATTTCCTACATACTCCAATACTTGAAAAGTAAGCAATGATTAAAAGATCAACACCAAGACATTCCCTTTAACTTACACGTGGAGCTAAAAACGGAACACGTCACCACTAAAACTTTAGACATCTGTTAAATATCGCACCCATATGCTGATAGTGTCATAGAGAATGTGATACATTTATTAAAACAAATCATATCTGTTTAATTAATTAGTTTACAGCTTGTTGCTAAACCATTTTAGTGATTTAGGTTTATATGAAAATTGGCCGAATGTTTGTCAATATCGAAAATTTTAAGTTGGAATTAACTTACTGCTTTATGGTTTCAGTTTACGGTCTTACCTGAAACAAGAAAATATGTATTAATACGAATAAAAGTAAAGATAACCATTAAAAGTAATTTAAAACAAATTGGAGTGATTGTAAGCAAAAATTGAGATAAAAGCTAATAGTTAAATAATTGTATATGCGACAATATTATTAAAGTATAAATAAATCGTGTTATTTGTTAATTTAAAAGCAAAGTAATTAAAGCTACCATTTGAAGAAAAGGTTGGAAATTCTTATAGCAAAAACGAAGACACACTTTTTTGAATTAAGATGCGGACCATAGTAGAAATGTCTTTCGGGTGATGTCGTGTAGTTAATATTTTACTTGACGTTTCGCTGACCATCCTGTCAGCTTCTTCAGAAGATTTCTAAAGACTGGTGTTGTTGTCTTTTGCTCCTCGTTATATATCCTATTTCTGTTCCGCTTTGCTGATCCATAACCGTTCCGTTCCGCTGAATTGCGTCGTTCGTTGTATGACGACTCCGTAGTGCTAACTTCCACGTGTTGCTGATCTTGTATCCATCTTCGCGATTGAAGTTGTTGGTGTTCTTCATTATTTCTATGGATTCGCGTATTATCCTCGGGTAGTAGTGGCTGGTCCTGGCTAATACCTTAACGTCGCTGTAGCTTATGCGGTGGTCTCCTTGTTGGTGCAGGTGTTCTGCTACTGCAGATTTTTCAATATTCCTAAGGCGTACGTCTCTCTCGTGAGAGAGTCACCATTACATAGTACTTGCTAAACTTTCCGGTATGTTCTCGAATTATAATATCGTGATAAATTTATATGGGAGAACAACAAAATATTAAATAATGATCTGGCACTCGCCATGGAGGATTCCAAAACAACTCCAACATTATTGGAAGAGCGCAGCAGCTGAGCAGGGACACAGCTAACAAATAATAAGACCCTTTCCAATATTTCACTTTTGACGTACTTGCGTTAAAGAAGACGGAAGTTAAGACAACGGTATGTTTATTGACAGAACATTGTTGTTTGAGGACATGGCTGCACAAAATGCCAATCTATAAAGATGAAGCTTATGCAGACTTTGTAATGGAATAGAAGAAATAGCCATTCATATTATTTTCGAATGCGAGGCATTAAACCAGCCCAGACACGCTTTACTAAGCAGAATTGATGCACCATATAGAAATATATACCGCATAAAGTAGTGACAAGGATGCAAAAGACTTCAGTCTAGAATATTTGACTATATTAGACGCAACATAGCACTAAGCAGGTACTATTTATTTCTAAACCTTACCTATTAAATTAGATAAACATTTCAAAAGATCGTTTAGAATGCCTTAGAAGTAAAGGTACACCGAGGTAACAGAATATGTGACTAAAAAGTATCTTCCACCGTCTTTATTTGTATCTCATGGTTAAGTATATTACACAAAGATGTTCACTTACATACATATAAGGATCTAAATCGGTGTTATGGCTGCAAGCTAGTCGTAGTAATATTCTCACGTGCATTCTTTTATTCCCAAGTTTGCATTACATCAAGCTGGCTGCCGCATAAATCTCCTCTGTATTTTTAATATTGCCACTACATATACAAATTGCAACGGCCAACTTGGCCCGGCCCCAAAGCGTAAGATTTATAACGGATATACCAACAATTCCAACGCGTTCTTATTATCAATTCATTCCCGCCGGACCATTTATAAAACGAATACTCCTTTTACAACATTCGGATCTTCTTTAATATTCCATCGGCAATAATTTTCCGCAAGTAAAAACAGAATTTTCCCCGAGGAAATTGGTGGGTATATGGAGAACATAGAGTCGTTATGGAAGAATGTACTTCTATAATTGACACGTCACGAATCGGGAGACCGCAGGGCAAAACATACCATATGGAAACCGTGTAGGATATCTCCCTAATGCAGTTAATGTGTTTGGGAAACAACATATACACCACGATCACGTGGAGCCTGTACCTATAATGCATATCCGCTGTTAACGTTATTAGTAGAGAGACGTCAATTATATAAATTTAGCGAAGCTACCGCTTATAACCTGTACGATTTCAATTTCAGCGCTGTTTTGATGTTCATTTGTTCAAATTCGATTGACATCAATAACGGCAGTTGGATGTTTATTGTAATGTGGTTTTGAGGTAAAACAAACGATTGTTAATATTAATACTAGTATGCTCCTTTAAAGGGTAATGTGGAAATGTACATTTTGCGTAAATATCGAATGAAATTACACACAGCAATATATAGCAAGCAAATAACAACACTACAACACAAAACATGTTTTAAATTACAGGCTAGGAAAAGCTTTGGTACGTTCATGTTTTGATTTTTTCATTCAATAAGAAAAGAATTCCCGTGTAATTTGTTATATCTAGCATTCCAGAAAAACTGAAGAGTACTGATTTCCCCAACGCGATAGCTGAATACCCACTTCAACAATTTTAATGGACCATGATTTTTGTAAGTGACAATTTTCGTAGCTAACCGTAGAGATAATTTAGTTCGGGCAATCACTAAAATTCATAAAAATTTTTGTGTTTTTAATTAATAATTTACGAGCGTTATAACCCATTACAAGCAAACACTTCGAATTCTACTGAAAGTTATCAATGCTTAGAAAAAACCAACAAGTTTAGAAAGCCGCAACAATTGCTTACTATTAACATGGTTAACGGTTAAAAGCTGTAAATCTTCACGGTTGTATTGTAGGAAGGAAATTCTTATTTCAACGCAGAAACTATTGCAGTAGGCAGTAACACAGAAATTGGACAGTGGAAGCGAGTGTTACGGACTGATGAGTCAAAGTTTGAGGTATTTGGGCAAGCAAGGCGTATTTTTGTTAGATGAACGAAAGATGAAAGAATGCTGCCTGATTATATGGTGCCTACCGTAAAGCAAGGAAAAATTTTTGTGATGGTTTGGTGATGGTTTTCTTACGCAGATGCGAGTTGAAGCGAATCGATAGAGGTATCTTCTGAAAAAGAAGTTATTTGTGAATACTATAAGAAAATGTCAATTCAATTTAGCGGTACTCGAACAACTCTGCCCAGTCAAGCGCAGGGCCTCTTACCACTGGACCACCGAGCCGTTAATTTATGCAAGACGATGACTCTAAACATTCAACCCTCGTTTGTAAAAATTATTTAAGCAGGAATCAAGACAATACTACACTATAAATAATCCTGGATGCCTGCCGCAAAGTCCCGATCTCAATATTATGAGATGAACTTGATAGAAGGGTTTGAAGTGTATTCTACATCTCGACAAATTATTTGTGGAATATCTTGCAAGAGAAGTGGAATAATATGCCAAACAAAGTCATGGAAAAGCCACTGGATTGGATTTCCGTATTGTACAAACTGTTCTTCGTGCAAAGAGAGGGTTTTTTCGACGAATGGAAAATTTAATAGATTTATGTTTATCTATTGCTAGAACTGCCTTTATTTCTACTTCTGTATGTAATAAACATTTACTAATAATAACATACTGTAAATTTTACATTTTACATTTTTCATGATTGAATATCTTTTGGTTCCTCCAACATAGGCAATAGTATATGTCAATTTGAAATAGATTTCGCAGTATCCTCAGGACAGGAGTTCAAAAATGATTTCTTTCGCTATTTTTATTTTCAAAAGACTGCAGTCAGTAGAAGATTGTTTTTGATCAATTATTTTAAAATATGAAAATTATTTAATATAACAAATATATAATTCAGCTATCCGTTTGCTTCTGATGGTTTCAAAAAATTCCAATTTATAAAGGCGATATAATTCTCTTTAATACAAGTTTTTACTGTTTCAACTCCCAACGTTTGTTTCTTTTAGCTTTAGTTTTTTGTAAAACAAAAGAATCTACTTATTTGGGTATCTATTTCGATTTCCCTATAGTTTTTAAGGGACCCATTTACAATATTCTCTATAAAACTTTTTTGCTTGTTCCAAAACCCGAAAATAATAGTAAATTCCTTAACACTGCGTAAAATGGCTGTTTTTGAAGACAGGATTTTCAAGGTTCCGTTGAAGTTGCTAATACCGAGTTATATTGTGGTAATGCCCCTCACATTTTACTGATGACTGTAATATTATCTTTAATATCTTCATTCAATAAGATGGTTTTGTTAATTCTACAAATTCATCGCCTTCCCAAGTTTAAATTAAAATTCATATTTACTTATTAGTACGTATTTGATAGTCTTCTTGAATTTAATTGAATCAATGGTTTTTAAAAATTTTAGGTCGATAAATTTTCATGCTTAAATTTAGAACCCCCTTAGAATTTAGAAATTTAATCCCAAACGTGTAAAGCTGGCAAGTAGCTGTTTCAAACACCACTTTGAACGTACTCTGTAAGCTTACTATTGTTACAGTTTCTTTTATACCATGCCAACTAGTGTACTAACTAATGGAGATGTCGATAAAATGTTAACAATATCTTGTTAGAGACGTTAACCTAGTTGTAGAGAAATTTCTCATCTAAGAACTTCTAAGAATATCTCTATGCCAAGTTTATAGCAAATTTCATGGATTTTCCTGCTCCAATTACGTCTACTCGGTAACGATCGATGGTTTCCTCTTCGTAGGAGAGCGTAACATAATAAGTAGCCCGAATTATCCGGTTCTCTGACCGAATGTCGAACCAACTCCTTTTGTTTTAAGTCAAAGTGCACTTAGCAAACATTCGCATCAATTGCGGTGTTTTCAATTATACACAATTACCTTACTTGGCGTGCGCTTATTGTACGTCCAGTACATAACAACCGGAAACAGGTTGAGGTGTACTGAACTCCATGGAGAAAATACGGACTTGGACAGGGGGATCGATTGCAAGAACGTTCCGGAGCAAATAAATTATAAATGGTGTGTTTCTAAGGGCACAGTGGATCAAATTAATTAAACGGATTCTATCGATTTAGGCGATGTATTTTTATCGTAAAGGTACGTAGTAAAAATGTAAACAACCTGGTTTGTAACATTTGATCTGTTTAAGTAGTTTGCACGAAAATATAAATGTTAGAAAGATTAAAGTGTATTTTAATTTTCTTGTTTGTGCGATTTCCAACGTAAACAGTGTACATTTTCACTTAAGAATAAGAATGGTGTTAGTTTGTAAGGTTGTATTTTTGCGCTGTTTTTTGTATTAGCACGAATACGCTCAACAAGCTATTTATGCAGCTACATCTAAGTCTAAATGGAATAACACTATTTGCATCCAAATGGGGATGCAGCTGGAAGTTAATGACATTCTCCAACAGCTTCGACATAATAGGCAATAAACTTATAAGACGCAAATCCGAATGATTTTGTACTGGAGACTTTTTAGGAATAGGAATAATGATAGCATGCTTCCAGGAAGTACAGAATTTGGTTCTAGTTTTTCTTCTTTTTGTCTATCATTTCTCTGAGCAAGTTGGCTAGCACCTCTTTCCTTTTCGCTGCTAGTGCGATATTATTTGCATACTCCATTAACTATCCTCTTCTTGCTCGGAATGTTCCATATTTAAGTACATAGTTGAGCAATGCTTATTCCGCACCTTCAATGATTTCAAACCCTTCTATCACAATGTTATAGTCATCTACGTTGATTATATGTTCACCGGCATAGCTCTCTTTAATTTTTCCTGGAAAGCAAGCTTTTGTAATTTGCGTTGCTTATTTGAATTAGTTTGTCTAGGATCTATCTTGAGTGGGATAATTTCGAATATATCTGTTTCACTAAAATTAGCGCCAATGTTGTTATCAAGGATAGCTAACCACTTACAAATAGAAGAAAAATCCAACAAGATTCTTCGAATTCCTAGAATAAAGCTGCAATAAACAAGTATGATACAGATTTTTTTAGTAGTGTAAAGAATGACGTTCTATTAACATTTACTTTTCAATGCAAAATCATTTCCTGTTGCAACGGTATTATCGAATCAACCACGTTGGTAAATACATTCACTATAACTTTCGGCATTACCTAACCGTTCAATAACATGGAAAAGGATGTTAAAATACAAATAATGTAAATCTTGTTAATGAATAGAGTAATTAACACATATATTCATTCGCATTTCTCGAATACCGCAATAGCGATATCCTTGACCACCTCTATACACGTTCTTGTGCAAGGCACTGCGAAAATTTGCTTTCAACAGACTATCTGACACATGTGTACCCATCTAATTACACGCGATTTCGACATCGATTTCTGACGTTTTCGCAAAATTAGCCGCGGCGTCACAAATCTTTCGGGAAAATTTCATCCTTTGTTCTTTTGTGAAACTTCATTGCATTGTATTATTAAACAATTGGAACGACATAATAGACGATTAAATATTTTAAGACGCAATTATTCCCACCTTATTTAGTGCTTGAATGCTGAAGAAATGAATGGAGTCATTGTGCTTAGCATTAAGTACTCAAATTCCAAATGTTCCGATGCGCACGTGCATATCATTTTGGTATAATTTCAGTAATTTTATGAGAATAAATGAATAAATAATTTTATTCTAGAACGGATAAATTTATCGGAAGGTTATAATTTATCAAACAATACAGTTTTGGTTCAGGAGGATCCATCGCTACTGACGGGTTGTAAGTGCGCCTTGCCAAGGAATTAGTGCCACCTTCCACAAAATAGTGACACCCGCAATAGTATATTCTGCTGTTGCCAGATCTCTTTACTTGTCATAGCTTTCCTCCTCCTAAGTTTCACAGTGAATGTGAAGAGATAATATTGCATTCAGTGTTTTTTCTTTCTAATACAAGAAAAACACTTCTTTCAAAATGGCTGTTTATAGAACACAAGAGGACTCAGCTCCAAAAAAGAATGGAAGAGGAAATTATCAAGTAGTGTGGTTTCCATATCCCAGCTCCATGAACTTTAAAAGATATCTAATTTTCTAGTCGTTGTGTATTACAAACGAAGCTCTATATTAGTACTGTACTATAAACAACGTAGCTTTTCTACCAACCATGGCCTGGGTTTTAGCTGGCCGCCTAAACAGGACGTACATGTCTAGGTTGGAAGAACAGGTACCATAAAATGGCCTGCAAGAATTCCCGACCTTATTCCACTGGACTATTATGTATGGGTTTTTTCTTTTTTTTTTTAGTTTATTTTAACCGACCCAGCAAATTTCAAGGTTTATGTAACTAATAGAACAACTAGGGAGATTTAAGGATTTCCATCAGAAATAACAACCAATACTACAAGAGAATTTACAAACAGACTGGACTACTGTTCGGAAGTAATCGGTGCTCCGTTTGAACATGAACTTTATTTTAAGTTTTCCTCATACGTTTTGTTTTGTGTGTTTCTTCATTAGATCGGACAGCGAACTGCCTCTTCTTTTTAGCATAATAGCTGAAAATAAGTAACATTTTGATTATTATCCAGTATATTCTTGGCATGAAACAAAAACGCAATCTTCAAAATAAAGTAGAAACAAACGCCAAATATAATATCACAGGGCAAAGCAATAACACGTTTAAGAAAGGCTGGATTGCGTGTTTAATCTTTATTCATAAGTACGCTTTTGTTTACGAACGGTTGCTAAGGATAAAGGGACGTCCCACCCGCGTTCCAAAAGGCCGCGGGCGGTTCATCGTAGCAGCGAGGGGTTTCCTTCCACGGAGAAAGCAGAAAAAACAATGTGGTGAAACAAGCAAATTGAGCTGTCTCTGTCCCGGAGCGAAACCTCGAGATAACATGGATGGAGTTTGTCTACAGACGATATCCTTATATGTATACGTCCGTTCTGAGCGAGGTGAGGAGAGGGGATATAGCGCGTGAAGGGAAAAGATTGTTTTTAATTAAGGAGAAGAATAGTGGTGGTTTTTTGGTATCTCCTTGGGCTAAGCTATCGGCAGAGAAAATCGTTGGACTGCGAAAATAAAGACGAAAACTTTTCGGCCCTAAGGCAATCTTTTCAAATATATCTTTATCTTCCTCTGTAGTGCTTAAAGAATATTTTTGATACTACAGAATTATATTATAGCAATTCCCGTAGTTGAACCGTCTAAAACCGTAACATCTCCATATTTAAACAAAACCGCAATGTTGAAATTGCAAATGCCGTTTAATATATGATAATCTGGAAATAACAGCGAAAATTTACGTATTATTAAGCGGTGTCCCTCTTGAAAACACGGGATATTCAAATATATACTCCAGCGAGCCCACTTCAAGTCTCGAAAATACTTCAGCATCCAGGAACTTGTCAATAGCGATATAAAATGTTTTCTAACGGAAGCTTAATGACAATTAATAAAATTTCGGTTTAAAACTCTGTCAGAGAAACAGATAATAATCAAAAGACGGATGAAAAAAATAAGTGTCTTTTCAACAATGCAATGTTCCCTATATTTTTCTTGTTAGAAGTATCGTGTAGAACCACTCATGTAAAGACGTGTCCACGAGTTGCCAAAAGATTTACCGAGCGCATTAAGCTTTTATCTTAAGGACACTTGGCGGTTAAGTATATAAAAATATTGACACTTCTTGTGTGCCATGTCGACGGAACTTTATCTTGTCCGCTACAGTTCATCAATTGCGTACGTAAAGTTGAAAGGGCCGTTACCAATATCTCTATGAAAATATTTCGCGAATTACAAGTTAGTGGGGTTCGTTGCCCTTGTGATCGCCTCTATCAACTAAGTAAAATTAGATACTTTCACTTTTTAAAGTAAAATGCTATTTTCTATTAAAATTACGTCATTTGTTAATAGCGCATCAATTTATTAAGCCAATATCCAAAAGCTAAGATAGAATCAAAAATTAAACACGGATAAGACATTATTGTATCCTTTAATCATTGTAACATGACAGCTTTTTAACATTGTAATAGTGATAGTATATTGTGTACATAAACTGTCTCATTTACTAAAACACAAAATGGCGTATATATTTATTACTAATTAAAGTTAAAGAGATAGCAAAGGCTATGAGTATCTTGTGTTTATGGCATATTGAGTGAGCATTTTGGCATCAAAAAGCTAACCGTGGGTTAAGTAACGCGCTTACTCACTCAAGACCAGAATTCGAATGAGAATTTCCAAATCCCTGTTGAAGCAGTTTAAGCAATAAGTCTGTGCCCTGGCGCCGATTAATTACTGTAGATGAATACATTCTTGAAGCCAATGCACAGTCGAAACAATAGACTGGCAATGGTGAATCGGCTCCGAAGAAGGCGGAGACTATTCCGTCACCTGGGGAAATGTGTTTCTTGGGATAGTCATGGAATTATGTTAATCGACTATCTTCAAAAAGAGAAAGAATAACGAAGTATATTACGCATCATTGTAAAATCCAAACCGTTGTTGTGTATCGCCACACATAATTTTGAGGCCGATGAGTAATAATTTTTTAAAGTATCAGTTTATGGTTCATGCCTAAAGGAAAATATTTTAGTCATCTTTCATTTTGTTTAGGTCGTACTAATTTGACGTTAATTTTTAAAAGCGAGGAGTTCTGACCATACACAACACTTTAAAGTTGCAGTTTATAACTGTCAATAGGATTAAAATCCATACAAAGTAATATTTTCATTTGCTAAATACATTTAATTATAGGTTTCAAAATAAGGTTATCTAGAACGTTTCCACCGAGAGTATCTCCATCCAAGTTCTAACTTTCGCGTGAGATCAACGCTTAAATTATTGAAACTTCACAACAGCGTAGTCTTCTGTTTAAATATTCCATAGTGACTCGCCGCGTAAAATAATCGCGCCTTCGAGATTTTCTAATTAAACTTAATACACAAGCTCCCGAGTCGCTCAGCGTAAACCAAACGCTGTGTATTTTTGAAACTGTGTCCGCGACGGCGGGCGTAATTGGAGCTAAATGTTTGATTTAAAATGATCGGTAGCGAAGAACCAGTTCGAGCAAAGACGACCAGCGGCGACTTTCAAATTAGGTGAACCTACCGTACGGAACCGTCGGAACTCAGACAAGTAGAAAACGAAGCGTAACCGGCTTGCGGATGATGTAGCATTAGCGAAGGCGAAGGCGGCAGCTTAATTAATTAAGCGAACGGAGCGGAAACGGAAGAAAAAAGAATAGAACAAAAGAACTGACGCACGCAAAATACGAATTTAGGCGGAAGTAACAAAACGATGCTCTGAAAACTTTACAGGCAGGTTTTATTATCGTTTAACCCCAAATTTGTGAAAAAATTCTGTAATCCATCAAGTTTATTGCCACGGAAGCGTTAAATTGATTGCCATTATGTGGTTAAATTACAAGGATAATTTGTGAAAACTGCACAGAATGAATGAAGTCTCACCGTTCTAGAAACTAATAATTGAAGAAAAAGTAAAAATACGGATTCTAACTAACTAAGAGCTGTCGAAAACAAAGTATATAGCATCACAAACAATATTTTGTAAAGTGACACGGCTTTGAATGTGTTGGCGAAGTATGTACATTTTGTCATTCGATAGAAAATAATTGCAACAGAAAAGTTTAAAACCGAAAAGGCAGGAATAAATGCAACATTTTTGGTAAGAGAAAAGTGGAGTTAACGGAAGAAACATAAACAATCCAAAAATTTTATTGTGATATAATAACATAGTAGCTACACTTGGTTCAATTCTGATCTTCAATAATAATAACAATCAAATTTATAATTTTTTATTAATCCAAGAAGTTACAAATTACAAAACATTCGAAAACATTTTTATTTCGAATTTGGCATATTCGAAATATGTCGAATTGCAGATGACACCATAAAAACACATGATAAAAACCTTTCATGGGACCCCTGTAATATCGTTGCGATATCGTATAGTTATCTCGCGATGTAGACATTTTATTATGACGATTAAAAATATGTTAAATTAGTCAAATGCAATGGTTTTCTGTTCAATAAATTGTAGCGCTGCTCATTTTCGTAAAATTCGTACCTACCAGTTTAAAAACTAACACATCAACAGACCTTTAACATGAAGTTAAACATCAGTTACTGCATCGAAGTTAACCAATTTAAAACTCAAAACTGCATTCGCTAACGAGCCTATTTTTCCCTCTCTACAAAGCGAAAAAAGTATCAAAGTTAGCGGGGCGCAATTGCATTATTCATTTTTGTCGGGCGCTCTGTTAAATATTCCCGTCGTCCGTTGGTGTCAGTTTATACTGTACGTCCAATTTGCAGTTTGGATTCCGGAAAAGTTTATTATTCAGCCAAATATGGACTGCCGTCGTTGTCAACCAACCGTCGCCTACGTCAGAAGAGCCGATTTGCAATATTAATGGATCGAACTGCAACCCGAAGCGCCGAGCACGGCGTCTGCCAGCCGCCCCGGTACGGATATGCAAAATATATTGAAATATAAAGTGGGTAATTGTGTTGATTTAATTATTAAAGGTGAACTGGAGCGCCGGCAACGCTGTCAATGGTCGTTCTAGCTGCAAGCGAAAGGTCGAGTTTGTAGCTTTTGGAGGCAACTCATCCCAAGGAATATAGCATGGCGAGAGACACTTGATTGGCAGGATACTCGAAACTACCATTAACTCCTGCTCTATAATGCATGTCCTCTGGAAATGCGGTCAAATGTAAACGTCAGTGACGATGGATCCACACCTTCGACGTCCACCATTTCGATCCCGACAGGTTAATTGTATCAAATTATTTATGAAAAGCCATCACCGATGCAGCAAAAATAAAACGCCTGCACTAAAGCCATTTTACGGATATGAAAATTCAGTTTTGTCTAAATGGCTTTCAGCTTGAAAACTATTGTTCGAATTTGCGAATTTTTGCGAATGATTGATCACGCTAAATATTTCACGTTCGAACTAAATACAATGCCCTATTTCTGTAAAAGCACATTAATGCTTGACATATTTGATGATAGCTCAGTTTTACCTATAATTCAGCTCAATTTCAACCATACAAATTATTCTATTTACAATAAACTATTTGTTTAAACTTTAAATTAAAATAAGACAACCGTTAACAGTGTCCACAATATAGAATGTTAGATTAACTGCAATAAGTCACAGTACAAGTAAGTAAATACATAGAATTCAACAAGAAGCTATCAACTGAGATACCAGGACCAGAAAAGTCATAGAATAGACCATATTAACAGTATTTTTAGGATCTTTTTAAATTTCTTTCCTGGGATATGTTTTGTTGATTTATTTATGGAATAATTTATTATTTTAATTTTCTTTCATTCACACTTTTTATGCAAATTCGGTCAAATTTCCGTAATGCCATCGTTTGCGTGGTTAGTGCGCTCCCATTGTTTCAACGCTGCGCATCTTTTCGTAAAGTCTCTTTCAAAGAACAAATCCGAAAGTTCGACAGTTACTATCAAACAATTTCGTGTTTGTCGCGTCGCCTAAATTCTAATATAAATGAATAATCCAAAAGTCAACATAAAAAGCAATCGTATCTTCATTTCATACGGCGTTTTCTCATTTACCGTCCAGACGACGACATATTTCAGTGCTAACTATTTTGTTTCTTCTTTTATTTTCATCGGTTCTACTAATTTTATTAATGTAATATCAGCATACGTAAACGCAATCACTATTATTGTTACAACACATAATCTGTTTGGCTTCATAAGGTGAAATAATGGGCAAACTTGAAGACGGCACTGACGGGATGAGTGATATCCATCGACAAATCGGTAACTGCAACAACACGACGCCGACATGAACTGATAAGGGATTCCGTGTATTTATCGTTCTTGGTGTCCTGCTGCTACGGTGTCCGTTGATGTAAAAACGGCCACTATATGCGGCGTTTTCTCCTTTATACGATCACGGCACGGTATCGGTAGTAACACCGCACCTCCTAGTGTTACTATACTTTTTTAAATATATTCACATTTACCGATTGTTCATCAACCAATTTGAGCGCCGGAGATATCATCTCAAAGGGAGAATTTAGATTCCACTAATTTTTAAACGTCATCCTTAATACTATAGCAAATAAACTGCTTAAGCGTATAAGGTGAAATAATGGGGAAGCTTAGATACGACACCGACAGGAAAACTGACCGCCAGGTCGGAAACCACAACGACAGGACACTCACATGTCGATAAATGGAAAAGGGTTATATTATATGAAATCTGTTGTTCATCGGCGTCGTTGCCGATTGTGTCGATAAACGTAAAAACAACCATACCCAGTATATCACTGTGCAAGTTTCATCCGCCACACCTGTATGTCAATACTTATTGGAAAAGTTTTCCAAAATTTGGACTTTTAAAGATAAAAAACAATATTGGGGACTGTAGCCGATCAAAATAAAAGATTCTCTTTTATGAAGTTCTTTCTCAGCTTTCACATACTTTACGCTCCATCAGAGAAAAACAACTGAAATATAATTTAAAATGTTGTCCTAATGTGTACAGTCAGTACTTCTGCTATACTTTCCAAAATTTGTTGTTTTTTAATGTTACGTTTGACGAGTTACGATTTTTAGGTTAAACCATTATTCTTAGCGACAAAATAATTCTCTACGAGAAGAATTTTAACGATTTCTATTAAATTTTATGGCGCTTCTCGTCAAGATTAGCTTAGTGTTAAAAAGCTACTGTTTTACTTTCTTATGCATTTTATTAACACACAGGCCAATAAATATGTGCCCAGGAAACAATAACAGCAAGCTGAGCAAGCTAAGAAATAAGTAATTAAAAATATCAGGCACTCTATGTGAAATAGTAAAAGTGATTCTTCAAAATTTAGCTTCAAAGAATTTTTTTTAGTACAATTTCTCCGCTTATATTTTCAATAAAAGCTAAACTTGCTTTCTTCAAAAATACTTTCGTCCTCTATTATACTCACCCTTGATGTGTAAATACACAAAGTAGAATATCAAGTATCTGCTCTGTTATTTCCGTCTCCAAAGGAGAAAACAAATCGCAAACAAATCCGAAAAGAAAACAAATTGAAACCAAAGCTGCCATGTCGCGCACCATTTTCCTAATAGAGAACAACATCCAAAACTATAAAACAAAGACGACAATGGCACGACAAAAAGAATGCACGCCCCAACCAACATCGGAGAAAATGGAAACATTCACGGCAATAAATGGAAATATGTCTGATAGCGATACGCGAAGTTCGTATAAACATCTGTGTAGAAGAGAGAAGAAACGGATCAAGAAGACCCCTATGGAGGGAGAACCGGTGCGGAAAGACAACCCTAACAGTGGCGCGCGCGAAGAGATAAGACTAACCAAAAACAGATCGCAGTATACTGAGACGCTACCTCCATTCGAGAATCCGTACGTTAAATTTGAGTCAATCGCATTGACAGAATCCGAGCTTCTTCTTTTCCTTTTTCCCGCCTATATTCCATAAAATTCTTTCGATCGCTGTTGGATACCACTGCAGACTTCCCTTGCTCTACTTAGCAGGAAGTGAGAACTTCGATTTTCGAAATGCTAAGCTTGTTTTGCGAAGCGTGAAGAGTCTAGCCGACGTCGAGTCTAAAGACGCCAGATCTAGTGGAATGATTAGCCGATAGTTGTGAGTGAGTGAGAAACCAACAAACGGGTGATTACTTCAGCCAAAGGAAGCAAAAAAGACATTCGTCTTAGAAAAGAAAAAGTGCGGAAGTTGCGTTCTTTATAAAGGAAAATGGTGTAACTAAAGGATATACGTAAACAAAGGGGGAATTTGTTTGTGTATGAGGGATTCAATAAATGTTGAAACCGTACATCAGAACTAATGATGGTTGCGTGGTTGAATCTTATGCTAGGAAGCAACTACGAATTTATGGAACTTATGTCGTATACTACCAATTCAATGACTTATATAGGATGATTCGTTTATCTTGACACATAAAGGTAATTCACTTTATACACTTCAAATTTTAGATTCAAAATTAAAAAAATAAATCGAAAGTTGAGAGTGCAAGAATAACTAGTTCATGGTTACTCTTCTCTTAACAACAATCCTTAGTATTTTCGCACTAGATGTCTTAACGTCGGGTTCTGGTAACTGGATCAATTTCATCACAATTACATAAGTAGATGTTGCATTGCATACCGTTATCTAATGTGCAGTTCCAATAATGACTCTCAAAAATGCATTGTGATTTATAGGAATTTACAAACAATGGTAGTAGATACACTGCTTTTTAATAAGGAACATTTATCAATATGAACCAACGTCCTGTATTTAAAAAATTCAATGTATTTTATCTTTCTGAATAGGCGCATGTACAAGAGTTTTTCCTCGATCTTTCTAGGAACTTTGCCCTACATTCTATACTACACATGGTTCCAATACTCTGTATAATTTTTTATCGTGTAAAATACATACTCTACACTAATCAGAGCGTAAGCAACAGACTAACTTGTGCTATCATAACCTTTGGGAGGAGCAAGGCCCTGAAACATTTTAATAATAAATTGGTCTACGCAGGCAGATATTTTCAAGTTTTCGCGTAAAATTGTCAGTTAGAAGGAGAAACGCCGAACGAGGATGAAAATGAATATTTAAAAATTCATGCGCCACTTTGTATGGGTGAGCGAGAACGTCTGGAGCTATGAGGGTTTCTAAAATACTTACATTACCAGCGTAAGCGGCATGATAGTCTTTTAGAAAAGAAAAGAAAACTGTCGGGTCGTTTCTTCGAATAACGATGCTTAGGTTATTATATTCATGCACGTTTCTTTACTGTAACATATCTGCTATATATTTTATTAGTGGACATATGCTTTTTTTTACATTGCAAAATATAAAGTAAATAACGCTTGTTACAGTGAAATGAAATGAATAAAGGAAGTATTACGACTATATACATACATATATATATATGAAAAAAAAAACAATGTTTAAAGTATTACTTATTTTGTGTCTATCTTTTCTAATAATTCCAGGGTTCCTTTACCATATCTTAAATGATTTTATATTTTTCTTCACATAAAGTTAGGGGATAACCTAGCTTTTTTAACACCTAGCCTTGCTCTATGAAGAGTTTAGCAAATATCACGTTCCTCTACATCTTGACAACTCGAAACCCACATAAAATATGTATACAGAAAGAAACTCCTAGCATCAAAGTGGTTTTTCAATAGTTATTAAGTATTATATATGTATTAAGTATTGAAAGACAAAGCACAAATTAAATTACCTATGTACTAGTCCTGCATTATTTTTTTTTATATTTTTGGCTCAGCTCTGAGGAAGGTAAAACAAATTTTCTTTAGAGTACTAAGTCGTAGAGTGACACGCATCAAAAAAGTCACGAGCAACCGTCCATTAATTACGATTGATTTTGCGAAGCAGGGTTAAAAATAAAAATAATTGATATAACGATGTGTATCTTATTGAATTTATTGATTTCATATGATTTAGTATCCAATAATCGTAGTCATATCACGATATCGCTGGTAAGGCAAATGAGAATGGCAATCCTTAACGTTAGAGTAATTTTTCTTCTGGAACTATGGCAAATACACAAAAACAATAGCATATATACGTTTTTCATAGTTATTGCTGCTGTATAAGAAAATTTTAAGGGTGCTTTTCAAAATCAACACAGCAATGGGAAGGAAGATATAGGCTCTTCGTTTTGATATAGGTCTTTCGTTGTGTGTCGTGGAAGATTCAACTCCCTTTTTTGCTTTTTTTGGACTTATCCCCGTTTGCTCACCCAAGTGGGAATTATCTTGATTGTAACCAGTTTGGAAATACGCAGTACCTAATTAAATCAAAACACCAAATTCAGATTCATTTGATATATTAGAACCTTAGAGGAGGGTATGAGAATATTGAAAGTAGACAGTGACAAAGTACTGTAAGAGTCAAGAAAGTGCGTGGAGAGAAAAACATGTTAAACAAAATCTGTATAGTATAAGAAGATAAGTGGATTTAAACAGAGTTATTCATGATGATGATGCATGATTAGACGTATTCTTGAAAATAATTAGAATAACTTTTGGAAATCGTGTGGGACGATGTAATAGATAAAGATCTATTTCTTAACAAATACCTTCAGTTTCATGGATTGGGAACAAATACCAACCTTTGTATTTCAAATAATACCCTATCTACATATTATAGATTCTTTGCGTAGTCCCCTAAACTGCAAGTTCAGTGATATAGATCTACCAACAATGTGAAAGCTTTTTCTGAAAATTGTGGTAGCTACAATCTTCAATTTTAACATCAGTAACTCTTATTTGGGAATAAGCACGTAAATAAATTGTGAGATCCTTACGAACTACATAACTGTAGACTGTTCTATTTAAAATAATTAAGTTGATATCCGATTCTCATTTAAGTAAAAGTCCCTGACCCTACTGACCACCAAAATTTCAAAGAGATACCTTCATTAATTTCGGAGATATCACCACCAAAAATAAGCTTAATAAGAAAGTGCAGATTTTGTGCTTACAATTTTATAATAAAACTGCTAATATATTAAACCATATTAAACCAAACCAGAAGAAACATGAAAGACATGTTCATAGCTCTTCAGATCAGAGGTAAAATCGATGCACGAAGTAGGGTAAGTCCGGGATAAATGGCTATACGGTAGAGATGGCCATACCTAGAAATTTCTATCTATATTGTTAGTAATTCCTGTTAATGCAGCAGTCGACTGACTTAGTTGATGTTGTGTTCATGTTTTCAGCCAATCGGGAGAGATGGCCATGTTAGCTTTGTGATATTGTCAGCACATAACTAAATATATTATTTTATTCGCAGATGCCAAATAAATACATAAGAAAAGCTGTACAAACGCGTGGTGAGTAATCACAAGGAACTTTATTGGAGGCAATCAGAAATGTTGTTAGTGGAAATTGTTCTGTTCGCCGAGCTTCTATTGAATTTAAATTATCACGTAGAACCTTGGAAAGTCGAATTAAAATACGGAACTATGAAACGGGAAACATGGTCCCTAGCTGCGTCTTTGGAAAGGAGAATGAAAATCGTTCATCCCGGCATATTTTAGCAAAGACGAGGTTTTGCACACTTGAGGACTATTGCTTATCATTCCGCTCAACAGTTAAAAATTAAACACAAGTTGACAACGAAAGAGTAAAAGCTGACTACGACTGGCTTAGCTTGTTTTTAACCGACATCCGGAGATTAGTATTCATAAATCGAAAAGTGTGTCCATAGCTAGAGCAAAAGCAATGAATCCAAAAGAAGAAGAAGATTTTACTTTGTTGGAAACAACAACGGAAAAAAACTCTTTATTTGACAACCGACACACATCTTCAATATTGATGAAATTGGTCTCCAGTTAAATAACAGACTAAGCGAGGTACCCGCAAAAAAAGAAGGCTCCAAAGCTGTTTCTACGGTAACATCTACAGAAAGAGGAGAAACTGTAACAATGGTTGTTTGTTTGTTGTAAAAGGAAGAATAAATAAAAAGAGTGGGAAGATGGCTTACCACCTGGTTATATGTTACTTATGGCACAAAAATCCGTCTATATCAACGGAACTATTTTTCTTTAATGGATGCGTGAACATTTTGTCCCTAGAAAACCACTAGGAAGAGTCCTATTAATACTTAAGGGACATTCCTCCCACATTCTGTCGAAATGCTGGGATTTGCGGAGTCAAATGGAATCATTATATTATGTTTGCTATACTACTCAGTATGTGCAGTCTTTAGACAGAAGCTTTTTTAATCGTTGAAGGCACATTTTTATGAATCGCGTCGTCTGTGGCTCAGAAATTATGCTGGACGGCGAATCACCAGATATCAGTTTAGTGAGTTACTAAATGTAAGTTGGGGTAAGGTCGCCACAACATAAAATGGTTCATCCAGGCTTTAGAGCAACAGAAATTCTACCTTTCAATCGTAACATCACACCAGATTATGCTTTTTCTATTGAAGAAGCTCCGTCGCCTACAATTTTCACCTCAAAAACAGACAGACTGCAAAGGAACCATCAACGTCTAAACAAATGTCTAACACAAAAATTACTCCGTCAAAAGTACTGTCTGATTTGTCGCCTCCTATTCCAGAAAAAATAACTGTTGTTAAAAAACGGGCCAAACAAGCTGCAGCTGTTTTAACATCAGCTGCACACTGAGAAATTCGCAAAGAAAAAGAGAAGAATGCCAAAGAAAAGCAACATACGATTCAAAATAAAACAGTTAAGAAAAACACAAAACAGACAGTCAAGGACAACAAGAAAAGAGAATTGTGATCTTCAAGGAGCGAGGAAGTGACGAATATAGAAGTGAAGATTTTAATGAAAACTTGTATGCAGGATGTGGAGAGGACTATAGACGTACTAAAAAAGGTGTTGATTGGATCCTACGTAACAACTATATGTTCTGGTTGTATGAAAGTTGTATGTCTTACGGCGGCTTCTGCCAGAAGTGTGGAAAACTTGACCATAAGTCTCATAAACTCAGAAGTAATTAATATTTTTTTTTGTGGCAATTTCTCCCTGAAGACACGGGAGAGATGGCCATACGCATGATTTTTTAGAAATTTCTATTAGGTATGTGTTTCATTTTGTTTCTTAAAATTCATCATTGTATGTTGTGTAACTTTTGTTGTACCTTTACGCGACAAATAAGTATTTTTCAAAAACTTTCATTGTAGGTGATTGGAAAAACTATGGCCATCTCTCCCGGACTTACTCTATATGTCCTCCATATTTTACGTGATGTAATGCGGCGTTTACATTAAACAAACACTGATAAACAAAAGACAAACTGTCTTTCGAAAAAAAATAATGAAAAAATAAGGAAACACAACACAACTAGTCGTATCAGTTCGTAGAAACAAAATACAAACTTCAATGCACATCAAAAGGACAAGTCATTGTCAATTGAGTCAAGATAACCATCCAGTTGTTTCAGAGAAAATTGGACATTGAAGAAATTTGGGGAATAAAAAGATATTGAAGAGAGAGAAAAGACAAAATCAGCTACCTGTATTTTTTGTTAACAATAATAAACGTCCTCGTTGATTTTGGGTAACTCCATATGGGAACTAAACAGTGCCAATAAATATTTATTAACAGATTTAAGAGAAAACATTGACTTAAACGTTGAATTACGATCCAGCTTAGACCTAACTGGACCTAGTTGGACCAGCATAAAGCGTATTGTATACAATGTATATTAAATTAAGCTATGTTTTGTAAGAATTATGTTATGCTTTTAACAATAAGTTGATTCACAAATGTATTTTACCACATATCTTGAAAACCCTCTAAGTTCTTATCCACCCCCTTAAATTATAAGTAAAAATAGGTACTATTTAAATGTAAATTAAGGAATTATGTGCAAACAAATAATTGCACTAGTTTCTTATCAACAGCGCTTTATGTGTCAAGGATTTATAAATAATTCCTCAGTTAATACGTATATGCGAAGTAATTTGTACAGTTAGATTTGTTGCAAACGCACATGAAATCTAAATTATAAACCTCGTTATTCCTTAAATAACCGAGCGAAACGTAACGGCAACACGCAAACGTCTCACAAAGTCAGTATTTCTCCTTTTATGTTGAATAGACCCTAACGTGTGTAATTTACATATGTTATATATATGGAGAAATATTTTACTTGCGATTTTTTCTATGTAAGAGCACTAACGCGTTATAAAAGGTGGTAGTTATAGATAGTCCGCATTCGTTATTTTAATCATATAAAATTTTTTGTCGTATATTTGCGTAAAACGCAAAAGAAAATTGTTAGGGGAAAGTTGAAATTTATTTGTTTAGCTGTGAGTGTATCTACAATAATAAAACGTTTTATGGGACAAAAACCACACTAACTTAAGATTTTAAGTTAAAAGTAATGTTTTTAAGAGTATTCGTTTACCATGCATTAAGCAGGAATCCGAAGCAACGTGCAACAATAAAAAAAGCGGTAATGTGGAGGATGGGCAAATTTGGACACTTCTATGTAACTATTAGTTGTAGAAAAACCAAGATATGTGGATTTACTGGCGTGAAGAGGAATTAGTTATCTTCCTTGGTTTCGTACTTATAAACAACGCTTCGATTGTGTAACTTATCGATTTGGTATTAAATTAGAAACCTGCAAATTAGTTAAAAACGTAACTTCACGAAAATTAAAACGTTAAACATTCAACAAAAAAGTACACTTAGCCACTCAGTTTTGATTGGTTTATTAGTGTAAAACTGATACACGTTTACGTTTTCTGTTATAGGCAAAAACCTTACCTTTTAGTTTTCTATAGTTCAGTATGTAGGCGGTAAAAGTAGATACTTGTAAATATCTTCTAGAGTAGGGATAGAACAAGATATGTTAACATCAAAGACTTTTTCTCACATCGTTCTATCGTACGGTTGACAATGAGAATCCATGAATTCTCGAAACAATTGTTCCAAAGTTAGTAAAATAATTTAAAAATTCGTTTTATTCGGTATTAGCAATGTTCCATTGTTAGCAATTAAAAGTCCTATTAGCAAGATATTTATAATACTAAAAAAACAATGCAGCGCGTTCAGAAATTCTGATCCTGTAAGACCATTTGTTAGTAATAAAAAGCTAATTTGAATATATTATCATCTCACATTTAACAATAGAAGAGAGTAACAATAGAATCATTTTATAAACTAGATGAATGAAACATTTCGTGAATGATAAAGAAACGTATGTAACTCGCAGATTTCTTTTCAACTATATTCTATCCAAATATATTTAATGAGTACTTTTGTTACGTAATACACAGTTTACTAACGTAGGAAATGGGCATAAGTCTAAAGCAATTATTAAACTCAGGAAAGCTTAATAAGTAGTATCGTGGTAATGTAGCAAAAAAACAAAAGTTATTAGCAAATGCCTACCGAAATGAAGAAAGAAATCCTCAGTAGTGTTTTCTGTTGTACTCGAAATTTGCAGACACACCAATTCTAACGTATTTGTTCTTTATATTTTCAAAAAAGGAAAAAAAAAAGAAATAAAAACTGTCTGGTATTTTCCAAGAAGGTTATTAAAGTAAGTAAAGTGATGAGGAGCTAACATTTGTGTTGGTTTTAGAAAATCTTTGTTCTCAAAGCATCTTTTTCAGGGTCCTTACAAGTAAAGTAAGTCATAATGATTCATTGCAAACATAATATTGTACTCGATATTATTTATGAAGAGCAATGAAACAAAGTAATAGACACCATTGTATCTTAACCCTTTGGTGACGATATCTACACGAGCCGCCTTACGTGTATCAGTGCACTTCCAAAGAGTGAGGATTATCTCAACTGTTGCGTGCGATTCCTTAAGGTAAGCATCCTTTTTCTGAAACTTACGACGCCTCCCAGATAGATATTCCCATTGGCGTATGTTTGGTATCCATTTAATAGTTATGTTCCTACCAGAGGGCTAAGTTCTCTTAGAGCTCTTCATTAACGTTTTTATATCTGATATCACATACAAGCAAGCACCGCTAATTGATACTGACCAATTTAAATTAAACTTTGTGGCGTTATAGATCAATTTAGTATAAGAAGAGTGGAAATTTTATGAAGTACCCAACTGCCCGTTTTTGAGTGGTGTAAATGCCCTAAACGCAACACAGCTCCTCGCTGTTTACGTTAATACCTTCGAAGTTATGGGAACTTTTAAAAAATGATTTGCTGGAAAATTAAATGATAGCATGAGTAGCCTTCTCCCAACTACTACAAGTTTGCGGAGACAAGCTCCAGCTTCCTAATTTTCTTCAAATATAAAATTTTTTATTTGCTTTAAAAATAGATGTATCAGTGTCATGTAACAACCCAATTTCCGAAAATGAATTCTAGATTAATCGCAACTCTTGTTAGATGTTATTACTAAAGTTCGCCACTTTCTGTGCGCTTCACAGACATCGGTATGGGAGTAGTCGTTCGGGTGTGCGATTCGTAATATATGCCCAAACTTATGCTTCTCATATTAAACTATACGATGGAATGGGAACGCGAGATCGATCATTTTCACTTATAACGCAGAATTTTTTGCAGGTAAAATTGACTATGCAGTTTTACAGATGGGAAGGTAGTGGTGAACGGGATAGTAGTAAAAGCTAGATATACTACAGAGTATGTTCTTGCAAAATTTCAAAATGATTGAGTGGCGGAAGCACTATCCGCAACATAAATTTTCACAGATAGCGCTACAGGCAAGACATTCACTATTTTTAAAATGGCGAAGTTTATTACACAATCTACGATGTCGCATAGTTGTGTTTTTCCGCGTTTCTTCATAGCAAATAAAAAAAATTATATTTGAAGAACATTCGAGAGACAAAGGTTGCTCACAGGAACTGGTAGTAGTTGGGTGAAAAAAAAAATGAATTTATCATTTAATACCAGTAAAAAGTTAAAAAGTTTGTCCATAATGCCAAAACTGAGAGGTTGTGCTGCGTTTAGGGTGCACCACAACCAGAACACGTGCAAATGGTCACCTAGAAAGTTTGGCACACGTATATAAACGCACAAAGTTTAATTTAGATCGGTAATACTTACTGGTTCATCTTCATAATCTTATTGGATAGAAAACAGTAAGAAACAACTAAAACTTGTCGAAAATTTCTAAAGCACGTCATTAATTCGATGTCAGTATTATCTATTTTCCAGCAATATTCTAAAAAACAAACTCGTATACGGAATTCATAATAGTACTGTTACATATGACCTAATCTGTAAAGCAGGAAACCTAAATAATAAACGATTCATATTAAAATGTAAATCACTATCCTCGTGTATTATGCATTTCGTTTCTCTTCCGAAACAAATTTCTTCTCCGACTACTATATGAGGTAGGTACTATACGTTCGATAATTGAACGAAGGCGTTTTCTAATTTATTCTCGGTTTTAATCCGGCGAATTCACCGATAATTTATTGCTTAAATTAAATTTCAGTTTTCTTCCGCGCTTGAGTTATATTTCCAGAGCACTACCTAACTACCATTTCCTCCTTCTCCGTTTGAGGTTACGGCGGGTATTAGAAGCGGTAAGGACTCGGTTGTTTGCGTTCACGAGGTGGAAGTTTTCGGGGAAGTAACTTTTCGAGGTGTTTTCATTAATCTACGCCCGGGTTAAGATCAATTTTATTCTAAGTAATTTAGGAATTGCTTTTCGGTTACGATACGGAGTGCAAGTGACGAGCTTCGCCGAGAAGAAATTGAAAATTTCGTTAAAAATTACAGGCGTTACATACAATTCGATGCTTACAATGTATACATAAAAGTTCTACGTAGGAAGATTTGAAAGAGGTTCGGTGTTTGCATGTTCGCCTTGTATTCGCTCAATATTTCTTCTTAATTACTTGCTTACTCGCTATGGTAGATGCAAGTCACGTAGATACATGAATGGCTCAAGAGATGCTAAGTTTAGTGGAATAGATTAACATTAGACTAGCGCACGTAATGGTCATTTACTTAAATATGAAGTATGGCAAAACTCCTCGCGGATATTTTAGATTTTCAAATTAAGACATATTGGATAAGGGTATTCTAAAACTACTAGCTGCGTATAATACTAACCTTTACTTTATATTGGTATATTTTAGTTAGAAACTGAAAGTGGTTACAAAGCTATTATTAAGAAACTTACAAATTTTAATTTTTAAGTTAGTAACAAGCAATTTGAAATTCGGCTTAAGAAAAATGAATATAAATTTTTTTATCAACACAAATTTAATATCAATTATATATTTTTTGTCCAGTACTAACTGGAAGAATCTTATGCTCTGTGGAGCATGGAGATGCAGACCGCGTGGGAAACTGAAAAGTTTATTTTCAGTCAGGTCAATTAGTCAGTGAATGAATGGAGAAGGACGATTTGTTAGCTATATCGCTATTTGTGGCACCAGTACGTTCTATGAAATCTTGGCTCTGTGGTATTCTTCGACATGTACTCAATCGTAGGAATTTGATCATCGCATAGGCGTTCATTTCTCATAAACTCAGTGGCCTGAGTCACCACTCCGTATGTTAGTATCAGCCTTAGACAAGATTTATACAACACAACCTTGGTCGAAAGATCCAAAGCTTTCTGAAATTTTTGATCCTCTCGATATCATGTCTCCATATCACCCTCTGATCAAATGTAATATATGGTGCTCCACTGTATCGTGGAACCGTCTACCTCAACCACAATGCTCTTATTGATCTATTGACTTGTATTCTCCACTTCTGCATCCGCTCCATCAGATCAACTGCTTCTTGCAGACGGTTTATGAGCAATTCTTCGTTTTTGCATATATAACAAATAGTTCCTGGACTAATAAAGACCCTTGTGGAACTCCCGCCTGGATAGGTCCTTTAGACGAAAACATCCTGTTTAATTTAGTGGAAAAAGTTTAATCAGTGGGATTAACCCGACTCTGATGCCAATTCTGTTCATTTTCATTAGCAAGCCACGATACTATACTGAGTCGAAGGCACAAGTAATGTCGACAAAGACTGCTCTAACAGATAGAGCAGCTGGAAATCGGTTCAAAGACCGGCACGATATCTAAACTGCTCATTCGGGATGGCTCACACAAAGTAGATAGCAAATCAAGAAATAAATAGAACAAATGGTGGTTAGTTACTGATGCAAGACTATAAAAGATAAAATTAAGGAACAGGAACTAAATCACTTTATCCAAAAATATCTTCGCAGATCCCTCAACATTATACCGATTCAAACTTCTTTATGCGCGAACCAACCTTCGTTAATATTGGTCCTAGAAGGATATATGGGGAACAAGTATTCAACAGTATACGTGCTCAAAATATGATTCTCTGCCGGAACTGAGAAAAATCGGTCTTTGGTTTTTCAAAAGAAAAAGCCATTTGTCCAAAAAAATTGATTTATTAATTACTTATAGATTGAAATGGGAAGGTGATACATTTGGTGAAGCATGTGTGCTCCTACACATGTAGTTTTTACCATGGTTTGAAAGCTTCTTTTAGCATACCAAGTATAATCCGTATGCAAGTAAGAGACAGTTCAAAATATTGTGTTTTAGTAAAAGTACTCACCTAGGATGTTTCCACAGTTGAATAATCTTGTTTCACTGCCGACATGGTTTTATTAATCGATGTATATCCCTTTGTTTGGACCGCCTTACATAAAAATCCAGAAACATTCTGGTTTGAAAATAAAAATTTTAGATCTGAATTAGCGTAGCATCAGGTTTTGGTTGATTGTAGTCCATGCATATTTGCTATTTATATTTATTATTTCGGAATTGATACCAAGAGGATCGAAAATCTTAAATTTATTTTAATAATTTACCATATTTTTTATCTTTTTAGTATAACATAAAACAATTTTCTGATTTAAAATGTACTGGATTCTATTTTTAGAACTTTGTTTACAGTATACGCAGTACTAATCAAATTTACGAGATCCGTGTAATTCCTACCATATAATTAGTAGCCAGTTCCCTTCTAAAACGACTTTTTCAATCGTTTGAAGAAATATTTTATATTTAACTTCGCTTCGATAAATTCGAAATAGCTCCCTTCAAAAGGCGGCCAGTAAACCATAACAAATTCAAATCCAAAACAGTTTTGTTATAAATTCCGAATCGATAATAAAAATATAATACCTCGTTGAAAAGGTATGCCTCGCGCGGATTTTTATCGCTTCCCCTTTTGTGCTGCGCCGGGTCGCAGACGTGATACAAATACTTATTTTTTACTCGAAGACATCTCGCCTTTTTCCCGTCCGTAAGTCGGCAGAAATTGTTTTAAGAGTGCCGTAAGGAAGTCGTCTTTTCGAGTTTTACAATCGCTCGTTGTTCCGCCGTCCGAAATATTTCAACCGTGCCGTGCTTGTACATGCTTTCTTCGTTACCTTGGTAGGCGATTTCCTTTTTTTTGCGAGCTGCTATAAAATTTGTTTTATGCATTTTGCGGCAAAAAGCTTGCAGTTTAAAAGGGAAGAAACGTTTAAAGTGGCTTTAAGGGCTATTTGATTTTAAACAGAGTTGTTGAAATTATGCTTCTGGTGAATATTTTCACGTTAAATCAGCTTACGCAGAGTTAAGTAATGCTTTTCCTCTGAAGTAAATTTTGAAAAAAAAAAAAATTGGAATATGGAATGAAAATAGGTATGACGTACAAGTAACTTTAAAGCAAATGTTCGGTGTTCCGCATGGTTATGTGTCAAGACCTCTATTATTGATATCGATTGATATATTAAATTTATAATATTAAATCGTATTTAGGGTACTTCGTGCAAAAGAATAGGATACTCTAGAAAAAATAGTAGAAATTGTACAGACTAATACTTTAAAATTATTTAATAACGTCTTTTATAACATGATTTCCTTCGTATTTACGGGAGAAGGTAAAACTGAAGACATTTGACTATTCCATTTATACGATCATACAGCTCAACACATTACCACAATACTTGGCACACACCCAAAGGTCAAATTAATTCTTTTTTTTTTTTGTAGTTGACTACTGAATTACAATTTAAGCAAACCAGCACCGTTGCAAATTTCATTTCAAGTCCAAGGTTAATTCATTCATACTTTGAATATTGTTCATTTGTAAATATTATAGAAAAAGGACGAAAACTCCAAGTATTACTCAACCAAATAACATTCGAATCGCCGTCTTAGCGCACAAGGTGTTTGGTGGTTAAAGAAACAGCGGCATTTCACAAAAATCTCAAATTATCCCAAAAACTAAGATGGATCTAGGGAATATTGAATTAAGTTGGCATAAATTGGAATTAAAGTAATACCGGGTGTTCTATTTAAAAGACCAAACTTCTATCGTACGCAGCGGAAATAAAATTTTTGAATAAAATTTTATGTTGTGCATAATTTTTCCTCAAATATTTTTTATCTAGACTTTCTCTCTAAATTGTCTAGGAAAAGAATTATCTTCGGTCCATGCGTTCTGTGGACACACAGTATACTAGGGTATTCATATTACATGAGAACAATAGAAAGTTTAAAGCAATATTAAGTATTCGGCTTTATAGTGGTACATGCAACCTATTTGAATATAAATCACCTTCTTTCAATTAATACGGATGTATTGCACGTAGCAATTAATCTTTCATATATTGAATGTTACATTTTCAGAAAGAGTACTTCAAAAGTGCGGCATCTATCTTGGTACTAAATTAAATAACGTTTGCATACGTAGCTTGCAAACATAAGAAAAATATCTCTTCATCCTTATGCAGTTTTTCAATGTAATTTATTCCAACGTCTGGTAGCGTTTTCTTTTTCTTTGTATTCACAACAGTACTTCCGTTTTATATTAAAGATTCAATACTTCTGTGGCAGTTTTTCATTATTTTATTTAAATGTGGAGCTTTACATACATAAGCAATATATCTTCACAAGAATAGCAACAATGAACAGAGCGATCCTTCCTAGGGCACAAAATATTGCTTGCGCCACAGTATTTCTTATATTTATATTCAGAATAGCGTTTGAATTCGAAGTACGACAGACGACTTTGATAAAAACATAATAAGTATTGGAAAAACTCATCGTCCCTTGTACGCGCTGCGGATTTCAAATGTAAGCACATTGACGGAAATAAAAAGAATTCGAGTCGTTTATACAAAGGCAAAGAAGAGATGTCGGTAATATATTTGTATTGGATTATGTAGGAAAAAGTTTCGAAGGCTTGTGATGTGTATGAAAATACAGGTAAAAACTAAATTATAAAAATGAACTGTTTCTTTAACCTCTTTTAGAACAGTAAGATGAGATCGCTGCTTTTGACAACCCTGTTATGAGTATGCATAAATGGTGAAAAGAATTCCATGATTTTACCAACTAAGAAAATCACAAAGATAACGATCAACTAAATCTTCCGGTTTGATGTAATATTTTCCTACGACAATTGCAACAATGATTTCAGTCGCATCTCAGTTGTAAATTCATAGATCATATATCGCAAACAACATAAAAATATTGGCATACTCCGCACCACACAAGCTTAATTAATTAATCCGTTAACTTTTGTGTTAAAGTAGGTTTTTGCAGAATTGTAAAAATTGTTGATATTTTATTAAAATTGTTCATTTTAGCCTTGAGAATAATCAGTGACTGATCGAAACCTTGGTTGTTATACAGTAGGACAGAAAATTCACCAGTTAATATCCGAATATCTACTTCATCAATTGTTTTCTAAATTTTAAATTTTGTGCGCTATGACAATTTTTTGAATCTCATTAGATAACCCATATTTACTTCCTTATCTTGTTCGGATGTGATCGTTAAAAATGACGTCAAGGTATATAAAATCAGACACTTCTTCAACCTTCATATTTCTTTGTTATGAGGTGAGCTTGAAATTAGTGTGTTTCTAGTCTCAGAAGTGTTTTAGTTTATCCTTAATCCCACTTTGCATGCTGCGTCTCCTATTTTTCATTATTTTACCATTTCTTTCATGTTATTTGTTACTAAGGCTACATCGTCCGCATATCCAATACACCCTTTATTCAGCCGGTTGTCTAAAATCATGACTTTAACATTTGCTTACATTAAATTGTTTATTACTTGTGAGATTCTTCAAAAATAGATAATTTAGAAACTGTTGCTCTCTCCTAGAGGTGTTTTTATTTACGATCTGTTTGCTACTTGTATGCAATAGAATAGGATATCAAAATGGACGAACCTACATTTTCGCTCTCAAATAGAATTGAGGTATGAATTATTACAGGTAGAATTTCGTATGCGGTTTCTGAATTAATCTCTATATATACAACGTACCTTGCAACTTAATTACTAAAAGTAAAACACGTTCAATAATTTAAACTCAATTCCCCTATGCATCTCTATACATCTAAAATATGTAAATACCTGTCGTTAGTTTTCCAAGACTACCTACCACTACTGCTGCTTAGCACACGCGTTCCATATTTAGGCCCCAATGGAATTTATACAAGGGAATTAATAACCAAGCGAAATGGTGTCGCAATATACCTTCACTGTGCCGCCTAAGTGCCATTTCTCGCGTAATTTAAGCGTGCACTTTACGGTTTGCTACAAATAAAACTGCGTAAACTCATCAATTACGATTAAGAAAAGAGGAACTTGCCACGGGTTCTGTTGCGCTCCGAAATTACTCTTAGACTGGGGCGCGTTCTATTGTTTCGTACGACGTTCTCTATCGAACTTCGCTTTATTAATCGTCAGCTTCGGAACCTTTTGTTCCACTTTAGGTACAAAGCCACCACCTCCATCTCAACCGTCATTAGGCCGTCCTTAAATGGGCTTCTTATTCTTCGCTGTCGTATTTTTTCTCTCTAACGTCTTCAATGGAAATTGCCCATAATTTTCAATTTGATAAGGGAAGGCAGCTTTTATGCATTATTTGTCATGATTATGAGAGGACAAAATGGATCTAATTAGACCGATAAGTTCATTTAGAAAACGTTAATTTAGATGTTATTGTAGCAAATAATACTTAAAAGGAGAAACGGTTCTCTTATAGCTGTTTCTGGTGGAGTACCATCTCCAAAATAGTACCCTTAGTACGTTAATTCTTATACAATTGATACATATTTGATTTAAATTTCCTAATGACGTTAATAGATGGAAAGAATTTTATGGGGCGATACAATTTGAACTTTGGGATTTGTTTGCAAAAACAGAAGAATTAAAAAATCCAAATTTTATTGCTATTTGTTTAAAATACATACTTAGCAATTAAGTATGATATATGGTGTCGGCCAAATGTCCTCCACGACTCCGCTCATATGCTACTATACTTCTAGCGAAGCTTTTCGTAACCCTTTTGTGCATGTATTGCCGGATTTCAGCATTCGTATATCTAACATTCTCTTTTAGCTCTGGAATCGTAGCTACTTTGTTGATATAAATTCTTTCTTTCAGATGATCCTAGAGAAAAAAAAGTTCAATAGGGTTGGCGGCACTTTAAAGTCACGCAATTCTATGACACTTTTATGCATTATTTGTTACCGTTTTGGAAGATATTACTGAAAAAATATTAAAATTGCTCAGAATGCTTTTCAAATTTTACTAGATGAACATTTTACTATTTTGCGATGAAATTTGAAAGGAAAATATAGTTTTTAAAATGTAAACTTGTAGTCGCAAGAGTGTAATGTAAATGCAGGGATGAGAATCACTGAAAATGTCGAAATTAATTATCATATCGGCCTCTATAGAAGTGAGTAGTTAGTAATGCACACGTTTTGCGAGGGTAACCGGCTCCGGCTAGTGGCATCTCACCAAGGATAGTTAATAATAATGAAATAAGCTACCAACATCCACCATCTATAGACACACGTTTCGCTTTATTACGGCTCATCAATACACTTTTGTGCATGATGGTAGTTATAATTGAAATTGTCGTATGTATGTTAGTTTTGTCTTCGTGATTTGACTTTGTGACTGATGAGCCACAATACGGCGAAATGTGCGTCTACACTTGGCGGATGTCGGTAACTTGGTTCACTATTATTTTTGTTCTATTTCCAAATACTTAGTATTTTATAGATAAAATGAAATAGAAATTGTATTGTTGGCAACAGTAAAATGTTAGTGGTCTTTATAACTAAAGATAAAAACCAGCTTGTCTCATTAGAAGGAGAAAAGGAAGAACAAACGATTCTTATTGTTGGAGGAAAAATAAAACAAGAAAACTACGTGAAAATGATTAACAATTAAGGATACGAGAAGAGCATAGCCACCGTGAAACAGGAACCCATTGGAAATTAAATCTTAGCTCTCATCTGTGTAACCATTTCAATGATTGTTCATGTTTATTGATGAACAAAGAGAGATAAGCATAATGAGACGTCCTGTAAGAACAGGATATAAACTGCCTATGAGAACACAGAGTTTGCCAAGGTTTCAATTTTGTTTGCATATTTCTGAAATTCTTTAAAATAAACGAGAGAAGCTACCTTTGTTATAAAGGCTATTGATTAATAAGGGAGCATGAATGAACTAAGAACAAATAACACTTGTTCTTCAAAAATATAAACGAGACAATAATAACAATTAGAAATACGATTATAAATTTAATAATTCTGGCAATTTTTAATCAAAAATTCAAAAGGTTGATGCCCACTCTGGACTAACTTAGAACTAATATTGGGCAGTTACAACTTAGCAGAACTACTTAGGGCAGAACGCAGTTACAACTTAGGCTAATTTCATGAGGAATATTTTGAAATGCCCATTCTATAGTACAAGTAATTTATCAAACTATGATGATACGTTTCAATTTGGTATGTTCCAATAAGTAATGACGATTTCGTCAATCAATAGAACGTGGGAATATCATTTAAATAGGACAGTTACGAAAGTAACAACAAATAAAAGATCAATATGTGAAAAAACTCGTCTTTTAAACAATTATTGAAAATCGAAAATGCATATAATAATAATATAAATAAAAAAATAAAATTGTTTCTTGCAAAATTAACAGTATAATTGAGCACTTTAACATTTAACACTAGCGTGCTGATTGCCTAACCCAAAATATTACATGTAAAATTTGTGTGAAACTACAATAATATAGTTTCTTAGTGTAGTAGGCTGTAGTTATTTTTTCGCGTAAAATCATAAATTAAATAATAAAAATAGAGGATGTTCTGCTCTATTTAGAATAACTAAGTAAGTACGCGTTCACCTACTTTCTAGACACTCTGTTGAGTCAACAATATTTTCAAGCTATGCACCACTTTAAACTAAATAATTGGAGGATTTTCTCTGCGCAATGCGCCAACTATCAAATTAACAACACACCTTCCTTTAATGTCTATCGTTTCATCTGCACTTATTCAAAGATAATTTTCTTCTAGTTTCGATTGTCGAGAAGATGAGGAAATATCTTGTTATTAATATATTCCTTTAAGAAATCACGGACAAGAGAATCCCATAATCTATTTAACCGAATATTGTCACTAAGAAAAGGTCCGCATAAATCATTTACAAATTCTTCATCTCTGCTATGTAATATGCCTCGTATTTTTCAGATACTGTATAAGAATGCATTTTCCCTTGAAGCGTAATTTCAGAAAACAAGTGGTGCATGGCAATGGCAAAGTACTTCTTTCTTGTTTACGACTGAGAAGGTGTGACATATTCCGAGACAGTGGTTGACATTCTTGGCATTATTGCAAAATATTGAATTAAAAATTACTAGAACAAAACGACAGGATGTTTAGCCAGAAAATATTAAACGAAGGTTAAATATATTACAAAATATATTAAACGTAAAAGAGTAATAAACGAAAAATAAACCAAAAAGAACATTTCTAAAATAGTACACTAATGAAATACCTATGTACTTTGATACAAAGTTAAACGTTACTGAACGTAAAAAAAATTAAATATTTAATACTCTACTCGCTTATTAACAACGTACCGCGCTTTTTGCTTATCGCTAATTATGACGACATGCATATGGGATGCGAAACTTCCACCTAACGCAACGCGAATGTTAACGTCGCGTCTCTAGTAATCTACCAACTATCCTTGTAAGTGTTCAATCCGCTTTAAATTAAGTGGTTTAGTTCTCCCGCTTTAAAGGTCAGGATGTCGAAATATATTTTCCCTAACAAATACCACTCGTAATTCATTTTTCCATTTCCTCATTTGTGTTCCTATTCTAGTTTTATTTTCTTTGTACGGTACTTACCTCCATGCAAAAGCCAGAAAGATATCCAATTATAGCATTTCACATGCGTATAAGAGAAGTTTTGTTACAGCTATATGCATGTTGTTTAGTAGTAACAAAGAAATCGCCCGTCATGCCCGAAAATAACATTTCATTTCTACTACGTTTGCATTAAAACTCTAATTTTGTATTTCACGATAACAAATAAAGCTGCCACGTCACCATAATTGCGCGCCATTTTCCAACGGCGACCGCACTGGAAACGTACAAAGACTTACCGCTACCATTTCAAGCGGATTGACACTGATGATACATAATTTTCGTAAAATACTACCAAGTAAATACGCCCACCGCAATACACCTATGTAATGGCGGCAAAATACGGACCACCTTCTAGAAATTCATGATAAATTCATCAACTTAATGGATTACCAGCTATTGATTCAACAAGAGCCCCCTCTCCTCATCCACCATATAATTTCCTGGTGGAATGAGAGTACCGAAAATGGAGCGTTGAACAACCTACAATGGTGAAAGTGGTTTTTGGTTAGATAGATAAAGCTAACTATACAACATGGAGGTGACCGTTATATGTGTATGTAATTATCGAACGATAAAAAAAACTATTCTTTTCCCTAATACTGAAAAGTCATACAACATTACATTCGCGTCCATGATTATTCCACACGCGATGAGTATCTGACCTAGTAATGCCCTTCTAGCGGAGCAGTTTTTTAACGATCGATAGTTGGCGCCGGACACGTAAGCGAATGGTACACAAAATATTTCTTTCGGTTAAGCTGGAGTTTTTAATTAAGGATATTGTTTCCTTTTGCTTCTTTCTAAACGGAAAACGTAGCCATTGCAATGTCCTCAGCTACGGAAATTTAGTCAGTATTTATAATATTTTTAGGACATTGTTTTTATTCATTGCTTTCATTCAATTACCTCAACTATTGTATAGTTGCGTTGTATCTTCGATTAATGATGAGTAAGAAATCGCTTGAATAGGTTATCGCTTTGAAATTAACTTAAAAAGAGCGGAAAAGTTGATGATGTTTAATTCACTAGCGAACGTCTTCAACCTACACTCACTGCGAAAATTAAGTAGTATACACTCGTCCTCGTTTGGCGATATGTCGTTTTGTCTACATTTGACAACAAGAATTCTCGCAAGACAAGCAGCGAAATGTGACGTTTCCTTGTCACGTTTTCTTCGTTATAGTTATTTATTTTAACATTGACTTAGATGTGGGAGGAGATTATATTGGTTTACTTTACATTTTAGGTTAGATAATCTAACATACACTAAGCCTTTCTCGAAGCTGGCGTTTTTAGAAAAAATACAATTCCGGTATCGCCGGGAGTGACATCAACTTTCTTATTTTAAATAAAGCATCCTGTATATTTTTACGTCTTTAGAAAGATAATTAAAAGACAAATCCAATGATACCACACACGTTGTACTTTCATTTAAGAAATATGACGATATGAAGCAATAGGTATTGTTTCGCAAAGTTGACTAGAAAGGAACGCCAAACTGTTTGTTGTAACACCAATTGATCCAAAGAAATGCCTAACTGTGGAATCTCAATTCCAAATGATTAAATTACTCTTGTTGTTTATTGCTATTATATCATCGTTCATTTGTCATATTCTCGTTCCAAACATTCTTGCGATATTCGCATTCGAATACATTTTTGATTGACTGTAAGTCGATCAAAAGCGTGGATGCGCTATCTAGCGTCCTCATGCCCATGGACAGCTTCCTCATGCCCAGTGGTGACAATATTGCAAACCTCCCCTTCGAGATGATCACATTAGCAATTTCACTTAGTTCAATGCACCTATCTTCACTATCTCACGAATTTTATTAACCATTTCAGGCGTAGTGACATTGTGTGGACGCTCACTCCGGTGCTCATCAACAACATTCGTTCTGCCAAGTTTAATCATTGTCACCCACTTTTTTGTAGTCCATCCAAAACTTCTGACTTCTTTGTGCCTTTCAGGTAGAGAAATTTATGGACGGAACGTTTCTCAATGCTGTCCATGATTTGAATCAAACAAAACATTCTTTTTCTTTAGAATGCTCCCGACATCAAACTAAAGATTGGTTTGGCATTTGCAGTCTTACCAACTATCAGATGAAGCTTCTCACTTGTGTAGAAATTGTAGCCATGAAAGAGGCACCTATGTAGAGGCTACGCAATTATCATCCTGCGCTCGTATATGAAATCACTAAATATTTGATTTTCTTTGATTTGTATATTGCATCTTACACGGTTTTCTTTGAACACATGTTAATGCTATACGCTTCTTCTTTAGATTTTCTTACTTATTTATTTCTACATTGACATAAATGTATAACCATGAAGTTTAATACAAACCGAATTGTATTTCAACGAAAAATAAAACAACAGAAAGTGAGTGGTCCTGCAAATGAGATAGCAGAACGTAAAATATTAATTACAGTCGGAATAAATAAACCCCAAAGCAAAAACACGAAAAAAATGCGCAAAGTTAAAAATTTATCGATTCGTCCGAAACAAGCCTTGCGGCAGGATCCCGGCAGGACATAAAAAACGTAAAATTCTCATCAGTTTTTAGCATGGGAAGGCCTTCGAGCCTCAGCGAGAAACGAACGCTTCGCGTGCGTGTGACTGTAGCGCGCCCATCGTCAAATTCGCACCGGTAAAACGGAACAGGAAATGTTCCCCTACTTTTTGCGGTTAATTTCAATTAAATTTTAAAATTTAATTATGGACGATTACATCATTATTAACCCTAATCCGTTTGTAGGTAGCCAAACGTGCTTGCTCAGATATCAGGATATTTCTGCGAAATGCGACGCGAAGGAAAGTAGTAACTGGTTCCGTTCTGTGTTGTGAGTTGTTGTTGCGTTGTATGGGACTTAAAACGAAATCCAATTCGAAGCGAGCTATAACCTTTGGTGCAGTTTCGAAGATGATTTATTATTCTCTAGTCTTTTGATTAATTTTATTTTGTTTATGAGATTCGTTTACGATAATTTCAGCGAAGTTGGGCAACTGATAACCAGTAAATTAATTAAATCCCTGATGGGTAATTGCAAAATCAATACCCCTGTTTATTTACACAAACTAGGAAAATGCTTATTCTCACAGCAATTACAATAAAAAGCTGCTCTCTAAAATAAACCAACCACTAAAATAACTTTTAATAGTTACCGCTTGGTGATAGAACCTGCGCTTTTGTGGGAGTTCGGGTCTTACTACGATAAAATTTTGTTAGTGTGTCCGACACTATTCCGAGTTACCGTTCGCATCTGGGGAAACAATTAACTTCATCACTTTACGGCGAGTGGATGATGGCAACAAAGCCGCAGAACACTTTCCACACTAAAACCTCCTGATGAACAAGCTTTAAAGCCTATGTATATCCCGTTGGGCTGTTACCGCATGTTAAAAGAGGCACTCGTTTGCAAGAATATTAATTTCCGTAGCAGTTTTTGCGACAATCACTTAGATGTAAATATGTCTCGTGGATTTTGGTTCTCTAAGATTGAATTGAGAATATTACTAAAGGAACTGAAACCTACGTCAAGCCAGACAGCTAAGTTCTCGTAAAAGTTATAAAATTATGCAAAACTACTTTCGTTCAATTCAGGCTACCCTCGTAAAAGTCTACACAGTTGTAGAGGGTCGTAATCTAACGTAGTTGCTTTCATCGGATTGATTGAAGTAGTGCCAGTTCCCATGGGGTGACTCCGTTTTTAGAAAGTTTTTCTTTTATTAAGTTGAGAACTTTGAAAATGCAAACACCGTGCTTTCACATTGACAAACAAGGTTAATGATTTAACAAATGCTGACATAATTCTATAATATCAATGCATTAGAGAATAATGTTTGTAAATTAAATTTTAGCACTATCCTTATCCAGAGAAAAGGTGAAACATAATAAAGAAATTTTAATCCAATTAGTAATTAGTTAAATATAAGGAGTGGACGTAAAACAACACATATGCACAGCGATATAAAGTTTATTAAATGAATTGTGACTTTTCAATAATCCCTCACATGCCTGCATAATACATTCATTTCATCAGGATGGCATTAGGAAATGCCACAATACGAAGATTGTAAAATTCCAAACACGGCTTTCGTTATAAATGTGAGTTAAGAATGGATAGTGAAAACAATTTTTACAGGTGTACTCTAGTGCAAAAAAAAATCTTTACAATGGAAACAAATCAGTCGAAAGAGGAGAAAGAGGTGATAATCGCACAGGGCACACGTAGTGCCACCACTGTTACCAGTGGTGGCCGAACTACAAGAACTAGAACTTAATTTCTGAGAACTTAATTTCTGGAAATTGGATTTATTGGATTCCTTGTTTTGAGCTGCAACAAGGAAACTACCAGAAAGTTAATTTGGCTAAAACTAGCAAGGAGTCAAAAACTAATAGCAAAAATCGTAGAGAGGAACAGAGAAAAATCGATTAATCGACAATTTGAGAGCGGTCGTCGTTTGCGCTTTGGAACATGTAAATGCTAGGAAAACAGAAGTCTTAGATGTCCAAACTGAGGAAGCCGGTAGTGTTACACAAAAATATATAATATAATTTCCTATTGTTAGTAGATTATAGAATAACATCTATCTACATTACAGTGTTTTTCCAAAATTCATTTGCACTTCATTATAATTTTGCAATGATTTACTTAACAAAGTGCTAAACACAATTCAGAGGAAGGGCTATATAGTAAAAGTACCTCCAATTCCACATTTTCTTTTGGAAACCCATTAATGCACGTACACATTTATCTGATCCACATATGTACCTATTCCACTATATCTAACGCACACTGTTACCGTATTATCTCTTGATTCGATTCAGGATACGTGGAAACCCATACGTTTCAAGCGGAACATAAAATGCTCCGAATCTCGCCACGCCGAATAATGCCCCTTCAAAGCTAGTGCAAACTTGTTAGTAACGCACACAACGTTCGTAACAGACGGATTACATTTTAGCTTCTTCCTCGTAATCTAGGCAGTTGCGTGGTTTTGGTGTATTGCGCTTCATCCGAATTGCACGAATCATATCGGTAAATTATAGATCGACACAGATATCCAACATACGGAAAAACTAGCGCGAACGTTATACTTTTCTTCTTTGTTGTGAACAGTTGCAAATAGGATTTATGTTATTGGAACCGAGAAAGTTAAATTGTTGCGAATAATTGCTTTAGGACTCCAAGCAAATGAATTGTATATTCAAGTAAAAGCCGCTGATATATTTTAAAAAATTCTTATAGCAAATTCACATTATAGAAAATATTTTTATAATTGCAGTAGTGAACAGTAGTGCAGCCTAACAGGCATATTACTCTTGTAATAAAGTATGATGGAGGAGGGTAAAGCCTTAATGGTGCAATATCTTCCTTTTTATAGATTTCAGAATAAAATATTTTAAATAAAAGCTGCATCAGTTGAAAGCGCGCATCTTTCTGAATCGTTTCCTATTATACAGAGTGTTCTGTCAAGGCTGCACCGAGCCATACTTTATTATTTTAAATACAATACTCTGCATATTTACATAATTTTCAGATACTCCACTCAATTTTAGGGTAAGTTGATGTAATTCTCGCGTTCTTCAACTGTTTTTATTAAAACTTCCAACTACAAAGCTTAACTGCTTACGTAACTGCTAAAGCTAAAATGTTTGCCATTTGTTTAGTTTATTAGATTGCTAATTAGTTCTACTATCAACATTGGACAAATGCCAAGAATTTTAGCTTTGGACTTTTTCCCATTTTAGTGATGACAAATGTAACAGTTAAGCTTTGTAGTTGCAAATTTTAATAAAGACAGTTGAATAACGTGAGAACGGTGAATTTCAGGCATATAGTATGTTACATAAAGACACCCCAAAATTGAGTGGGAAATCGAAATAAAGCACAATATACAGGGTGTTCCATTTAAAATTTGGTTCGACACATCTTTAACAGAATACTCTGTAAAATAAACAATAATTCAAAAGGATGCACACATTTTATTCCAAAGTCAATAATAAAGAATATATTTCAATTTTTATGTAACCAAAGCAATTTTTATCTACTTATATTTTGTTTAATCATAAATATTTTTTTTAATAAATTTATATTCCTCGTCTTTAACCTTCTTCATTATTCTTTTTAAGTCTCTTCGTGTAATTTTAATTACGCGATGTGTTTATTTTGAACAACGGTATATATGCACCAATGCTTATTTGGATTTGTTGCAATATTAAGAGTTTCTCCTTAGTTTTTTTGTTACCTATGATTTTTACGCGTATGTTCGTCTAAATGAAATTTTGTTTCGCCCCTTCTCTGATCCACTTCTGTAGCGACCAGACGTGATTGAAGTTTGAGAGTAGACATTAATTTTTCTAAATTGGCGAGTACGTTCCAATTATCTTTTCCTGATGTATTTCAATTAATTATATCTTGTAATAACATTTCATCGCAGAATTATTTGGCTTTATCTTTAATATCACTGTTATCTAATTATGTATCTACTTTATCGAGTGGTCATTTTGCCGAACCTTGTGTACGTGTTGCAATGGCTTCAAATTTGTATTAATTTGCAATGTAACGTATTGAATATTAGTATAGTTGCCTTGAATTCAGATTTTACTACATTTTGAGCTATTTTATAAAGTTAATTAACATTTGACTATACATTTCTAAATTAACGATGTTTAATCTTTTTCATCAGTATTTTGTTCGCTGTTCATTATGTATATTGCTTTTTATTTTATTTCTTCCCTTAACTTTTGTTTTGCTGGACATTTTATTACGTATAACGTATATGCAGCACTTTGCTACGTTTGTGTGCATTCCAACCGACCGCCAAACACATACTGGATGCGTTACTACTACAATAAGATCGCTTGCGCATATATTACGAATCGCGCAACCGAACGACCACTTCCATACCGACGCGTGTGAAGCGCAGAGAAAGTAGCTGACTTTAATTATAACAGATTGGTCAATACATGCTGCTCTAAGTTGACTTGACCATGATACTTGAAATAATAAGTCATAAACCAATACAAAGCAATAATTTCTAGGCTTGGAATAGTTTTTATCAAGATGCATACAAGCACATTAATTAACTTCTTTTTGTCATATAATATGATTGAAATTTTCAATGGAAGGTATTACATACTTACTTATTCATTTATTGCTACAAATAAAGCTTTACGGCTCAAACGTATAGTCAAACAACCTACCTCATTTTACTTTTGGTTTCCGAGTTGGAACGGGGGAAACTACGACAAGGGCATGGTTCCAAGCCGGAAACCAAGAATATAGTGTTATTGACGACCGCGAAAGCCTATGTATCAGAAACTTACCTCGTTATATATGTATAATAGCAATCTTAAAAATGCTAAGATAAGACATAAAAACCTTGCTAATGCGTTGTGTTGGTAATTAGTGTGGTTTGTGGCTTTCAAAGGTTAGCTTTTCACGATCAAATCATATATTTGTACCCTGCATGCTGGTAAAGATTCTGTAAAAACCTTGGAAACTGTTGTTGCTTGAATATTTTCCGAATGTACATATGTTATGTAAATTGATCCAATGCACTCTTGATAATTCTTCATTTTTAGAAACGAATAATTAATAGTTTTAATTAAAAAATTACAGTTGTATGCTCAAATGAAATAGTCAACACCAACTTTAATTCTTAATGAATTTATTCAATTTGATTTCCAAAAAAGCTCTTAAATTTAGCATAAGCTTACAAAAGTTACCAATAATTAATCCGTTCAATTCTCAAATTTAATTGGTGGCTAATTTATATATTTTGCCAACAAAAATTAATTTAACATTTAAAAAATATTTCAAAACAGTCAGTAAAGTCCGCTGTACACATAATGTACGTCGTGTTTGATAGAAACGCTCTTACAGATGTAAATCGATCTTTATGGAATTACGTGCAGTTTTATGGATTCCATGCTTTGGATTGTTAAACACGATTTGCTCTATTATCTCATCGCAATAAAAATCTAGAAGTGCTTTTTCTAACTTTAAACGATTAATTGTTACTTACCGAGTTTTCCAGGAAACTATTAATGAATAACAAGAGTTACGTTCTTCATTTCAATTGCTAAGTACCTTTATGTAATTAACCAGTATACGAAATTTTATACGCATCACAAACCTCATTACGTAACCGTACGCTTGTGTGTATGTATGTATATGTACGCAAGAGAATCCCTGCACGAAGATAGCAACCGCTTGTTCGGTAGTAATTGAATGTTTCCATCCTCTTCTGCTTCTGCTGGAATATTTGTTCAGCACTACGTGCCATCGTATCCATTAATCCTATACTCTTGCACCAAATAATGTCGAGATGCAGTATTAAGATAGAGATCTCTGGTGTTACTGTTGCGCTGCTTTTATACACTCACTCCACGCAGAGCTTTAATTTTTCCGGTCGGTTCTTTCGAATAAGCTTCCACAGTTAGTGTTCCATTATCGGATGGTTTTAATTTTCCCCTCTTTGCGACTTTGCCTTTAAAACGTATCCATGTTAACGGTAGTTTTATCAGCTACATACATATTATAGATTAATCCTTCAAGTTAAATGTGTACAGCGGCAACGCATTTAATGGTTAAATAAATGCGGAGCAACGTTATTTTCGTTGAGAGTTTCAAAAATAATATTATTGGATTAATACATGTATTATAAAGCAAAGTGTTGAATGTTCTTTGCTTAATCAAATTTTATGAAGAATTGAAGATTCTAACTGTTGTGTAGCTAAACAGTATGCCCAATTAGTGAAGACGTTCAAGTTGGCGGTATAAATATTCTGTCTATAACTAATATTATTCTGAACTTTTCGAAATCGATGGAATGTTGGAAACATTAACTAAATGTTGGTAGCTTAAACTCTCCAGTATAACTAATATTAATGAAATGGTCTAAAATCCAAAGAATATCAATTCTTAAAATTAATTAGTCACCAACCACAAGATAGGTGAGCTAAAGTAACGCAAGCCTCAACTAGGATTCAATTTCAATTTTCATCTCTGTTATAACGATCACAATGTACGTATGTATACATACTTAATCAAACAAATTCGTCATCACGGCATTACAGGCGAAATTGACGGACGAATTTGACCCCGTAACCCTTCCCATTTATATCCGGAAGAGGAGAGTTTATCCCTCTTACGATTTACCCCATTAATTTAATGGCCGTCCTAGCGGTAATGCAAAGCGAATTATGGAGATCTCGTTCGATAGAACGCCGCCACAATTACGTATTGTTGCAACTGGTAATTCACGGAGTACCCAATATGTCGATGGGATTCTCCGAAGCGCCATCTATCAGCATTGACGAGTACTGTAACATAGGCGCGCCATCTATCGATGTATGGAGTATATGCGAAGTCGAGAAGGATTTAGGGATATTGCTTAAGAGGAGAAGATTGAATGGTTTTACTGAGGAATTTAGTTTAACACTGACGATACAGTTACATAGTAAATAAATTCTAATAGAAAGAATTAAAACAACTTTATAATTTAATATATTATGGGCATAAATTACTTTCTTAGATCTTTTAATATTATCCAACTAAAGTAATTTGTTACTAGAATATAACACACGCAAGACCTAACTGCTTAAACGTGCGTGCGTCAGACGTTTCCCCTTTTCCCGTATTAAACTGTAAACAAAGCAAACAAAGCAACAATCTGTATGCTAATATGGAGACGTATTTTCCTATTTTAGCTTATCGCTTATACTTTTATTTTTATTTATTTACTTGTTGATAAGCATTCTTAGCCTGCGACGTTACATATTTCCTGCGCAACTGTATTTAAATAAGTCTCAGTATTTAATTTTTACTAATTATAACTTGTTATCTCAACGAAAGAGAAGAAAGGAGAAAGTTGGAAGAACATTCTTCTTATAAGTAAAGTTCCGACGAGAGCTACAGAAATTATAAAAGTGTCGTTGAAAATAATTTCAAGATAAAGTGCAGCGAGAGCGCAAAAGAAATAACGGAAAAATGTATTTCACTGTATTAAAAATTAACCGATTAATCCTGGTAGTGCTTTCGAGGTGACACTCGAGATTTGTAGTTTTCATAGAAGAGGCGACCTAGATCTTATTTTTTATTAAAAAGTATCTGATTTGAAATTCACAACCATTTTTAGTATAATTTTCCACTCAAGAGAATGAGTAGTATTGCATTGAGCTTCTAACACTGTAGAGAATAAAGCTAAACAAAAACGAAGCTTCGCTGTTACTCTCCATATGGTGCTTAAGGACGCAAAGGATTAAAAAACTTAATTCCATAGAAAAAAGTACAACATGAAATCGACTTTTAACAAATATATTCGCATATAGTTACCTCTGCTCACGGACACCTCTCAACAACAAATACCTCTCTTTAAAGGAGACTTTTCAAGACCACGAATCCTCCCGAGAACGATGCGAGCATCAAAATCAACAAATCCATCCTGCATTTGCTTTAAAACTTACCTCGGCATAACGAATCTAAATTCTGCTTTTCAAACTGATAACAAAAATAAGAATAAAATCATACAAATTTTATTATATGACATATATTCCAAGGAAAGCCGTAAATCATTGAAATTCTTTTATTCAAACGACTTAAAATGTTAAATATGTATTGTCCAATAACTGTAAGCTGAAAGTAGAACTATCAACATCTATGCAATTGTGTTTTGTAATAATTGACGAGGAACTACCGCACGGTATATTATAACAAATAAGCTTGCAAGACTGAAATTATAACCAAATGGTTAGAAAAGTTGGATAAAAGAGTCAAAAAACAGAAGCAGAAAATAATTTTGTTTTTAGATAACGCCGCATCACATTCTGTTATCATCTATACATCTTATACATCTATCTATGGCCAAATATGTACACTGATCTTTAGATCAAAGTAAATGCTTTTCAAAAATTTGATTTAACCATATAACCATATACATTTCCGTTGCCGATGCAGGACAAATGATCATTTTCACTGATGAGTAGTTCGTCGCCACCGCTAAACCTGTTATCTTACTGCATTACACTTATGTTTTAATTTTGTCATATAAGTAAATAGGTAAATGTTTGTTTTCAATAATATTTAATTATACACTTGATAATGTATAATTAAATAGTGACAATCTAACCCTTTTAATTTCTTGCTCAGATTTTTCAACATATTGCTTTAAACAAGACCTAAAAAAATCATTACAAAATTTGCACTGGTTTTACTGGCATATTTAATATTCATTCGCAATTTCATCGTCGTTTTACGACTTGCACGCACACTACCTTCCTTTGCTGAAAATACGCTCTCCCTGCTGTCTAAATATACGATCGCGCACCGATTCGTAAACAAACTGACATCGCGCAAATATATGGATAAATGATTTATGCATACCGCAACTCCAGGTTTAGTATATCCATGCCCGGCACTGCCAAATGCACAATTACCAAAGCAAATGTAAGGGCAGCTTATTAACCATGATAAAATTTATCATCTCGTTTATAATTAGGGCACTGATGATGTTCCCCAACACGAAATATATCCAATAAAAATAAACGGCGTAAAATATTGGCATATGGCTATATGTTATTTCCATTTTCCCTTTATTTTTTACTTGTTGCCTTATCTAATAATAAAGTGGATTACACGTTAGCTCCAATAGCAATCAACTGAATTTCTCAATAGAAAGGGAAAGCAGAAACAGTGTTCCCTTTCTTGACACTCTTGTTATAAGAGACAGCTCCATCCCTTTTAAGAATAAAAGAAACTTCACCTTAGCTCTAAAAAAAAAGTTAAATTTAAATTAAAGATATTTTGAAGAATGCTTATTCTTGATCTTTGAACCGAGTACAGACACGTTGATGACTCCTGGCTCTGATCTTCCTCCTGCCGATGACGATATAACTCCAGCAACAAAATCTAAAAAAAAAAATTATTCGTACACTATCAAACAACTTTATGGAATTCCTCACGAACTACAAGCACTACGAATCCTTTTAAGAAACTCGATGCTTTCTATTCTAAGATCAATGACTAAACGCAACACAAAATCCAATATTGTTTGTATGATTCAGTGTTTAGACTACAGCGGCTAATGCATTGGACAAGTATCACAAAAACTAAAAAAATAGGATTTCAGAACATCGGAGTGATATGAGATATGTCATCTGGCACAGTTTTAAACAAGTCAATTTTTACAAATACAGAATTAATCGCATGTGGTGTCTTTCCTCTTTAACCTAATCCTCGAAATAATCGGAGTCTGATTTTGAACTTTTCACATCTGTAGGTTAATGTTAAATGTTTTAGCAGCGAAACAACAAATTTTCAAAACTTCTATAAAAGTTAATTTTTTGGGAAGAAATTAAATTTCAAATCTGGCTTACGTTATATCTTACCGTAATCAATGTGGTGATAATAATAATGTTTACTTTCAAAGTTCTATAAATGGAAATTACTTTTTCAAAATTAGACTGATCTCACGCAGGTATTGCTCCAGTACCGATTCCCTGATTATAACACAGTTTCCCATTGCAAATACTTCCGCAAGTAACTGTATGTATCTAACTTAATTGGTTACCGCTATATTTGCACACAACGCCGATATCCAATCCCGTTTTTCCGGAATAAATGTTGAAATTGTTAGTCGACCGGATACGTTTCGACATTACTGTTGATTATTTGGTTCGCGGCGTCCGGTTATAAATATTACAGTCGAAACGGATGCACAGCTAGTGTGTTTTATATGTCTCTAGTGAGTCGTACCGGTCGAACCTCAAAATGTGTTCCATCCAGACCTGCTGGATATTAACGCCGTTTATTATACTCTCCACAGTAACGGTAGAAGCTTGTCTCATATTGGTGGAAAACCTCTTAAATATGTAGGTAACCGGTGTCTCACCGTATTGAATATTAGATGACCATTGGTATAGATACATGGAAAGCAATTTAGGAAAGGATTAGATAGTGTGTTCCGAAATTTCGCACTACACACATACTAATTATAACAAGTTTATTTGCAACTGGCAGATATATCTACAGACAACTTAGAATCAACCTTTAGTAGTGTTCTAATATATAATAAAAAGAAATTGCAATATTCCTTTAGGAGTTCTCTATGTGGATCCTAATTAGAGGTGCCGATACCACACTTCTGTGAAGCCAAAAAATACATTTATCTCATGAGGTAAAAATGTCTAGTAACATAGTCAATAGACTTAAAAATAGCATATAAGTGAATTCAAACTAACATTCGTACTAGTACCAAATAACAAGTATAACAATTATACCAGAATGTAATTGAAGAGGCAAATGAAGGATACTTCCAGACCGTAGAGGCATTAAAGACACATATGTCCGAAATGACATCAAGAATGTATTCAATTATTGAATATACTCGGAGGAAGGAATATACTAAAACTGGGTATCAATACCCGGCATACCAACATACTAGATAACTAAAGGGCCGACTAATTAGCAAAGAATTCTGATCCCTCTTTTGGGATCCCTTTAGAAATGGCTAAGGTGGAGATTAAAAGACAACTGCATCAGTGGCATGAAAAACGTCGCCGAAAAGACCCAGCAAACGCGCATTTGAAGGTTTTCCTTGTAATGCCCTCAAAAAACGTCGGACAAATTGCTAATTGCTAAACGAGGAAATCCGATGTTAGATTGCGAAACGGCACCATAACCGGTCACAAACCACTAAACAAGCATCTACATACAATGGGACTACACACTCCTTTTTCCATATACGAGAGGCCGGAGCTATTTGTTACATTTTTGTTTTAATACAATTTTATGAGCTTATTATTGATTATTATAAATAAACGACTTCCAGCGATAGCCATAATTATTTTTTTTTGTGTACGCGAAGCTAGTTAATTAACCCGTGCAATTTTTCATATTCTAAAGAATAGTAAATTGGAACAATTTGCCCCATTGTAGAGTAAGTTGTTATAAGTATAGAGCAAATTGTTACATGTGATGATTTATTAGAGTTCTATAAATATGCGATTACAATAACAACGAGATATGAAGAAATTAAGGAACATGACCAACAGTTAGGAAGCAATTTTTATTTTGAGAGAACTAAGGCAACTTAAAAAGGCAAAGCAGTTCAATATATTACCTACAACCAAGAAGGGGAATGTTCGGATAAATCAGAAGAACAATGGATAGGGGCGTAGAGGTCAGCATTACTTCTACGATTATAAGTCCGCCATGCAGTGATCTACAAATTTACTTTTTGGATATGATTCCAAACAGATGATACGACGATAATCTTCATCTGATACATGGAATAGTGCAATATGTGTGTGTAAGATGAACAAATTTCCCCAGCGTATTTGTAGCAATTTCCATTGCGACAGTTAAACACCCTTTGCCGTGGAAGTTGCCACACACAAGTAGCTTGTTTCTTCCCTTTCTCCGGAATATCCTTCAAGGGCATTTGAACTCCGTGCAAAGATAAAACAGTGTACCTGAATAAAGTTTGTTTCGAGATATCACGAGTTAAAGTTAATAATTGTCCTAAATTGACATTGTAGCACATGCTGACCTGAAACTTGTATATTACTATTATATAAGCATAGACTTTGTATTTTGGTGTCGAAGACATAAAATATATTGATTTTTCCCAAACTTTTGACGATCGAATTATTTTGCCAACATTCATAACAAAGCAATAGTAAAACAAAGAAGAAAAAAGAAACGAGGTAATGTATTTTGCCCCTCTTTACGTTTAAATAAGTTTTTATTCAAAAAAAGGAATAGAAACTGAAATATGCTCTAGTTTTTAACAAAAGCACGTACTACAATATAAATAAATTAGACAAAGAGGTCGTTAAATTCCTTCCTCCAGCAAGTCGGAAGCGTGTTAATTTTCCGGTGTTTTATAAAAGATACATTTTACCTCACGTTCTTAAATTGCCGATTTCAACTATCAGTTATTTCCTTAAAAACATGCTCCTTGTATACTATACTTGGAATTATATAGCTTAGAAAAATGGTAGGCATGTTTCGCAAAACCTGAAAGCCAAGTAAACAAGAAAATTAACAATTATACGTTTCGTCAGAGGAAAAAAAGCAAAGTTTTGCGTTTACATTTTGAACAATACATTGTTTCGTTACCACTGTATCTTGTTCAATTCTTCCGCATTTTTGTCACGTAACAATGAAACTATTTTAACATAACATACTAGCGACTGTTGGTGGATTATTTGGTAATTTCTTTTTTTTTTTCAGGTATCGTTGAAGCGTCGTAAAATTTGTACGAGTTTAAACTAATTTTCTTAGCGAAAAATTAAAATATCTTTTGCTGCTTTTTCGTATGCTTTTACATGCGTACGTCTTTCTTTTATACATTCGCACCATTCTAACAAGAACTAAAAATCCCTATTAGTAATACAGCTACATGGAGTTAGACGACACAGTGTAATATACTGTAACAATTGACCAAACCAACATTATCTTTGACTGTAATTTATTTTGGTACCCGGTGAAGACTCGCTTCTGGATTTCAAATCTCGAGGCCAATTCAGTTAAATAGATTGTACACGAACATATGATGCGAAGACTAATCATATTTTAGCTGAGAATATCCAAACGAAACGAGGAAACTGCTGAGAAATTTCGTATGCTCCATTACAATATAAAAATGTGATAGCTGAAAGGAAAAATATGTTCGCCGTCAGTTGGGTGGCCCTTGAGAATAACATGCCCTGCCACACTTACACAATATTATACGCTAAAATATACATGTGCATGACGACATGGTTCGATACAATGCGTACTCCGTTACCTAGCAACCTTATTTTATGATTTATTTAACATAATGAGTCAGCAAGGTTTAACACGCCAATGCGAAGTATGTAACGTTGGTAACAGCTATGTGCGAGCAATGGATCGAAATAAGTTGTCGGTACGTATTAAAATATTTAGCAGTTCGCGAATACATGGACAGTATATATTTTACGGGGAAATAAAATATGTAGTGCCTGGTTCGTTGAAATATAAACCTACAGCATTCCATTTCGTAAGAAGAACTTTATAATAATTTTTATTTAGCAGAAGCAATTGTGAATAATTACACATAAAAAGTAACACTGGCACTTAAGCATGCCTTCTGTGGGGAATTTGACAAATACTGATTTAAACTGAGCTACTACTTGATTTACATCTGACTAGCAATTGTTAATTGTCTCAACTGCAGGGTGTAACACGTTACATGTAACAAATTAGAAAAATTAGGTTTAAGGAAGTGACCAGCTCGAAGCACAGCTATACCGCACCAGTAGTCACAAACACTTGATGGATTGTCGAAATTTCGAACTTTTGTAAAGTAGCTAATATCACGTTTGTAATGGTTTCACCAGTACACGATTGAGGTCTTGTGTTAGCTATTAAATATGGAGGAGACGACTCATCAAGTTATTCGTTGAATCGTACGATCAGCCATGATTTTTTACCGTCGTATCTGCAGTCGAATATTCGAACATTGGTTATCCATCAACAATTTTGACGCATCACTTCTTCACTCATATTTGCTACTAAAACACGGTAACGTCGAACGAATCGAAATCTGCAGAGTGGCGATTGTAAAGTTTCTCCCCTCTTAGGTATGAGCGCAATCAATTAATCGTATGTAATACAGGACTATCATCTGTCTTACCACGCCCTTGTTTTGGCAATGGCTTTGCCAACCGTATAACATTATATATAACTGTTACGTCTTGATTACCTGTGTGAGCAGCATATATGACTCCAACAACATGTTAACACGGGGATTGTTGCAACATAACCAATTAAAAGAATGGTTACAATATGAATAATGAATTATATTTGAGAGCCTCTTGAAATTTCCTGATTTTTATCTTTTTTTCCCTTTTTGCACTTAATTTAAAACACATGAAAAAGCAGATTGTAAAAAGGAAAAAAGTCACAGCATTTCGAGAGAATGATGAAGGACGGGAACGGCTAAGAAAAGAGAAATTACGAATATTAGATAGATTGGCAGGTATTATTATAGTTATTGTTTCTTTTATTAGTTGCTTAATTTAATTAGTGAGGAAAAAGAGTAAATTAAAATTGTACTTAATAAAAGTTAGCATTAAAGAAATTAAAAAATGAAAAATGTATAGATTGTTAAAGCTTTTAAGCCCCTTAAATTAGGTACCTAAAATTAAAAAAAAATGTTAATCAGGTACATCATTTCACGTGAATGGCTCTTGTAATTAATTTTAAAATAATTTAAATTGTTAGTGCCAATTTAAAGGGGTGGAACAATTTATCTAATTCCTTAATAAGAATGGTTAATGTTCGAAGAAACCCATTCTGCACATATGCTAATGATTTTAAATCATTCAGGATGCATTATAAATCTAAAAAACTTTCAATCGGGCCTTTCGTTATGGAATAAATTGTTTTCCTCCTTTTGCCTGTGTAAAAAAAAACAATAAGCAGGCAGCTAATCAAATGTTTTCAAAAACAACCTTTTCATACTAGCAAAACAGTTTTCTTATCAACTTCACTTCGGTGTCCTCGCTTAATATAAGATTTTATAGACTTTCTTTGCATTTACCAATTTTATTCCGACGTAATATTTCACCCCAAAAAATAGAGCCATAAAAAGGGAAGTTTCCGCAATCTCGCAGAGGGATCCGGAGCAACTTTGATTACGAGTTTTTAACGAAGAAGAAAACATCGCGAAAAATAAAATATGTAACTTTAAAGGGCGGAGGATTCCTAATCCGGACGTAAAAGTTGACGAAATAATCCGGATGACACATTCACATACCGCCAAACGATAATATCAAGGATATAAAGAAAGCGGTCAACCTAATCAAAACTTTTATTGGTTCTTCGGCGAAAAGTTCCGCAAGTATCGATCGGTCTCGGCCCTCGCTTGCGGTAAAAGGCATTACCACAAGCGTCTCGGCAACCACACCACCACCTTTGCGGTAATTACCGGTGAGTACCGCCCTTCCTCCCCTCCCAACCGACGCAAAAGTAGCGACATAATACGCACTCTATGTAGCCGTAATTGTATTTTCTCATTAAGTAATTAAAAGTAACGCTCTGGTGTGGCGTAACGGCGATAGTAATGAGATTAAAAATTTTGTATGGGACCGAGGGCGAAGGAATTAAAGGTTTTACCACAGCGCTGGAATCCGAAGGTATTCTTGGTGAAGTTAGTTTGGGAATTCTACTAATTAAAATAGTCTAGCTAACAAATTTATCAATCGACTTGATGTCACATTCCACAGGATTAAGTAAAATGCGAATCATCCGCGCATCCATTTCCACTTATCGAAAATTGTTTTTCTATATTATATAAACGTTATATTAAAATAAACGCGTATTATATTGTAGAAATGTCTTTCGGGTGATGTCGTGTAGTTGATATTTAACTTGACGTTTCGCTGACTATCTACACGACATCACCCGAAAGACATTTCTTCAATGGATTACGGTCGTGAAAGCCTACACTCAACTATTAAACGCGTATTAATCTCTCATATGTATGTGAAACATTCACTTTTCGTTATTCTTTTGACAGAAGTTGATCACTTAGTCGGTTGAAGTCCTTTGCAACTCCAAGAAGCCATTTTCTCGAGTTAACCATTCGAAAAATAGTTGTAGGTATTTTCTTTTCATTTTTATTTGGCTTCAAGTAGTTTTCTAAAAGTATTTGTGACTCTTTGAATTGAATTTTCGCCAAATGATCAGCTGGATTTAGATTTGGAGATAGAGCAGCACAATGCAGAAGATGGAATCATTATCTACTCTCTAGCTTTGTGGCAAAGACGTTATCTTGTTTGAAAGGTAATGTTTTCTAAAGGTTCCTCTGAAAAAAATGTTGCATGCGATGACCTCAATGTTGCATTTAGACCTATCATGCGCAGGTTTGGCTAGTTATGCGGCTGTATGATGTTAACATTCTATTAACGCAATACCTTTTCCATAATTATTAAGTAATTATTTCTATATTGGTTTCATCGGACCACAACACACTTTTTTATTTTTCAATGGTCCAAAGTTGATGTGTTTTAGCGCATTATATTGGTTTCTTTTTGCGTATTTTCTTGTACAATAACGACTTTTTCTTTCCTTCCTAACAGAAATTTTTTTCTTTCTATTCTGAAGAAAAGGTCTCTCTAATAATATTAGTAATAAACATTGAAGTACGTGTCCCGGTTTTATTTAGTTTCTCAAACTGCTGTCTCTCATTTTAATTCCCAGAATAATAATTCATTCTTTTCTCGTTTGTATTAAAACGAATGCTTTTTCTACATTTGCAAAAACTTAACGGTGCTCCATGTTATTGGCTAAGACTGTATACGGAGTTTGGCATGTTTAGGTGTTGCTGATTATTAGAGCATTAATAAGATAGCTCCTACCTTGTATAACATATAGTGTAATAGTGTAGCAAAATGTAATCATTAGGTAAACTACTAGCTTGTGAAGAACTTTCTTAATTAATAATAAAATGTTTGCATTGATGTATATGGTAGTTGTTGAAGTAAGAAAATTAAAACTATGTATTTCTGGTTGTAAAATAATCGCCGTCTTCTCAGAGATCCTAGGTGTCTGTTAGCAACAATATGTTTAAAAATCGTGACTAAAAACCTATAGCCTGCTGCAAATAAAACTCAATGGTATTAATGTTAATCAATGAATGGTATTACAGAGTCTATGAGAAAGTGTTGCTATTTACAAATGTATATTCTTGATACCTAACCAATAACCCAGATGTTGATCCTATTATATAACTAACGACTGAATTTCTTCAAAAAACATAGTAAACATATACTAATGTGGTGTGTAGATAAATTTAAACCAATCGCAAAGTATGTTGCGTTTCATAAATGCAACAGAAATGGCCCAATTTGAGTTCTTGTAAAAAGTTCTTGTAAAATCAGCCGTATATTGCTTCTTTTTTTTTACTTTAAGTGGTTATCTATAGCGTTATAATTGGAATTTAAACTGATGAAGAAAGAAAATACCTATTTCTTTCACTGATTTGTCGTGAATTCTTCTCGGCAATAGAAATAAATAAACAAATTTGGAATAAACTACAGAAAATTGACCTTTATCTCGACGTTTGGCTCTAGAGTGCCACGATATGCCTATTCTGTTATTGCTAAATTAAGATTCGGACATGGTTCTTTTCCTTGCCCTTTACACAAATTAAAAACTTCGGATTCACCAGCTTGCACATGTGGATATGAGGTGGGTGATTTAAACCACCTTCTTCTAGCATGTTGCATTTACAAAAGCCAAAGACGGAATTTGCTTTAGAATTTAGTAGCACTTCACTGCTTTTATGATACTATTACTAAGGTGTAACAACGTTGAAATTTGCCTTATTTAGTTTCTGGTTGATTGTCGGATTAGAATTTTGAGGCTTTATAATAGTAATGTGGCTGATGGGCTTTGATCCCCCAATGCTATTAAAAAGAAAGAAGAACCTCGACGTTTCACATTTCAGGATGTCACTTATATGAATAAACCCTACGTTATTTTAAAATGACCTGATGTTATGGAAACCGCAGAATGAACTGCTTTTAATCACTAAGTTCACAAATTAAAATACAACCTCACTTTTAAAGATATATCTCTCCTATAACAGTTATAGTTAAGAAGCCTTGGTTATCTTAGCATACCCTTCTCTCATCTGGTGATTAACAGCATTGTTATATTGTTACCATGAATAAGTTGATATTTATTCCTAAAATAAAATTGTAAGTTAATTTATATAGTGATTCTAAATTACACCTTTTTAACACCAACGCGGAGTCATTGCTAAGTACTTGCAACCATGAAATGTATACGTATCACAGCGAACTTGGCGATTTTGGGAAATTATTCGTAAGACCAAATATGGCTGTTTTCTATTTTAGATTACTTTAACTTTTCAAATTAAGGATCGAAAGAATATTGGACAGAAGTGAGTTACATTTATTCCCGTTACCTTAGGATCATCGTAGACCGGTTAAAACCGTTAAAAAAAGAGGACGATTCGGCATACGAGCTGCTTCAACGTCACGTCGCGTATGTAGAGTCGCCGTTATGCAAATCTATTTAACTGTCGCAGATCCTAACAGCGATATTTGAGGTACTCTTTTTTAAAATGAAGGACATTCATCTTTAATATTGTTTTTCATATTGTTTTCAAAAGCTGCAACTTTCTCGTAGTGAAAAATTTTGAATACGTAGCTGCAACAGCCGCAAGTTCAAGTGTTTAACACAAAATAAAATTTATATAAATGAACTTACTGCATGTATAAATATTAAGTTCAAATCTTCAAATAATACATCAGGAAAATTTTGTTAAAACAAGCAAGCGTTCAGAATTTCTTAAAATATTTTAATTCATTATTTTAACCGCAAACGACTAAATTATACTTAAATTAAATATTTTCAAAATAGTTAAGCTTCAATGCGATTCTTTTTAGAAATCTGAATCTTTATAGAAGGCAATAACTTTCCTTCTTCAAAACATTTTTCTACGCTGATGAAAATGTTACTAATAACATGAACGCGATTTATAAATATCACTAGAAGCGGATAAGAAGTAAGAAAACGTTCTGTGCAACTCTGTAATGATACTTTAGCGTGTTACACTCGATTTCAGTACATGCAAGTGGCAAGTTGTAAAGCGAAGGCATTTATTTTATTAGTTCGCAGAAATTGTGTTCGTGTCTGTACTGTTTACTTGTTTTAAATTGCATGTGTTTGCTACCTTGAAATGTAATTCTTTCTTTATAAACAAATAATAACGTTTCTCGAAAGATGAAGTAATGAAAAACAAACCTAGTAACGTTTACCCGCCTTCCGGGCGTTTTTTCAAGTGAGCAAATTTTAATTAACCTAAAACTTGAAATAAATTTGAGACACTACAACATAAATTTGAAAATACAGCTCGCACCGAAATACGTTTACTCTTAAAGGCAACCCGAGTTAAAAAAACTCTCATCTGTCCTAGCGTCACTTTTACCTGCTTTTCTTACATATTAATTAATTAGGGCAAAGTACGGTACATATTTCATGACGAAAATATTTTATATTCTTCGAATTTAATTTACAATCAACAAACAGAATGGTCACCGGAGTCGGTGCAGGAATCTACTGTCGCAAACCTCTAACCGAACGAATACCTAGTCTCCCAAGCAGAAATATTTGCTATCGATATGGTTGACATGATACTCTTGAGCAGATGCACTGTGAGCTCTCAAGGCGAAGAAGATTTGTTGGAGACTCGTTGACAGCAGAAATAATATGAATATTGTGTGCAACGAAAATGATATTATTCTTATCCGGACACCAAGGTACACTGACAACAATCTTGTTAGGAGTGTAGCTAAGCACACTTTGCTGGCTCCAAAAGCTCTAATTGGCATACCTTTTAACACTGCCAAAACGCATGCCACCCGTTGAGCTAAACAAGAAGTAATTCCAAGCTGGAGTTACTCCATAGGCCTACCTCATGCGAGAGCAGTTATGCTGCCCAACAGAAACAGAGGCAGGAAGCTTATAGAACTTGTCAGGAACTCTATCAGAGCTATAACCTCCCTTATCGCACATATTTAATTAAAGAAGAGGAAATAACAGTTGTTTATATTTTCTTCCACTGTCCTGCTGTTTGCAGAATCAAATCTACTCTGTATGGCGGGACTTTTGTAATGCCCAAGAGTACGAGTCAAATTTCGCTGAGTAAACTTGTGGAATTCCAGAAGAAAGGCATTAGGTGAATGTCATCCGTTGTGGCGCTAATGGCAGTGGCTATTCTATAAAAATATTTGCTACTTAGGTAACCATTTTGTATATTCCGCAAACTTCATCGAATACTAAATAAAGAAATTATGAATATCAGCTCTCAATCAAGTGATATTCCAGCTCCTAAACTATACAGACCTAGATTAAAATATCAATAATGAATGTAGTCACGTTTTTGCATATATATATATTAGCTCAGGTGTATGGGATTAAACCAGCGCCCGGAGGATCTAGATTTCCCTGTTAACTTTATATATTTACGACAACTGCGTGGGTAGTTGAATTAATAAATAACGTAGAAAAGCGCTTTTTTGGTCAGAAAGTTCATATGAGCGTGAAGAACACGTCAACCTTAAGCAAAATTTAAATAATGTTGGAAAATATAAAGGAGACTTTACCGCAAATTTCAATTTAAATCATTCTATTATCACACGCAATAATTAAAACTAACTACATTTGGTGAATGTATAAAAACTCTCTTTTAATACCCCTCAATTAAAAATAGAAATTTTCTTTTCCCTCTATTAGAGAGACAAATTTATTTAAATCGATGCAAATGCAAATTAATTCGAAAGAAGTCTAGCCGGCGCTAAAGACAGAGCCGTATGACGATTGTCGCAAAGCTTTAGACCACAACCCGGAAATGTATTCGCAGACGACGCTGGTACAAACTCTTCGTAATGAAAACGCCTTTCCGAAATGCTGAGACTGTAATTCCGACGGCGATAAAGCTAAGTTGGGCTTGTTTTGGGGCACGTGCTAATTGCGTACTGCAAATGCCTTCCTCTCGCTCCGGTTTCGAAGGAACCATGTACAGGACCGTATTCGTTAAGAAGCGCCATTTCGCAGCTGTCTGTATGTTCATATTTTATAGTTCACATATGATATTAATAAAAGCTTCTAGATAAACTATAAAAACGAGTACTCTTTATGCAATCATAAATCTACTCTATAGTACAATAGTCTATGGCCACACTATGTATGGAACGTAAATAGTTGTTAATTCTCGGACACTATAAAATAGTAAACTAGTGTTATGTCTTCATGATAAAACGAATTGTTTAAAGATGATAAATTCAATTAACCTACAGAAAAACCAATGTTACATTATGTTCTTTGAAGATTATGGTAAAAACACTTACAAAGACATCTGATTTGGTAGATCTTAAAAGATGTTCTTACAAATGGAGACGTTCATTTGCACATAGTTGACCACCAACAAATATAGCGGATATTTACATTAAAGAATCGTACATATAACGGGCATCGTCGCTGTCTACGTTGGGCTTTCTATACGTTTTTCCTTGTTTCCCTAAATAACGTCATACATAAATCCCAATTAGTTGACTACTCAACACTAGAATATCTTAGGAAGTACATCTTTGGCAGCTTATATTTCACCGAGAAAATCGATTACTTCCAAACAAAAAAAAGTATTTTACTTAAATACTACATTTTTCTTCATTTAGAAGTAAATTGAATTGCAAAACAAGAAATTTGTATGAGTAAGATTTCGATTGAAGCTACTGTCATAAAATCTTATAATAAATGAAACATTTCACTAAACCCTTACAATAATACTTCACTCGCAGTGGACGTACGTTTCAATAGCCAAGCTATCATCATCAGCAGTGCCACAGAGTACGAGTAATAGTTTAGTATTATGATATACCCCCAAACAGCTACCCATTTTATTCGAGCTCAATTGCACCTATATATTATTCTATCTATCAGTTCTACGGCAGTAACATCCCCTATCACTTCGTGATATTTACACGCATCAATAAATCATTACCGTTAATGTTCTGCAATACTGTTCTTTTCTATACCATACTTTCCCTTCCCTTTATATTGTAATCGCCATTCTTAAAAGCATTCAGATGTCTAATGTCAATCAATGGAAGCATATTAAGAACACGTCTTTCCTTCCTCTTTTAAAATTGACGCACAGTTGCTCCAGATTTTCTTCTTGAGCAGTCCTTTAACATTTCGCCACTGTTCTACCTCTTAGGTCTCTTAATACTGAAATTATGTATTTCCCACATTCATCTTTTATTCAACTGGTAACGACCAACTCGCTCTTTCAACATTGATACGTACCAGATGCCCACCCCCACATCTCCAGTCATCACGATTTCTTCTGTTTCGCAAGCAACTAAATGGCGTATATTTCTTTAATTAATTCTGATATCGCGTGTTTGCGTTATTTACGCAATGTTTCATATTCTCATAAAATCCGCCTACGTCTCGAGCTTCCAATATCGTCAGTAAGGGGATAGTACGGATTAAAGCTTTTCAGTAGCTAACAATACAAGATTGTTGGAAGGTATACATAAAGGTGGTTACAAGATGAGCTTTATGTCAGCCGTATATCAAAAACTAGGCAGGTTCCAAATTTGTATTGATATCTAAAATGGATACTTGGGTACTTATTCGCAATTGTACAAATGATATTGTAATATTTGGAAGACGGCCAAGAATACTCGTACTAAATTTAAAGATTTTTGATAACCAATAATTTAAAAGTATGCTAAAAAAGATCCAAGTGTTTAGAAATTGGCATAATAAGTACACATTATTGTACTACATTGGCAGAATTACCTGTTACAGTCCTGCTGTTAAGATTTATGTAAGAATTCATTTAAGAAATAAAAAAAAATTCTACAAAGTAGTTCTGTTCTGCCGCCGCCGATGTGGCCGTTATTAGGAAACATAACATTGAATTCTATTTTGTAAGTAAGAAAAATATAGTACTTCCACTTTTAAGTCTAAATTAACAATAATTTAGACATAGCACACGTACAAGACAGTTAAATTTACATATGTATATATACTACTTGATATATGAAGCGTTTTCATGTAGATTCAAGGTTGCAATTTTGGTTATTTGTTTATAAAATGCCCCGTAATCACTGAAACGCACTTCAAAGGAGTACACCAAACTACTGTTATTTTATGAACATTATGCTTTACATGTTTGGTAACTAAACATTGCGGTATTCATAAACAAACAGCATACAATATCAAAAGGAAGCCAGGAGGAAAAACAAGCAATAGGAGAGAGACTGGAGCTTGTGTGTGCTAACCTAAGTTCTTGTCACCCTATTATCGTTGTTATTTAACATTGGTCCTTCCAAATATACTGCGCTCTGAATTATAGTCCATTTTCTAGTATCGTATCACATTTCTTACCTAACGCTGATGAAATAATTAACATAACACACATTGATGCAATTGGTTCACAAATTTTTAAATTTAAATTTAAGAAAAGAATAGTTCTTTTTAAGGCAGTTACACCAAACGAAGTCGAGTATTGATGCATATCAACTTTTTAATAATTAAAATATCGGGCTTAATGTTTTGATGACATATTATTAAAATATCAAAATTACCTAAACATTTTCGGTATTATGTGTTTTTTTATCTTTTATTATATTTTGCATTATTTAAGTTTTGTTACTGAATCTTGTTGATGAAAACCCGCTAAAAATTTGGATAGTAGCATTTTTTAAATTATTCAAAAACATGCAACAAATATCGTCTATCTACTATAACTTTACTTGGCTGTAAACAAGGATCGAATAAGGCGAATAACTCTATGTAATAGTCCTTTTTTTACTAGTTTTTTATTGTTTTGTGTCTTTTACTTTTATATATTGATATCAACAATTTTTAAGTGTATCAAAAGTTGTACGTAAAATTTTATGAATTATAATAAGAATTTGTATAAATAATTTTTTTTTCAACGAAAGACGTTCCACAAACTGGTTAAAAATTGTAATATCGCAAAGCAAATGTTAGTGTAAAATAAAAGGTTTTTTTTATTTTACACTAATGATGATGGGAATTTCCCGAAACCAGTATGAACTAAATTTGTTAAAGATTTGTGAGACTTAGACCTTCCTTTTTGTTCCAACCCTTCATTCAATTCATTCAATTTGTTCTTCTACAATTGCATCTAATTGCAAAATAAAGGAAACTAATCACTGCTAACCCTTTTTTTAAGTGTGTGTACTAAAACTCTATTAAATCTGTACAAAATAACGTGGGATGGATATAGTAAATTGAGCGGTTCGTAGTACCTTAGAATCGAAGTCACCCATAATTATTTGAGAGTTGTTTGTTTATAAATTACATACATACCACCTTTGTTCCTTAATTATTAACCGCCCCTATTGTACATTATTATTTTGTTATTATTCATTTGCTATTCATCAAAATTAAACGAAAAGAGAGAAAAAAAGATACCATTGCGCGGGTTTCAAAAAATTTCGTTTGATAGTCACTTCCATATTTCCTATGATGCTGTTCAGTAACTCTTTGAAAACCAATTTTGTTACTGGAACACAGAAACTATATCACCAACACGTTTTTCTATTCTTTTATAAATGCTAATATGCAGTAAATAACAAACCCGTATTTTTGCAGATTTCTAGGTAGAGCTGGTAGCTGGTAGCAGACGGGAGGAAGGAATACTAACACTGAATGCCGATCGGAGATATAAATACTCATAGGTAGCATGTACATATGTGACAATATAGTAAAGTTGTAGCACTGTGCTCAGTACAACAGTATAATTGTAAAACACGCACCTTCTTAACAGCTGTTTCTCAATTCTAATGTGATCTTGTTTTCGATTTGTTCGCGTATAGTTAGTAGATGGTTCCGTAACGTTGACCGACTCGATAGCTTCCAAAAATGTTGATATGGTTCTTTATGCAACAAGTGAAGCGGTAAATTACATGCAATCAGCATGAGAAGTAAATCGAATATAAAATAAAACGTTGGTAACGCGTCATTTTTTCTTATTTTTGTGTCTTATACTATTAAATTTTCTACTACAATCGTATTTACTCCGGCTCATCAGAGATATATCAGAAGCTTTACAAAATACCTTAGCACTAGTATAAAATAAATCCGGAGAGTCACTTACTTTCTTAGCACATGGTTGTTTCTTACCCATTTGTGTACGTTTAATATAGTTAATTATATATTTATTACACCAACAACTACACAACGCAACTCATGCATCGCCGATAGGTGGTCGATGTTAGTATTAACTTCGCCCATACAGCAGCTTCATACGTATGTACATACGTACTTGCTACAACGGATACAGTCCTGTTACGAATTCCAGCTCTACTTATAGATGAAAGATTGTTATACATGTGTGTTATATGATATACATACATACATATATGAAATATACTCGTTTCTGCTAGATGCTATTATGTTAAAATTACATAATGAAAATTTTGTATTAACGCCATATGAATAGCCAAGTACGATCCGGCAACCTGCACCAAAGTGATTTTTTTTCTGACTCATCTTCAATTCTTCACCGGCTTTTGTAGCCGTAAATTTCCTCTCTCTTTGGGTCTCAGGGTTAATTAGATCAATTTATTTGAAATCAATGATAATCTCGAGGAAACGGCGATATTACTCGTGAAGGAATAGAAACTATCCTTAATGTTCCATTTTAATGCAACTTTTCCCTGTGAACATGTAGAAGATAAAGTATATTCCATTGCGCCTTTACATTTTGCAAATTAAATATTGCTGGGAGACAATATCTCCTCAAGTCTGGTGAAAAATATCGCTGCCCATACTCGTTAGTAGTTAAACATTAGATCGCGAATTCCTGTGTCATACAGGCTGTAATGTGGTAATATTTTTCAAGAAATGAAATTTAATTTGTTGGAATGTAAAAGATTGTTTAGATATAATGCGTACTGTAATTGGGCGTGGTTCACATTTGACAAATGTTATTGGTGACAAAGGAGCGCAAAGGCGATAATCTTCCCCTTTTAATTTGAGTTGCCTGTGTTAAGTGGATAACTTTCAGAACAAATTCGAGTATGTTAGAAGTTTATTTTAAGACCACATTTAAATTCTGTCAGTCAAAAGTACGCGAGATTTCGTTACATGGCACGCTAATATGGAGAGGGCGCGTAAATGTAAATTTCGCGGTTGGTTTCTTATTTCATCAATTTACCATTCGCAAAACATTATTATTTATATTTTACGTTTTTCTAAACTCCCTATAAAGTATCTACGTTCTATTTCCGAATCCGTGATATGAAATCATTGTTTAATTAAGTAAAAACAATTATTCAATTTTATAACACTACAAGATGTATTAAATCAGATTTGGTTGATAGCCGGCTAAAGTCAGCTTGTCTTTTAGAAGCAATTAGTTTATCTTTCATTTTCTGACATGCTAATGAAGCTTCCATTCCTAAGCAACGTACACATTGTTTTTGTACTGCAACCTATTTCATAGCCTCGAATGATGCGTGACACAGATTCTTTCGAAACAATACGGACGTTTATCGGTTAATAAAGGCTTAAATATACAGGCGCGCGCCTTAGCCGGCTTAAACAAGGTACTTATACACAAAAACGACACACGTAACAACACAGCAACGCTTCGAGAAATTAGCATAATTGCGACCGTACCGCATCGGTACTCATAAAGACTGTGAAAGTGTTGGCGATGTTTGTGTAACAAGGCCATTTTTAAACGGGCAGATAAATCTGTCCGATCGCGTTTTCTATAGGTAACCGAGTCGAGGGCTTTAACTACATAAATCTCGTTTAACGGTCGCGTACGGTTGGGGCCGAACTGCATACGGGAAGCAGAAGGTTTTCCACGACAATCGGCTTGCGTATTTGTGTAATTGGTAACTGTTAATTAGCAGCTTCTTTGGCGATTTTGGCCTTCAGAAAATGGTTACGGGTTTATAAGATTTTGGAGGAAAAAAAATCGTGACTGAATATATTTTTATTATTACTTCTTTCATAATCAAATATATTGTCTTCGGACAATAAATAAAAGCAAAACAAGGGAAAGAATACCTTTAGTCTTGAAACAAGTACCTATCGTTGTTATTTCCCATCACTTCGTAATGCTTTGCTGATTGCCACTTGATCTGATTACAAAACTTGTAAAAGCTATGGCCAAGAATACCAAGAAATGTCAACATTAGGTGTTCAGGAAGAAGCACTAAACACAGATCAAATTATTTCGTTCCTTTTTTTGGAGCAAGTTATATTGTTTTCGAATTGGTTAAATCTGTTGTACAATAAATTATCATTAAAATTACCAGCAATACTCTCAATCCTCGATCCCCCGGATTAATTAATTAAACATGTGTGGTCCGGAGTGTGCCGATACTTTTGTGTTGTGTGCAATTTATATGCTGGTTACACAAGAATTCGTTAATATCTAACAATTAAAAATGGGTATATCAAACCCTAAATCACGTGAAGTTTCCTTTCCAATCCAATAATGTACTTAAAGATACCACAGTCCATTTGAAAGAAATGAATTTTTTCAGTTTGACAATGGCTTTATTTGGAAACAGTTTATGAGCATTCTGTATAAAGTTTAGTAACGATAAGGTGTAGTGCATGACCTTCCATTTCGTTTTTACAAAAGTATGTAATTCTTAAATATTTTTTTCAACAAAACGTTAGGGTTCAGGTGCGTAATACAAATTATTATGTGACGTATATAATCAATTAGGCTGATAGAAAGTTGTAATTAATGTAAGACAGTTGGTAAACACTAAAAGTGTTTCGTAGATTAACATATTTTAAATTAATAGGTCCGATGCTATAACTAACTATTCCAAAACTTCAGAATTCCACCCATAGTAACATTATTAAAACTTCTAACTAACAAGTTTCGTGAAATAACCTGTACATCCATCGATAAATGATGATAGATAGATGTCAACATTACCCGTAAAATAATAATTTGAAACAATTAACAAGATTTTGCAATTATAGCAATAAATAACATAACAAAATATCCGCACACTATATTTGTTGGTGACACTGTATAGCGCTACGAGCTATTAATTTCCAAAATATCCCGAAAACGTTCGTAAGTGGATTAAAGCATCATATAACGTTCCATAAATATTATAACTTTCTTTTCTCATCTCTGTTTACTTTCAGTCAACATTTCCCATATCCATTGTTTTATGGGAACATAAACAGATGTTCTGAGAGTATCGGTAAACATTACCGATTCGTTTCTCTGAAACTACAAACCGGGATGTGTATAGAAACCATTTACGTGCGCTAGTGTGTGTACGTGAACCATGTGCGGAATACGCGAATATATGCGAACAATGAACAATGACAACAAATAAGTAATAAAACGTATATAAAGCAGCACTGTTAGCGAATGTTTGAAGTAAATCAACTCGGCAGCGAAGTGTTTGTCTTTCAAGAACTTATAAAAACTATACACCGTATACCAAATTCGATGTTCACGTTAGAATTTCAATTGGTACAATATTATTGTGTAAATTTGAATTTGTACGGAGCAAATAAAAAGCATTTTTATTAGCGCATTTACACTGAACTGCAAATATTCTGTTTTATTTTCTAAAAAATATATTTACGAAACTTTTTCTCATCGATAATTTAATACTAGCGTTCATCTTCTTCTTCTTATTATTATTATTATTACAACTCTAGGGAATAATGTCTAAAATGGGGTTATAAGGAACAACATCAGAGGTTTTTGAAAATATTTTCAACATTTTAAAAGAACCTCTGTACTTATGTAGTAAATGATTTGCAATGCTTAAATTGCTACTATACAGGCTGTCTCACGAGGAAGTACATCGGTCGGTATATGAAAGAGTAGACATTGCAAGATTCTGAAAACTTTGCAGTATATTAAAGGTTACATGTAGGTACTTGTGAACACTAACAAGGGAACGCCCTGATGTGACACTGACCGATCGGATTGAAACTTGACAGATTTGCAGGAGCTATCGACGTTTAGAGGACGAAAGCTATCGCCCTTGCCACTATCCTTCCACCTCCTTGCGGAGTGGTAGTTGAATGGAAGAGTAAAATATAAGCACAAGCGATCCCTGCGAAATACCATTTACGTGTGCCCCCTTACTCCAACCAATCCAAAAAAGCACACGATAAATCCGATCAATTTTAATAACGTTGTAAATTATAGAATGCATTTCAGGAACATAAATACTATGCATATGTTCTAAAATTAATTCATTCAACTCCACTAGTGTTTGATATACATAGAAGAAAGCGTAAGCATGTTAATCTGCGGCAAACCTGCTTTTATAACATGTGCTATGTACTGTAGTAACTATTTCTGTTTTCAACATTTCTTTGATAATTTTCATGACCATGAGTTAGAAATTGGCGGCAATTCATAACATACTAGATGTAACTATGAATATATATGTTGCACGTGCAGTCCTCTATCGTTTTATTGTATCTCTTTCAGAACATTTTATATTCGCCATCTTAACACTAATTGTTACGTTAAAAGAGCTACACCGTTAAAGTAAGACCTCGGCAATGATCACAAGTCGATATTTTCTTTCCGAACATACTCTACAAAATACCACTAATTCCACCATCTACCAACCACATAAAATAATAATGAGCCTACACATGTAGTTGAACCTACTGCCATTTCTAAACATGTATCGTTTATAGAATTTAACGATTACATATCTCAAATTCATTCCATAAAAAATTACTTAGAATTATATAGGTACACTACCGTTCATATATTTGGGGACGATTAAAAAATACAGTTTTTTTTTTAATTCGAATAAAAACAAAACGTTATTTGTAATTTAATTTACTTCTGTACATTGAGTACACTATACAAAACTAAAAATATTCCAAAAAGAAATGTTGTACTAATTATAATAAGGTCTATACGGATTTTTCGTCTATATGTCCACCCTTTGACTTAATTATTGCGGTACATATTCGTGGCATTCTTAGAATGAAAGATTTCAAAAATGTTGCTGGGATCTCGGTTCATGCTTGCTGGAGCTTTCTCCATAAATCTTGTGAACTAGTCACTCCTTTTTGACGAATCCTTCTGTCCAGTTCATCCCATATTAATTCGATAGCCGACAGATCAGGAGCCTGAGGTGGCCAAATCATTCTTTTTAAACGATCTTCTTCTTCCAGAGATGCTAGATAATTTCTGCATATACGAGAACAATGCTTAGGGTCGTTATCCTCTTGAAACGTAAAGTTTCGACCTCGTAATCGTCCCCCACTTGGTACAGCATTCTCTTGTAATATTTTGAGATAGCCCTCTTTGCGAAGTATTCCCTGTATTCTTACTAAATCACCTACAGCTGTTCCCGCAAAACGGCCCCAAACCATTACGCTACCTCCACCGTGCTTCACTGTAGGTAAAATACACTGTTCACTAACTCTTTCACCAACCTGTCGCCTAACAAACGTCCTCCGTTTGGAGCCAAATGTTTCAAATTTGGACTCATCTGTCCACAGCACGTTGTACCACTGTTCGAATGTCCAGTGTCTGTGTTCTTGTGCCCACTGCAATCTTTTTGTTTTACTTTGAACTTTCAAAAGCGGTTTTCTGGCAGCTACTCGGCCCTTTAAGCCTGCCGCAATTAATCTTCGTTTCACGGTCGAATGCGAAATAGGATTTCTTCGTGAAACATTGACTTGCTGCCTTATTTCCGGAGCCGTTAGGAATCTGTTTCTTTTTGAAACAAGAACCATGAACTGATCCTCAGCAGCTGTTGTCTTCTTTTCGCGTCCAGAACGTTTCTTATCAGCCAAAGAACCCGTTTCCGTCACCCGTTTTAATGTTGTAAATACACCATTTTTCGATATTTTTAATTTTTTCGCAATAGCTACCATTGAGTATCCTTCATTACGTAAAGTAATAATAGCAGAACGCGTTTCGATGGAAATTTCTTTTAGTTTTGCCATTTCAGCACCACCCGTTTATTACGATAGTTAAATTTAAACAAACTACTATCAAGATCGATTTTATTTTAAATACAAGACGATATCTGCTTTGTTTGTTGTACTAAGTGTTCTATGAATCTCACATTATTCCTTTGTGGAAATATTCGACAATATTTTCAAGTTTACGTTTATAACCCCATAAAAGGGATTAAGAGGAATTTTGCCTGAGGCTGCGGTAGAATATAAATGCGTTATAAATTTGATGGGATAGAAGAGAATATTGTTGTAAATTATGTTCATGCATATAGAAATGTTTACTCTTTCATATAAAACACAATCAATTGTCAATATTTCAATTTTGCTTATTTTTCGGAGTTTTTCTTAGGCGTCCCCAAATATATGAACGGTAGTGTACATATATACAGTGTCATACAATACATTAGAATCGCCTTAATTTTGTTTCGTGGTAGTTAGGAGAGAGAGGGCAGCAGGTACGCGTAAGTGGTATTTCCCAGCGATATATTTTGCCCTCTTCCGTTCAACTCCCACTCCGCAAGGGAGTGGAGGAATAGCGGTCCGGGTGGCAAAAAATCTCATCCGCGCTAGCTTAATAGGCATGTAGAAGGGACATGTAGAGATACGTAATTTCATTTTTTCCTCTTCGTAATAATGGTGAACATCGCAAAAATCCGAAAATCGTCGGAATTTTCCAATGTAGCTGGGGTAGCTGTCCAATGAGAATGCAGCTCCTGTATTTTTTTTTCAATTTTATTAAAACTAGGAAATCAATAGATGTAATAAATTAAGAATTATTATAAATTATAAATACATACAATATAATAATTTATTATAGTTTACACTGCAAATAATAAATTATTTAAAACTTCTAGTTGATATAGTTATATTTTCAACGAACAAATAATAATGTTTATTGTAATAAGTAGAGTTTTTAAATGTAATTAATTTGCATGTAAAACTGATTTAAATCTAAACATAAATTAAGTTATTTATTTATATGTACTTAGTGCTAGGTAACCATGTGCCCCTTTACCTATAAAAAATTATACACCCTGGATATTTGTACAATTTATTATAGCCTTAAATTTTTGTTTTAACCATTTATAGTAATCTGTACAAAAATGGGGAATGCTAGATCAAGTGTAGTCTTCTTAATTGATCGTTCTGTTTATTAATCACGAATTAAATCGATTTATTTTACTACACTGTACTATGAACAGAATCCAATAAATTCTACAAATTACGAATAATGACGTATAACACGTCGCGTAGGCGGTGAAATTAGCTTTAGAATTCTGGAATGTCCACTATTATAAACCCCGTCGACCGCAAACACCACACAGGCGCTAACGACAACCATTACCGGCGTTATTAATGAAAGTATGTTCATTAGGACACGCACACATTTTAATTAATATTATATTAAAGCTAGACGTATCCCGCCGTTGTTGACGCAGCTTCGTGTCGAAACTTGTTCTCCCTTAACGCATATACTACACACCTGTACCTATGGAGTATGAAAGTACGTAAAGTGGAAACGATGGCGTTTCGTGTATGTGTCTGTATTTGAGGAAGGAGAGGCGACGTCAGGTGAAGGCGCCGCACCCATAGCGCTAAGCCCACACCCCGAAAACGTCGCCGGTTCGTAAGCTCATCAAAAGCGACCAAACCTATTGATGTACACTATTTAAAGAAGGTATTAAAACGATTTTTCTTGGCTGTTTATCAGCTTATAAAGAGTAAAGGCACATTTATTAGTAGGTGGCGCAATGGAGGGACTTTCAATTATGTACATTCCTAAATTTGTTTACTACAAACAACATCCGACATCAACTTTTCAATTATGATACACCAGAATGGATTGATAATTTCGTACCTCGATTGGTAAATAGAAAGTCCTTATATCAGTAATATGTATATTGTTTCACATCAATTTTCACCAAGCGGTATTTGAGATTTGCAACCGTTTTAGTAATGATTGCGTTTATTGTTACTACAGTCCATTCACATTAAGAAAGTTGCAGTCGGCGCTCGTAATATACAATTAAAATTAAATATATGAAAACCCAAAATGTAAAATGTCTTATTACATCGAAACTAATTTAAAATTGTATTCCCTAAAATATCGTAAACCCTAAGTCCAGTAAATTTTCCAAAGTATGCAAGTATTACAAACTTTACATCGCACAATAAAGCAAAACAAATACAACAAAATAGATCGATTACTTTTAACATACACAAATGCTTTACCATTAAGTTTGCAAGTCGCTATAATCTGCTGCATGCGTTCAATTAAATATATTTATTTTTTATTGTGGTGTAAAGTAAATAGAAAAATAAAGAAAACAGGAGAAAATAAAAAGGATTTTAAAGTGAATCAGAATCTGACAATGAAGATATTTCTCATGGAAAGCCCGTCTTCACGGTTACAATGTTCTTCCTCAATCTTCTACTATATTCTATTAACCCATACAATTTACTATATTCTGCGATTGTATGTTTCGTTACACTATTCTTATTATAAAGTCTATCAGTTAGTAGCAATTTAATTTCCAACAAGTTAAAAGTTTCGCCGTTAATAGTCGACGGTATGACTTTTTACCCCCGGTATAAGTTAACCTACAGCGATCGCCGAAAGTAAACCTACAAGATATTTCCCTATCTTACCTGATGCTGCATTCTTAAAGTGAATCAATTATAAGGTAGTCACCACAAGTAATGAAAGTAAGAAGAATGATTTGTTTTGAAGGGAAAATTAAAATTGAGTTGAATTTTATTCTGGTAGTATTTGCTCCTACGTTTTAAAGGTGACCAATTCAATGTTCTGGTAGTGTAGCAGATTAAGGAAGCTGATTCTAATCGATACTGTCACAAATCAATGATTCTTCACTAACGACATCTAGATATTTCCAGGAAGAAATATTTTTTCTTCTTTTCACTTGCCCACCAGACTGACAAAAATTTATTTAAACTTTGAATTTAGTCGTCTAACACCTTTTCTTAATTCCAAATCTAACAAAACGATTTGTAGATAGAAAGTAATCAGCAAGACGCGAAGTTGTGTGAATGCCATTGTGCTTGGCTGTATGATATTTGTAGGAATTGGCGCGATAATTTCTCAGTAATGCGCAAATACTGCAGTAACGCTAACTACTTAACCACCAACTTAATAATGAAAATGCAGGTGCACTAAACTGGAGTGCACACACGACACTTGCTCAATGAAAGAGTGTTCTTTCATGCGACTGCGCTGTCTTCCCAAAAGTAAAAGCAATGGTGTATGCAACCCACTTTACAAGTGTGCCAGTAAGGAAACCATCTAAAGGTATAAAACGTAATTTACAAAATAGTTAGAAATAGATTCGAACACCATAAGTGCGTGTTTTGCAGGCAAGTTCCAAACAATAATTTAGTGGTAAAGGTTGCTATCAAAATAATTTCTAATTCTAAAATTCTAATCAAAAAAGAAAAGGAAAAGTAATACTTGAATCCAAAAGAAAATTTAGAAAGTTGTCAACAATGTTTAAATGAAATCATCGAACATTCCAAACAATGTAACAGAAAAAATATGAATACAAACACAACATTAAACGGATATCCTCATTCACGCTTGACGTGTTATCTTCTGTAAAGAAAACCAAAAACCCTCATTTACACACCCCAACTCACAAGATAACCCTTGCCTTACTAAATACTACATACTGCACATAATAATTTTCGGTTGCCCCTATATACCGAACAAAATTCTGTCGAAAATGAGGGTGTAGTTGTTCGAACACACACTCCCGTAATGTATTATATACACCTTGATAACCATTGCACGTTAACTCGTGTACATTACCCCTAATGCATTTTGATAACGCTGTTAAACGGGTCACTATACGGTCGCACCATGCTACGTAAATTCGGGGTGGTGTACTCGCAACGAGGCGCCCTAATGGCGCGCTTGTCCGTTTCGGAGCGTGTAATCATTTAACTAACACCTTTTTGAATCGATATTTTACACGCCATAAGCCCTCTTCATATGCACGACGTGCGACCTCGTACAGGGTGTTACGGGTTAATCATTTCATAATTTGTGTAAACGAAATTACTGTCCGTAATATACAGTAGATTATCTATTCAAATTTAAGAAAAAAAGGATTTTTAATTTAAATAAAATTATTATAATCATGTGGAAGTTAGATATCAAATTTGGAATTTCTTCCATACGCCATCAAATATTCTGAAACAAAACATGAATGAAGTAAGAGATACCTTTCCTTTAAGCTATGCACCGCATTGAATTGCAGCAGTTTGCTCCCGAATGCCGCCTCTTAATTCTTTCTGCGTTTTTGGTCGTATTCTAAGCACTAAATTTTTTTAAGAACCCCCAAAGCCAAAAATCCGCTAGGTACAGATCAGGCAATGGCCGTGAGTTTTCAGAATGTTTGACTATAACACGATCTTCAAAAACAGCAGTTAACAATCCCTTAGTTGCTCAGTAAACGTATTCTGTGTAAAAATTATACTTTCCATTGCGTCTTCGTTTTGCAGCTGTGGAATTGCATGATCACTTAACACCTGCTTGCTGCAAAAAAGATGCTGTCTGATTGTTAAATCTGGATTTCTTAAGTGAAACTGTCGTTGCAGTTTATAAGGACACATTTTTAGGACTGCGTAAAATTCTTCAAACGTAATCATTTAGACACTGCATTAATACTACTGACTTCTAGGGAGCTTTAGTGGTTATGTTTCGCTATGATTGCTACCACAATCATAATAACATTGTACTAAACTATTTTTATTTAATTAAATTTAGATCAATTTTATTTTGAGAATAAATCACTAAACTGCAATCATTTTGTTTTAATACTAGTTACAGTAATTGCAATGACGAAACTTTTGTTTTACGATACACTAAAATCCCGTTATTATAGCAACTAGGATCCGATTTCTATTTGCAACTATTTTAATTTTCCAAAAAACTTAAATTACGTCGTTTGTAACGAATTTAGGTCTACCCTTTGTAGTCTTTAGTTAGCCCATTATCAGCCCGCATTTTTTAAGGATGCTGTGTATGGGCTTCCTACGTTCAATTGACCAATAACGAGAATTAAAAACAACGTGCTGTTTCATCAGGAAATATTATTCGATTTACGAATCAGAATCTCTGATAAATTCTGTCATTAATTTGCAAGTTAAGTATAGCCTGCGATGGATCATCGTTAATCATCTGATGAATGATATAATTTTGAAAAGTTTCTGTTTAGCATATTTTAGAATTTTCTGGGCAGATTTTTTGGAGATCTCATGAATATGTTCCAATTCCCTGGTAGACACGTAATTACTTTCATGAACTGTTAGTAATACATTAACACACGTGTTTTCATCATTTGATGTTCTTGTACATTTACTTCTTCTTTCGGTTGGCGAATTGTCTCGTACTTCGGACCGTACTTTACTGATTTGAATCTAAATAAATAGTATTAAACAAAATGCGAACTTCTTCAAAAGAACATCAAGAAGTCAATTCGCTCAGTTTCTGTAATTTCCTTCTTTCTTTCTTCCATTTAACAAGAATAAATTGCGATCATTTTTCCGAACCAGAAACAAAAAAGAAATTGAAAACGTTATAATAAATATTTTATTTTTATATTTCCTAGCAGTTTGAGAAGCCACATTATATATTATTAAATATCGAAGCAGTCTACCAATTATACATCATCGGCAATAACTCAAAATTATACCTCAGACCAATACGGTATTACGTAGAACGTCAACATCAATTTACGAATGGAAACTTCAAACGCGAAAAGTTTCGTATCTTTTTGTTGATATTTCCTGTCCTTTCCTTCTTATTTTTCATCGCTCGCTCGTTCAGGGTGCTGTCATAATCGATCAGTTTAAATTATAATTTCATCAGTTGGCCTGTGGTTGTGCCGACCGTAGTGCTCCGCTAGACAAATCCACGTTCTAAACTCGCTCTTTCGCTTGCTTTTCCTCTAGCCGATATATAGTGGCCCCTTTTCACGGACGCACGTACTTACGCGCGGAAACATACAGACAAAAGTTTTCCAATTTGAAGTTTACTTTCACACTTGCCGGCTTTCCAAGCTTTGCCCTACTACTTGACCGGATTTCTGATTCAATCAAATTTTCCCTGTTGAATAAGGTGTGCCGGGTGAATAAAATATGGCAATGCGAAGATAGGCACGTGTATATTATATGGAACCGCAAGGGATTCCGCAACTATATAGATTCGTATGAGTGGCATTGGTTATTCTATTTTTGACTTGTAACCAGTAGCTTGGAAATCTTTCTAAAAATTCATATTTGTTACAGTACTTACCGTTCATTTTGCGACAAATAAAACTCCGAATTTAATGGAAAAGAATTTAGAAATCATCAGTATTTAAACTAATATCACCCCAATGTTAACTTGTTTTAAGCTATTTCATTTGAAAAGAACAACGATGTCCATAAAACATTTCCCACAAAGTGGCATATAAATGTCGATGTTGTATACTTAAAGTTAATAAAATACATGCGTTCATATTTTTCAGAACTACTACACGAGTCAATAATTGAGTATAGATTTATTGGCGGTCGTGAGCATAGGCATCAAATATTCCATTAGTCTAAAAACAATTCGGATCTACGCGTTTTTAATGGCTTCCTCTAATGTGTTTACACTTCGGCAGTATAATAGGCACATTCTTTTCCTCCACTTTATCCAGAGCCGGTAAATAATTTACGATTTTTTTAAACATTAGTCTACATATCTACATAATACGGGAAAATAAATGCTCATATTTTGAAGAGTCACTGCTCAGGCTGTAGTGCATCTCATTATTTACTGACAGTTCTATAATTTCTACTTATTATCGCAATAATTGAACAAGTAAACACTGATTGCTGGAGAATTTCCTAGAAGCATGCTACGGGTTAAACCATCCACCTAGTAGTATAGTATAGTAGTCTAAAAATTAAAGGCTTTTTATTTTTATGCTTATCCAGCTGTCCAAACTAAGCATCATTAAGAGGTGTGTAAGTTACAAGCTACCCGTTAAATGAGGTAATTTTAGATTTTTCCGAAATGCCGATATTTTTTTTAACGCCCGATACTTTATACGGATTACATGTTATAGTGGTGACTCAAATTTTATTTCAATGTCCTAAAAAGCTGTCCTAGGCATAGCGCAAAATACAATACGTAGTAGTTATTAATCCTTTCCCACAGTTGTCTCAAGGATCTAATACAATATTCAGAAACCCAACAAGGTTTCTACGAGAATGGTATGATAAGTACCTGTGCTAAGGCATGCATAAAACAAATGCAATGTACAAAATTGATTGCAAAGATTGTAACGGTACATACGTGAAAACGCGATGACATTTACAAAAAGGAATCTATTCCCACCAATACAACATTAAAACAACCAACATTAATGCCGCAACATCACCATAACTTAGTACACCATTTTGACTTAGGAGACAAGAATTTTAGACAAAGAAACAAACTGCCATAAAGGGATTACTAAAGAAGTGTTCAACATTAAAGAAAAAGGAAGATGCAATCAACCACAGAGAAGACATAAGTGCATTGAGCGTAATATATAGTTTGACCAAATGCCTGCAACACAAAATGAAATAGCACTAAATTCAAGTAAGTTTTACAGATTGTTTAATCTTTTAAAAAATATAATTACAAGAATATGCAAAACTTTAAAAATGTAAATAGATTACATGAACGTTTCCAGTCTACCATCTAGGAAAAAAAAATCAAAGGTAGACTGAAAAGAAATAAAAATTAAAAAATATATAGACACAAATATCCTTTATTTCACTTTAAAATATTTTCCTATAATTAATACATTTTCATTATATGTTGTGCCTGTAAATTCGTCCTCTTGTCAATATACATTTTATTTTATATAAAAGTTAGGAAAGATAAATAAAGAAATTTTACCAAATAGTGACGCAAACATTTTTGAGTTTTAAATGTTAGAAATAATATTTAAAAATAAAAAAAATAAACAACAAATTTTTCTTAACGACAATAATTTTATATAGTAGCAACAAAATAAAAACTATTTAAACTAACTTACCGTTATATTTAAATTAAGTAAGTAATAGTAAGTAAGTAATAGTAACTTTTTCCGTATAAATCCGCTTGTAAAAGGTCGAAAACATCCAAACCAGGCCCCTACTTCGGCAATGACATCTTCATTTCACTGCTTTCAGCCAAACATTTTCAAGTTTTGAGAAAGAAAGAAATCATAAGGAGCCAAATCTTGCGAGTCTGATAGGTTAAGCTCCAACTTACACCATAACTGAAAGAGTTTTACTGTCACAATTGCCCATGAGTGGACCGGGGCGTTATCATGGTGGTAAAAAATTGTGGAGATTTTTTTCTCTTTAGTTCAGTGTGGAATCGGTCCAATTTATTACCATAGTATCATTTTTCTCGTTCCAAATAATCAACTAAAATAATACCTTGTGAATCCCAAAAAATCCTCGGAATAACTTTTCCAGTTGATGGAATCATCTTTGTCTTCTTGATACACGTTTACCGAGGATAACCTATTTTGCCGAATCACTTTATTTCTAGCGTGCAGTTATGTATTAACGCCTTATCTACAGCCACACGTCATAGAAATTCACTTGTACTGTGCTTAAACATGTTTAAACATTGCTTTAAAGTTATCACGCGATTTTGATTGATCAATCGTCAGTTGACGTGGCACCCACTTTGCTGGTAATGCAGATTTTGATACAAAGCGCAATCTCTCTCCAAACACGGGTATTTCTCGTACCATCCACGTATGTTCTGTTTCCAATCACACCAAGTGCAAACTATTAATTATGCTTCCACCATCAAACACGATAAGCTAAGACAGGGTATTTATAAAACATTAAAAATAAGGAGGCGTTGCTTTCGATACATCACGCTATAGATCGTGTAAATACTGCAGATGCCATTCAGGACCTTAGAAAATACAAAAATCTCTTTTTCCTTTCAGAATTAATTATGAACGGAATCTCTGGACTAAGGTATGAAATATAAATGAAAATAAGGACAAATTGAAACGATCAAGGAAGAAAACTCAGCGCGAAAGAAAAAAAAACGTTGAAAAAGAATAAACACTAAACTCAATGCTGCTACTACTGCGAAAAGGCAAAAATTAAGAAACTGTGAATAGCACAGAGGATACAAAACGAAAATACGTTTTGAAAATGCAGAGGTTTACGAAAATTAGACGGAAAATTTTAAATTAATGTTAAATGTCATACTTTAGATCAACGTTTAATAATCGGCAATAAAAGCGAACAAAAATTAAAGAAACAGTATTTGGGTCACACTGTCGAGTGAGTTTAACATAGTTATTTCGTTGACCTCAACAGAAATGTGAAGTATAAATGACGTCCCATTAATTTTTGAAGGACATAAAATCAAATAAAGCTAAATAGAAAGGAAAACGGCCGGCACATTGCTTAGTCCATTAAGCTAAATTTATAGCTTAATTGTTGAAGCGTAATTTTTCTTCATGTAAAGCTTAACGATGTAGCATATGCCTGAAAACATTTATAATACTTATGGCAACGATTATGACTGGCTCTACACAAGCTTAGTGCAGATAATAATTAGGGCTGTATTTGTTTGGAATAATTAATGACCAAGAAATCGTAAATAAGTCCAAGCCATGTAGAAAATGTACGAGCACGCTAGAGAAGTTAATAGGTATTGCGCTAATAATAAACTTTTGACTATAAAACGCGACACATGATGAATATTTATATACCACTATGTCTAAGTGCTGAACTTACTTAATGAATACGTTGCGAAGATCGTTAAAATCCTTCTACAGCGTACGTCGTGTAAGAACTTTCAGTAACTCGCATGAAAAGAATAAAACATCATCAAACTCCAGATATTAAAGACGGCTGGATTATGTGGGCAAGCGTTTAAAGTTTCTTACTTTGTCTTGCTCAGAAAGTGCAAGTTAGACTTTTAAATAATCTATATACCATGTCTGGTTATTTCTTGCTTCAAGTACGAAGTGTTTTCTTAAACATAATGTACCTAGATATTTCAAGGAAATGCATCTTCATCATAATGCTAATCTCCTACTATTTCTGGCGCTTTTACAATAAATTGTTTAAATTACATTGGACCCTAATCATGCGTTATACCGCCAGTTTATGTATTTAATTGAGTATCTTTGCAACTCTCGACCTTTTGTTTTGTTTTTATCGGTTCTGTTTGTATCTCGTAGCTATACTGTGGAATATTTTTCTTTGTAATTATATTCTTATCAAGTAAGGAGCCGTTAGTTGGTATTACTTTAGTTACAGTACTGCAAGTTGTTTATTTGAACGTCTATTCAATTGAATTTTTATACATGCAAATTCGATTTCATTTCCACATAAAGTACCATTAATTACATTAAGAAAATGTATTTTTTTTGTTTTGGAATTAAATTTACTTTTAACAATGTATGGGGTTACTATTATTTGAAGGTTTTATGTATGAACGAAATTTATCCTATAAACAAGAAACAAAGTATGATGTAATATGTGTGCTTTGCATTTGGTTTAACAAACAAGCAGGCAATCTTTTGAACGTGAGTCAAGTGTGTATTCCATCAGGATCTCAAAGAGCGGTAGACTTAAGGAAAGTTTAACTGAGAAGATTTGGACCGACAATATAATGAGTAACACAATAATAGGAAAATATCGGCACCATGACCAATTTTTAACGTACAAATTTGCGCCACTATTTGCGCATATAACAAAAGTCTTTTCTGCAAAAACACGGTGCGATCCATAAACCATGTTAAACTTGAAACTCCATTGGAATTTTGTCCTGGCTGTCTATAGCTTCGCAAGTTTCGCAAAATTAATCTGAGTACACGACAAAACAAAATGACAAGGCCCTTCCCCGAATTTGGTGTCACATCTGACGAGGTCTTGTTGTAAATAACAAACAAACTACACACTAACACATAGCAAGAAAAATCAAAAAATACAAAAATTTGTGTCTTCGGATCTTCTCTCACACACACCGCACTTCATATATATTCGTTACACTGTTAAACAACATCTTGGAGAAGGGAATATTGAATTACTTAGAGTTCTAAATGTGGAAAATGGAGCAAATGAGTTTACAAATTGTTCAGTATGAGATGGAATAAGATGGCGTCTATAACAGCCAAATTTATATCGGGTTCTTCATGAGCCCACCTCTTCGAATTTCATTTGTGGTTTCCATGTTTTCCATAGTGTGTATAAATTCTCCGTAGATTAATACTGTTTTTCAAGTATATATCAGTAACTGACAAACACAACATTTATTTTCGCAATTATTTCCATTGAGGTTCTGAAAAATCCCACTAGTAGTGTTAGTAAAGACTGTGGGATTATAAAAACAAAGATCGTAATATAGAACTAGTGAGTCAAAAATGTTTAAATTATCAGCGTGTTCACCATAGCGCTACACTCTACAAAGGTTGTTAGTAATACGTATTTCTTGAGTGAAGAATTGTGAACTTTTAAGCATATTTACAAATGAAATTTATGTGTTTGTGGTCGTTGATGTTTTAATATAATTTAAGCTTGAGTCAATAAGGATAGCAAGGACTGTGGAGTAGTACGGCAAGTATCAGCGCACTCCGCGTTACGTAAGTTTAATTTCGAAGGATAAAGCGGATATGAAGTGCAGTGACTTGAGCGATTGACACCAGATTCAATGAGCACATTAAGACTACAGATAGGGCACGATAGAGTCGTCAAGTATAGCACAACACGTAAACGAAACCGGGCATAATATTAAATTGCAAAACATGAAATTGATAATGAAGGTGGGAATCACGAAACTATTCAACACAAATTTGATTAACAAAGAGGACCGTCGCCAAACTCATGTCTGTTAAATTCATTAAAGTAAGGCGGACCCGTTTTACGTTCGGTGCTACAATGACAGGAGACACTTTCGTCTATTTTTCCGTATTTTTCGCGAGTCTTAGTTCTAAGGTGTATAGGCGGCAAAAGTAGATACTTCCAAATAAATATTTTTTCTCGAGGCTAGGGATAGAACAGGCATGTTAGAACTAAAGTTTCTTCTCGCATCATTCGGTCATACGGTTGATAATGAGGACCCACGTATCTTCAAAACAGCTATTTCTGCTATTCATCAGCTATTAATTAAACTTGTATGGTGCAGAGTTTGTCGATACTTTAGTGTTGTTCTTAAGTTTGAGTTACTAGTATTCTGCAGGCACGAATATAGAAATTGATTCTATCAGCATAGTTAAAGATTAACTGTTGTTGTTTGTTGTTTTATTCAATGCGATATATTGAATATTAGTATTTTAGGTTTATTCCTATACAGTTGTGACGTGTGTATTAATTATAATGCATCATAATACATTTCAAACGCATTCCAGACGGAACGTATAGCGTGGCCGACCGCAGGTACGTTTCTGCGACATTTATCCGAACAACAGTATAGTAACAGGCAGAAGTAAAAATGGTTACTAAAAAGTAACGAAAGAATTATCTAATTCATCCCCATAATCTAAGCGTAGTTCATTTTAAACACTTTTGCAGAAAAATGTACAAAGAAGAACGCTAAGAACTTCGATAATTCTATGGTTTTTAACGTAAAGTTCAGACATATTAGTTATGCTAGCTTTCTTATACCTTCTATGACCTTTTTCTAAAATAAAAACTATTCATATCATAGTACGTATCAATTTAGTTTGAGCAACGCCGACTGCAGCAATATAGGAAATTGGTTCCCTTAGAAGAAGAATTAAGATCGAAAATAAAACGTCTTAGCGAATATACGCCGAACCAAGGGTAATAAAAGCTAAATTGTTTAAATGAATAATAAAACTTACTTCGCGCTAAATGTAAAAGCTTCCGAAAACGCGGCGCATTCACCAAATAACGGTTTGGCGTCAGCCAGCTTAAATTACTGTCGGCGCCTGTGACAGCCATACAGGAAAATGCATAAACTTTTATGGCGCGGATATGGATTTAGATTTAAGCGTTATATGGACGGAAAGTTTGACGAGCGCATAAGGTTAATGAACCGTAAAAATCGTAGCCAGGCTTTAAATATGTGGAAATTAAGCACGGTAAGACAATGCTTCTCGTTATGAGGTATGCTTATTTAATCATGCGAAAACGATAACTTGACTGTTGTTGGATTATATTATCACTAACACGCAAAACCAACTAGATGTTAAATTAATGCCGTAGGTAAGATTATGGTAATTTTTCGAGAAAACAGAATAAAGATAAAAAAGAAACAGATAAACGAAAGTATTGTGGCAATAAATGTGGCTATTATGAGAGTTATTGATGTCTCATTATGACTCATTCACATTAATTTTAGGGAGTAATATAAAATATATCAGATTTGCTTATTGCTGATTTTGTTGATTTTGTGATACCCGATATTTACTGAATAAAATGAATGTAACGTAGTAAAATAAATTAGTAGTAGATATAGCTGAAATCATATGAAATGTTTTAGTCTATTCTATTTACCCATTTGTGCATTGCTATGTTGTATGATCCTTTGAGTAAGGGTCCTTTTTCAAATGTCTTCTAATATTTACTTCTTTATTAGACACCCTTGTAAAGTAATATCGGTGGCTGCAAGTGTCTTTTTAATTACAAGAGCAATGTAATTATATGTGGTTGTAGTAAATTTATACTCTTTTTGCACTCAATTTCCCATTCCTTTGATTGGTTTCAAATTTTTGCTAAATTCGAAAATTCTTCTAATTATTTGTTTTTTTTTTCTATAACATTGTGTAGTTATATCCTTACCATTAAATGTACTAGGTGTATTATTTCTTCCATCATGTCTTAATCATGATGGAAAATCAAGGATTTCTACGACCCAGTCAGATTGTTGTATGGGTGTGAACTGTGCGTCTAATTGAAGGTGTGGAATTTTGTATATTGATTATGTGTGTGTTTTCCGTTTTATAATAACCGACAAAACTATTCCATAATTCTGTTGTAATGATATGCTTGCTTTTATTTTTCTTTAACAAATGAAGTTTGCCAAACCGTTTGCACAGTGAAAGGGAAAGGTGCTTTCCTAAAATGAAAGAATTTAAGTTTCCAGGCCTATTAAAGTAAATACAGCTATGAGAATGTTGGTAAATAGGCCTCAAAGTTATAGATCGTTGATCGTCGTGACTAGTGTTCTATCCGCAAAGATTGGACGAGGCTAACGTAAGAACTATTGAAGCTAATTACATGATGTTTTTTCTATGTATTCTCATTCACTTCTCAAATAGAGTTATGAAGCATAAATTATTTTAATGTATAGTTTTCTTTCGAAAACTAGCTCTGCTTTCCTTTGGATTAACTTTGGGCTCATATCGTTGCGCATTCAATGCGCAATTTACCAGTAAAAAATATCATGCCCATTCTGCAACACCTATAAGCACTTCTATAGAGAGACATATGTTTTAATAATATAAGTATAAGTAAATGGGGTTGCGATGGTTTATCTGGCCAAAATCAATACAAGCAAATTCTATCAGGTGAAAATAAAGAAACAACCGACGTAAATTTGTGTATAGCATCTTTAGTACCCCTGCGTCTATTGGGAGAAGCATTGTTGTGGGAGAGTCTGACATCATCAACTCGATTCTGCAGATCTATTGAATTTGTGAAGGAAACCGAAGAAAAAAAACAACAATGTACCTTTGCAAATAGGTATTCATGGCAAACGATCTAATGTGAAATATTAATTACATCTTACAATGAATGATGAGAAAATATGTAGCATATTAATAGATACTGCGTGGGCATAGCTAAACCTAAAGAAGTGAATAACCTTCGGACTGTTTATGCAAAACTCGCTAGAGGAGATACCTCTAAATATGATCTTCTTTGGATAAGATTTATGGACTTGATATTGCTTATCTCAGATTACCTATCGTTTTTGAAGTGAGCTCCTCTAACTGCTGACCAGAAGGATAGAAAAACAGCAAAGAAAAAAATATGTCCAAGAACGATATAGGAATGAGGTTGGATTATAATAGATCAACCTCAACAAGGAACGGGAAATGATAATGAGGAAACACAGCAAGATGGTTTTTCTAAAATCCATCCTGCACAGCAGATATCACGAGTGATGAAGAATTAGTTCGGAAGAGAATTGTATTGATATTATATGCCAGCTTTTATGCACAAAATACTGATACATGGAGAAGCTATCATACGTTATTTTACTTTCCCAATAAATCAACCATCAGAGGAGGCGTAAGAAGTTCGAAATAAAGATGATAAAAGTTATGATTGCATCGTTCCCGCAAACGATCCAGAGCCGCAACCAATCAAGAGCCTTCAACAAACTACTTTATACTTCTGGTCCTTATCTCTCGTTTATAAGGCCTACACCTAATAAACGAGAATTAGAATTGAATACTGAAACTATAGATTTGTTATTATAAGATACTTTCATTATTACTGCGCTATTAATACAAGAGAAACTGCGATTTTCTATACATGAAAACTAATGTCTTAATAATTGTTTGTTTAATTTTGTTATTTCTGTAATATCTAACTTTACTAATTATTTTAAATAATAAACTATTACAATTATAATTCTTTTATTTTAATAAACTTACTTAATATTTTACGAACAATTAAATTGTATTTATGATTATGATGAGTATGTTAAAGATACATCATCGATATTAGCAAATTGACCTTTTCAAACAAAGAGACAACTGTTGTCTCATATAACACCGTTTCGATCCACTGTGCGTTGACTCACCCTATATATAATTAAGAACTTTCCGAGGGCGAATTTCTTTTGTCAAAAACAATCTTATAAAACCATATTTCTTCGTTCATATACTCGTCCCAATTTATCATGACTCTCCCTATAAAGGTGGTACCGTGACAATAGACACTATCTGCTTTCCAAGCACGATTTCCCCGTTCGGCCAAACTTAGCGGAAAAGGACAGGGGAAAATATCCGTTCCGATAATTAATGATCGGTATTCTCCACGTTTTAAAAGACGCCCATAGGTTCTCGGACCTAAAGTAAAGGCGCGGGAGGCACCCGAACCGAAGACATAGCCGTCCGGGACCTCCTGCATATCGGCCGAGCGAGGTAAAGTGTGATGTATTGCTGGAAAGTTCTGTGGGCATTCTGAACCATTTAACCGATTGCTTCTTGATCGGTTCGGGCGCCTGTGGCCCGTTGTCGCACCGTGCCGCGCTCTTCTTCCGCAAAGGCTTCCGCTTTTATTGACCGAGATGATTTATACGCCATTATATTCCACTCGAGCGCTACCCAACAGTGATATTAAATGATGTCGCTTCCGCGTCGAAGTTCTCGCTGTATATCCAACAGAAAAAAAAAAACATTTATTGTCGAGTTTTATTGCAATCGAAAAAGCAATAGACACATTTCGTCTAATATTTTGATCTGTTTCGGTATTGTCTGAAGGAACAGCTGTTATCCAGGAAGAATAGCGATTAAATCTTTGATAACAAAATACTTTGTTGCTTTCCATTTTCTCTGTATGTTTTAAAAGAGTGAACGGTGAACCATCAAAATAATTCAGAAAATACAAGTCTGCAACGTTAAATAATTACACCGGTTATCAAAGTTTTTACCCAAAAATAATGAAGTACATTATCGAGAAACTACTCTACATTTACGTGAGGCTAATTATTATGAATTGTCTTGAATTAAGCTGCCAATAACACTACAAGTTCTCTTTTTAAACTCTATCTTCTCTCAAAATACTTTAGAACTACATAGTGTAAATGCGACTGAAAATGAGTCTTACAACAGATTCCTTAATTAATGGGCAGTGTACATCACTTCTACATTGTGATTTTTTAAAATAATCCACTTGAAGACCTTACGGATACCTTCCACCGAAATTTTAGACTCAACGTTGAAACATCTAGGCAGTGACAATAACAGTATTTCAAAGTACTTCACTACAATTAGAATAAACAAATAAAACTAAAAAGAATAATATTCACAACAACTGCTCAAAATGAATACCTTCGGAACCCATCCACTATCAGGGACCGTTTTCAAATTCTTGCCTTTTTTTCTGAAAGGCTCATTGTGGAATGTTTCTCATTAATTTAACGAAAATTGTTTAAATCTATTGGTTGAGGCTTATAAAATAATGATTTTAAGTAAACAGAGTTGGGCTCTTCCCAGTTATACATTTACACAAATAATAAAAGCTAAAAATATAAGGTACATAATCTGAAATAGTTGCAAAATGGTTGAAGTTACATTTCTCTTCCTTAAAAAGCGCCTCTGAAACTATTTCTTGTTTAACTAGTAAATAACGGGTGCTCAAAAGGCGATGTCAGTTTTCTTTTTGAAAGTTTGCTTTCGCAACATCTTCATAGCAAAGGAACAACCAAAGTAAACATACTGAATACTAATGTAAAGTAATATGATCAGACATTTACTTCCCAAATAATTTGCAATTTATAAAATGATTTATAAATATTCGTAATCTAGAAATAACAATTACCACTGCAACTGTAAAACATTTCCCAACCATTTCCACTTTCGACATCTAACGCTGACTGTTTGTATTGTGACATCCAATATGTAATATGTGATCCGTCTTTAAATGAGATTTAATTCGCTACTTACCTTACCTTTAAATGTAGCTCTGAATGAATGAAAAAGAACTTCGCTTACCTGTAACAAAAAAACATAATATAAGAGAAAATTATAGTAGTTTTTCTTGTATAGTAAACGTCAGTTGAATACTTCCTACTTTTGTAAAACATGAGATCTCGAAGGATTTGGAAAAATGTAAAATATTCTACTCAATAAACAATATTTTCCCAGCCGCTGATTTATATTTATGCAACTGTAAATTTAAACAAATTTTCATTTACCTAAATTTAATCATAAATTATGCTAGCATTCTGGGTTTGAAACTTTTCAAGGCCTTGCCTTATAAATTTCAGGACACTATCAGCCTTAACTCATTTAAGTGTAACACTTGTTGCAGATATGATTGTACTCTGTTGAAGAATATTTTGATATTTTCCTGTTTGTATGATGTAATGTATTTTATGTTTTATATATGTGATATAATTTTATATTGACATGTCCCACATATTTAATTTATACGGGCCCAAATTATATTATTAATATACTTAATTTGTCAATACCTTGTAGTAAACTTTTGAATAACAAGTTGCCCTTTTAAAAGAACTTAATAATTTCATTCGAATTGCTTTTTTTCCCGTAAATAAAGCGAATTAGATACAATTACTTGATTTATTGCAAGCCTATAATCATACAATTAATTTAATGTAACCTATCCAGTTAACATGCTAATCACATTAGCTAACCTGTACGTCAAAACGACAATTACCACGCAGGATTTATGATACAAATAACAGTAACATACGCATTAATATTACAATTTGGTTGAAACCCTTCTAATAGAATTAATGTACAATCGCTCGTATTCACTTATAGATAGTTCTACACACTTAAACGTAATTGTCAGACTCAGCTTACGCCCATTCTAACATGCATTAAGTGAAAGAAAGGATTATCCAGAACGAAGTATTATACCCGTTATTAATTAATCCGCGCGCTGAATGGAATGCGGAGTTCGCACACGTATATACATAGCGGGATTGGATGGATTCAGTTGTGGCTGAATGGAATAGATGATCCCTTTTATTATAAATGAGATTTTGATCCTTACGTTGTGGTTTGTGGCATTTGCATGGATAAATTATGTATGCGTGGTATAATCTAACCGATATGAACAACTAATGTGAGGAGAATGTAACTTTGATCGTGTTTAGTGTATTGCTGCCTAAGATGTTTCTAAAGTGAATGTAAGATATGAACAGGCTGTTTTTATATATAAAACTGGTGTCATAGTTAAGAGTACAGCGTCTTGGATAGGAAATTGACAGCGAAATGGTTTTCATGACGATGCTACGATTTTGAAATTTAGTTCATCGTAAAATGTGGAAAAGTAAAAAATATATATGATTTAAGTAGAATTATAAAGAAGGAAAAGGTATGGGTCAGAATAACATAGAGGATTTTGCGGGAGTAACGTATTTAAAGAAAAAATTTCCCGAAAATCGCTATACGCCACTATTATACAAAGCAGACAGTTTGGTTCATAAATAACTGGATTATTTCCTTCACACTCAACTTATCCACTAGGAACTACAACGGCGTATTTTTTCAAACGCCCGAACAGACAACAACAACAACAGCGCATTGGTCCGACGATCACCATCAACGTATGCGATAGACAAAGAGAGGCGGCGACAAACTGGTAGGATAATCCCTTCCTGCGGTTTGCGGTCGCGAGAAGCTGAAAGCGCCAGTAATTAACTCACAGAAGCAATCTAGCGTACGGACAAACCCGTTGTTTATCAGCGCTGACCAGAGACCGCACCTGTTATCCAACACAGGTGACATATTTTCTCTCTCCGATCCAAAGAGATGCTACCTTTTCAAACCTACACCCGCGCACCCGTCACCGTATTTACGCTGTATAGGATGAGCGGCGGATGCTTTCGTATCCTGACAGTTATATCGGAGTATACCAATGGATGCGGCGATTACTGCAGACCAATAGATTTTCGAGGTAAGCTTGGTGGTACTAATCTACTACACAGAAGATTGTGAATTTATTTTCAAGGGAATTATATTGGTTTGAAAACTGTAAAATATAACGATGTTTGTATCCTGAAATATTTTCATTTACATATAATAATAATCACTCACTTTCCTCATATTTACAACTAATTATTAATTTGCTTTAGAAGAAAAATAAACTAAACTGGGTATATGAGGAGTATTGATAGCGAAGGCTCTGTTATGTTTATGATTTTGTATGCCGACGACAGTAATGTACTAATAATTTCTTATAAATTGCAGGAATACACTTGAAGAAATAAGTTATTGGTCCAGTGGCAATTAACTTAGTTAAATATAGGCCAAACTAATATGATCTCATGTTTATATATGAATAGTACTAATGTAGTTTGAAGAAAGCCTTTGTTGGACTAGCTAAAATGAAAAGGATATGCATTGTTGACGTTTTAAGATATATATATATATACATTGCTTACATTAGCTTACGTATCACCGACTCAGTGATCCTACTCCTGACTGAGGCAGGCTTAGACGCCTCCACAAGCATTAAGTTGTAGATCTTTCAGTGTCACCATTCGAATGTTGTAACGGTGCTAATTGCAAACCATAAAAGAAAGACTAATAAAATTACTACTTGCTTTTGAAAATTTTATTTTTAAATATTAATAATCTTTTAAATAATATAGGTCCACAGCTTCTCAGGACGTGCGGTTCTTTTAATAAGTGGTCATGGACCAATTAATAGAATTGATTTCAAAAAAATTATGTTTTATTATATAAAGAAAAAAAATACTAATGATATTGTAGTTTATAACAATAAATATAAAATACACAAAAATATGACTTACTACTGAAATTGGTGCCCCCGCGAGTGGGATAAAATGAATATCAGTTTCATCCAACTATTAGAATTTATGACAAGAAGAATGCGGAATTTAATCTACTCAGAGTTTGAAATTAAAATATGATTATGAAACTAAACAAAAGAAAATATGCGTGACATAGTGATGATGGGTGCGGTCCGTTGGCCGGAAATTGACAGTGTCTCGCTGGCGGGAAATGGACTTCATCTTCTCGCCCTTCTGGTGGTAGTGGTAATCCTGGCTCGCGGTTCTTCTGAAGACGGTGACCAGCTTCACTTTGTATACTTATATACTTCACTTAAACCACTATTTCAACTATGCAAGGGCGTTGCTTCGTGGGGCACCTAGCGTACTTTTGTACGCAATAACTATGGTGAAATATCCATAATTATTTTTCTTAATCTTCGTCCGTGGCTCGCGTTTTTCGCGTGTTTTTCCAAAGTAGGATGCAGTATTCATTTCTCGCCAATCACAACCCGCACAAAATATCACAAGGGAAAAATCAATACATTCCTCTAAGTCACGCACTTGCCTATCTTTAGATATAAAACATTTAAAAAATGCACTTAATGTATAGCGATGAAATTCAATGTAGAATACATAAAATAAATAAATCCAGGAAATTAAATAAATTAAACCAATTCTATTTTATATAGAAACAAATATTAATAAAAAAAAATGTTTAAAATCGGGCGTCTCATAAATAAAATGATGGGGAATAGCTAACTGCGCTTCCATTCTTACGTCAAGTAGGAGGTTGTAGTAAAGGCAAGGGATGCTATACACAAATCATTTTCACAATAAAAGGCTGCAGAGGTCACGACAAGCTCTGATAGACTCATACATTTTTGAGGGCAATAATAATATATAGCAATAATATAAAAAAATTATTGCGAAACTAACGGACAGTTAGGAAAACAAACCGCAGCAATTGTTAAAACATTAAAAAGTAGGAGACAATAAAAATAGCTGAACCAGTGTAGCCGCTTTCATTCTTCTGCAATGAAAAAATGAATTCAATAAATCGTGTTCATTGATTTTGTATTGCTAAAGCATAAAAAAAATTATTACATAGACCAGTAAATTTGTTATAACAATGAAATACGTTTATCAAATTGAAACCTACATATCAATATAATAAATACACGTTTATTAACTTATTTTGTGTGACATTAATAAATGTCAATAAATCTGTTTGTGTATAGAGCAGCGGTTCTCAAACTTTATTTTTCGCGTACCTTTCAAATGCGATGTAGATCAAACGCGTACCACCGAACTAAATGTACCATATGTGGTACATATCCACCAAACTTGTAGCGTAATAAGACACCGTTAAACATTCAACAGATTATTATTGTAATGAAACGACTTGTATTTTAAAGCGTTAAGTTTAATTAAAGAACAATAGACTTACAAATATTTTGTCTTAAACGTCAATGAGAATGATGGATCTGCATAGTCGCAATGAGAGAAGCAATGTTAGGTTCAATTGTAGTCAATTTCATACGCACATTTGGGTCAACATCGAGTCTATTTCGATATTTATTTTTAACTTCCAACATTGCAGAGAACCCAGTTTCACAAAGGTAGGTGGTTGAAAATGGAATTAAAAACAACAAAGCTTTTTTAGACAAAGTTGGATATTCATTTTTAACTCTCAACCAAAATTCGGACAACTGCAGTTTGGCAAACTCCATTTTTAAACCTCCATCGCAAGACAGGTCTATAAAAGATTCTTTTTCGTCGTTTGTCAGTGAATCGGGAATGCTCTCCAAAATAAAAGGGTTGCGAATCCAAAGGAATCCAGAATAGTCGTCTTGAAAGTATTTCCCAAACGCGTTAATCAGCATTTGGCAATGTTCTTTTATGTTATTAATAAAGTCGTCCTTCAAACTTATTGCATTTTCTGTCACAAAATTTTCCAAATTACAAAATGATTGTAGGTTTTTATTTGAAATACCGTCTTTTATCATTTGACATTTTCTGATGAAAGCCCTAATTTTATCATCTACCAAAAATCGATTTGTGGTTTTACCTTGCAAACTTAAGTTCAGATCATTCAGACGATTAAACATATCTGCTAAGTAAGCAACTGTTGTTAGCCACAACTCGTCTGTTAATCGATCTTGTAATTCAAAATTGGTTTCTATTAGAAACAATTGGACTTCGGAATGCAACTCGTACAACCTACTTAGCATACTTCCCTTTGAAAGCCATCTAACCTCCGTGTGCAGCAGCAAGTTTACATGAGCACTACCCATTTCAGAACACAATTTCGAAAATAAACGTGAATTTAAAGCTCGGGATTTGATAAAATTGACTATTTTGACTGCCTCCTGGAGAACATTCTTAAACTGATCTGGCATTTGTTTTGCTGCTAATGCCTCTCTGTGGATGTAGCAATGGGTAAAGGTACAATTTTCTGCAACTGATTTCACTTTGCTGGTAACACCTCCGTATTTTCCCGTCATGGCGCACGCACCGTCAGAACAGAAACCAACGCATTTCTTCCAATCTAGTCCATTCTCCGCAAAAAAGTCATTGAGTATTTTGAATACTTCTTCGGCCGTAGTTCGTGTTGGGAGTGCTTTGCAAAATAAATAATCCTCTTCTACTTTAGTTTCAAATATATACCGCACATAAACCATAAGCTGAGCATAATTTGTTACATCTGTGCTCTCGTCGAGCTGTATGGCGAAACAATCACTATTCTTGACGCGGACTAATAATTGTTCTTTAACATTCGATGCCATCAGTTCAATCCTGCGATGGACGGTATCATTTGACAGTGCTACAGTATCCAGCTTTCTAGCAGATGTTTCACCTAACATACATGTAACTATATCTTTTGCAGCAGGTAGCACCAGTTCTTCACCAATAGTATGAGCTTTTCCACATCTTGCAATTCTTAAACTCACTAAGAAGGATGCCATTGTTGCTTTTTCAGAACTGCCGACAAAGGACAACATAGTTTTCTTTCCGTCTTTCATCTCAGCCAACTTACGGACAAAATAATCCTTACTTTTATTTTCTAATGTAGAATGTTTTGTATTAAAGTGCCGCTTCAATAATGACGGTTTCATGCAATGATTTGAGAGAATTTCAAAACAGATCACACAGTGCGGCCTAGGCTCATCGTTTACGGTTGTGAACGTGAATCCCAAATTAATGTATTCCGCATCATATTTTCTTACTATTTTCCGTAATTTGGAAGGATTTCTTTCATATTCACCCACAACATATTCTGGTTCTGAAGTAGAATTTGATGGAGTAGCATTTTCCAATGTTTTTATGTCCCTTTTAAGCCACTTATCCATATTTTTCACGTGTAAGTTCCTGAACACAACTTAATAAACACGTTCGCACTACTATACAATTTTCACAACTCTGCACAAACACGCATTACTCTGCAATTTTCAAACATGCAGGGGATTTCCCATTGAATCAACACCAACAATACTATTGCCTTTGACAATATGAAAGGTATAAAATGTGAGAAGAGATAGATTTTCAATAAAATTCGGGGTGATCCTGCACTTCAGACATCTGAAAAGTACGCATGCAGCGACCGTAGAAAACCCTACGTGTTATACTGTTATATATGTATTAGAATCATCACTTATGATTCTGCTCTTCTATGTCTGTTATGTGTCCAGATGCCTGAACTGCAGGATTACCGATTTCAGCCAATGTTTATTTTATTTGAAGGCAAATAAGTAAATAACGCTTATTATTTGTTCGCGTACCACCTTTGGTGGGCTCGCGTACCACTGGTGGTACGCGTACCACAGTTTGAGAACCGTTGGTATAGAGTATATACTAAAGAATGTGTTTATCGATCTAATAAACAGCCGTTTATTAAAATGATGAACTCGTTCGATGGACCAATTTTGATAAAAAAATTACTTACATTAACGTGCTTTTTTATTGTATTTACGTACCGTTTTCGTACTGTATGTTTATACTAACTACGAGCAAGTTGCTAGTTTGAAAACGCCGTAGGTACCCTTTCATATAGTACTTGCATCAATTCATCTGTTAATAAAAGACCCAAATACACGTTTCAGCAAGTACTAGCAACTTTATTCATATGAATAATCCCTACACATATTGTATATGGATGGGTAATCCGTCGATACATATACTGAATTCGGGAAAATCAAGAATATTCGAAAAAATAAAAGAAAAACGAAAACGCACATCGGTCTCCACTAACAAATAATTCACAATCCTCGACAGTGTATAAAAAATAATCCGTTATTGCAGTTGACAGCTATGCGAAAGGCGTAACGGGAATACCGCATCCCTGCAATTATTTTAAATGACAACGCCCAAAGCATATTTTTCCCCACGTATTTCATGGTGCCCCATTTTTTCTGCACGGAAAACATGCGCGTTTCGCTATACACTAGAAATGATATATTTTTATGGTTTTGAACTTGCGTGTGCTTGCGTGTGGGTTTTCAGGTTAATTAAATACACTAAGACTTATATAAATATATTGTTGCTACTCTGTACGGTATAATAAATTCCATATATAACACGAACATATGAATACGTTCATATATATTTATGAAATAGAACTAGCGGCTCTTGATAATTTCAAGATAAATTTTTGGAATACATTTCTCTAAATCTAGACATATGAACAACATTTTTTTTATGTGTACGTACAAAGTTTCTCCGCTTAATAGCTTTCTCCATATATCATAGTAAAACTAAATTCAGTTTGACGCATTTACCATATTAAAAGATATGCATGTTCATTTAGGGCCATAAAACGCCAGCAATTTTATCTCTTATCGCTTTATTATAGCTACACCCGAAACAGAAACCTTAATGTAACTAACTCACGCATGCACCATCTACAAAGTTTCAGTTGAGTCGATAGAGCTGAAATTAAAGAAGAATATTACGCTAATGTACTTTATGTGTATCTGTACGGTGATGGAAAGGATTTTTAAATAAATCCTTCAGTTCAGAAGTTCAGAAGACGTATATACTCAGGTAAATGAATTAACTTTAAAATGTAAAGTCCACAAAGTTGATTTGGAATGCTTAAATACCGCTTTTAATTTAAGGGACAGTAAAATAGATGGTATGGACGTTTCTCATCTACATTAAAACGGTAACATCCTTTCCGAATCTTTCGACGTTGATACTGAAACAATAGAAGCGTAATACTACAAAATTAAAACATAACGTAGTTTCCGATGTACAAAAACAAACGAGCTATAATGCAAACAAACTACGCTGTATTTTATTAATTTTGGCATAGTCATCCAGAGCCATAGTTATAACGTATTCGTATATTTAGAACTGAAATATTATTCCGTAGCGAACAAAATCATTTCAACATGTTTCATTTAAAAAAGCTCACGTTAACCCTCGGCATTTAATGTACCTTTAGTTGTTTCAGTATCGAATTAGAAAAACTTGGACCAAATGTTATAATATAAATACAAATAGTACCAAAGGAGATAAGCTGTTTGTGTTTCTTTGCTAAGATCTCAAATGGTCGATGGAGTGGCATACAAAAGCCTCCCAAAGACTGGTCAAAGCAGACAAATTAGCCTAAGTAGGTTCGTCAATTACTGATAAAAACCCGAGACGTCAGAGATAAGTCAAGCAATTCCCACTTGGAAAGTAATAAGTCACAATATGCTTAGAATACATAGGCACAACTTAGGCCTGGCAAAGAAAGCAACATGCGAGCTTTGCTGGGTGGAGGAAAAGCCATCTACGAACTGTGCGACTACACAGGATTAGCTGCAGTACAACTTAAAAGCAGGGTCAAAACATTTAAAGATGGAAAAGGAAAAAGGACCAAGTGCAATAGATCTGAAATAGTCGCAATTGGACAGACTAGAAACTATCCCTATAGATTATAATGATCACATTATCCAATCTAATCTAAGACTTCAAGTGGCATCGTAATTTTAAAGGACAGCAGCTGTCTGTATATCCAGATGTCTAGTGTGGGCGTGGAATCTATAAGTTGTTCTTTTTCTACCTTCCCTCGCTCGTTTTTTCGCTTTATTAATCATTCATTATTAGATATTGTTACCATTTTACCATTTTCTGGTTTCTTTAAAAAAGGGGAATTAAACAGAGGAAACCGATATAGAATTGGTAAATATAGCTATGAAAAAAATATTTCACCAAATTCTAGCTTCTGAAAAGGGATACTAGTAGCGGTGACCTCGTTTTTGGCGTTAAAAAAAGTTCAAATAGAATAGAAAGAAAGCATTCTACGTCATCGAAAATTAACGAAATCTAAAAAAAAAAACGAGAGTTAACAATTTTTAAACTCCTTTCTACTATCATTTTAAAAACAGCGTACACGTGAAAAAAAAATAAAAACTGGAGTATCCCTTTACAATTGTGCCCGACACGTAAGCTAGAGCTAATTAATACATGTACACCTAAGCCGAAGATACGAAATATCCAAATGAAATACGAACCCAAATATGTACACATGCACGATCCATATATCATACGAGAGAAAGAGAAAAGTGGTACACAGAAGAGACAATTTAGTGCATCGATTTTGCCTTCGCGAGGGAAACGAACATGTACAATATTGTATGTCACTAACGTTTGCAAGTCACTAACTCCTACTTCACCGAGTCACCTAGTAAAATTGCCGCCGCATATAATACGGACCTTTTGCGGCCCTCTGCGAATACATTTCTCATTCGCGGCGTGTACCGTAAACAGTCGGTTAAAGGATTTATCCCGGTATGAAGGGAATTATTACGTTCGAAATGCATGCATACAAACATATCGTTTGCGTGGATGTTAAATTGCATACGGTTTTCCTTTGTTGCGTTATTGAATGAAGCTTACAAATTCGCGTCTATTTGCGGAGATGTTTCATCTATCAACAGCAGTATTTCTAAGAAAACGGTTTTAAATAATACTTCTATATTCTTGTATACAAGTATTACTTCTCTTTGAACGCATGACTAACATTAGGATTAAATGTGAAAAGCAATTTAATTCAGATAAACTTTAACGAAACTAGACATAGTACGGCATGAATAACTATGAACATTCGGATTGAAAACTTAGCTTTGATTGTATAGGATGAGTCATCTCCCCCGGCTTAAAAATGAATTGAGATTTTTAAAAACTGATGTTTTTCTTGTTATGATGTTTGATTGTAGCCGTAGTTTAAAGCTATATTGTGGCCTGCAGGTGTCCCATGAGTTCGAGCTACACAATATATTATATTTTTTAAGGTAATTGTTCCACAACTAATGGTAGATTGATTTGTTAGTTAATTTGTGGCTGTAGCGCTAGCCATGGTTATTATCTCACATTCCTCAAGATTCAAATAAAGGACTTGCTTGGATTACACAATTCTCGCCAAGGGGTTCATCAGGGCACTCACACTATGCAAGCCCACTACCAGTCACGTCTATTATTGCTACCCAAGAATTTGTTGCTCCAGCCGTATCAGAGAAAACGGTGGCCACGCTAACTTCATATTACTGTTGCTATTTATTTCTACCCAAGATCTCGAAACCATTGTTGATATTACCTGAAATTAATGGATCAATGAGGTAATTGAAGTACTAACATTTAGAAGAAAAACTGGAATGATATTGATCTTCTGGGAATAAATGTAATAAATTCAAAGCACAAGTAACGATTTCTTACTTGTAAGATCTAGAACAAACATGGTATGGACATTATTAATGGTTTTGTCCTTACGAAAGAGACATTTAGACAATGTTTCTGGATAAGTCCTATGCATGCTCAATAATGTTATCCTAAAAGGTTAGTTTAGTTAAGTCTAGTTAATACCAAAACAGAAATACCGTAATCTGGTAGAACGAGCATTTTAGTGGCCGAATATATTTCCTTTTTGGAATTATTTTCGTTTGTGCGTAAGCACGTGACCTGGTCCTTTGATATTTTTGAGGAAGAAGACCTCTACGGCGTATTTTGTTGTACTTTTATTTTGGAAACTTGTTTTGTATATCTCCGAGCGAGTATTATGTAAAGAAAATTATAAAACTGCTAGACCAAAAATATAAATAAAATTTATTAATTAGAGTAACATGAAGCAAATTACAATATAAATATTGCATTTCCATTTGTCACAAATAAATTAAAATCCTCGCGAAATTGTACCTCCATAAAGCAACTATAAATTATACTTTTGGAATTGCTTCCATCGCATTTTCATGTTACTGTATTTCAAGTTGAAAAACCTACGCTTCCATTCTGTTACCCATTCCCCTACGCCAAAACTGAGCCAAACTGCTTCACCTCATCCCCACCAATACATTAGCTATTCGAATCGAATCGAACTGATACGGAGACATCGCGGTTAGCCCCATCGTTTCCATCAAAATTGATAATAAATCAAAAATTTTAAACGGTTCCCCGCATTTTCTTGTCGTCGCTATCATCGACGTCATTCAATTGTTTCTCGTTCCAAGCGTGTGACATTTGGGGTTTTTCTTCTATGGAAATTTTCGATTGTTCCGGCCGGATATCGATTAAACAACCGATCGTGGCCGCATAAATAAATAGGATTCCTGCCTGCTCTCCTCCGGTATCTTTTATTTACTTTTTTCGTTTCGCTTCGATTTTACGCGAAATCCTTTCGTCATTTTTATGGCCTCAGTGTAGAGATTGCATCGCCGTTCCCGGTACGTAATACCATTACGTAGTCATTAAATACATCGGCGGGGTAGCGTTCAACTTAAATTATTACCTAAATTACGTTTAAAAGGTCTAAACGATAATGGGAATGATCTAGCCTTTACTAACTTAAATTTGATACAGTCGTTATGTCATTTTTATTTCTTTTTACCTTGCAAGGTGATTAATTTTCGACGGTTGAAAGAATTGATTCAAACGTCACAAAGTGTGAATGCTTTTTAATTAGAACGGGAAGTGGGAATGTGTATGCAAAATGAAACTAAATGAAACAGCTATAACCTGTCGCACCCACCAATAGAAGCATTGTCCGGGTTTTCTTGTTAATTTATGAAACTTAAAGAATTGTTAATCCATTCGGTGGGATGTTTTGCCAAAGTAATTCAGTTGTTACATTCTGTTACAAATGTGACAGCTTCTAAACTGAAGAAAAGTCATTAAAGAAAAGTAAATATCTAAAAATTACCAATGAACGAAAAATGTTCTTGGTGGCTTTTGATAATTTATATTTGAATCCTTGGTTTTAGTTGCTTTCTGTTGAATTGGGCAAAATTACATTCTACGTTTCGACAAATATATTTCGCGTCCTCAAAATTTTTCCCCATTTTTAGGTACATTGTAAAAAAATGATCGACAATATAGAAATAGAAAATCGTTTTCGCTATATTGTCAAATAGCGTAGTGTAAGTTTCACAACTTGTACCATTCCTACAATGGAAAATAATATAAAGCACTAACATTCAAAATATTTATCACTATTTCCCAGAAAATTCATTTCATTTCTAAAATGCCATTAAAAAAAGGAAAAGAAAAGATTTTTTCTGAAAAAGACAAGTCGTAGAATGCAATTTTGAGCCACTAAAAGCAAATTTTAATATACTAATCATTTCTCTTTCCCTTTTATCTAAAACCTCATCATGGATAAATTCGTAGGTAGTGACATCGTTATTTTAGAACGGAATATTAAATTTCTTGATGTAAAGTTACTACTTTCTCTTTCGTAATTTCCAAAACGAAACTATTACAAAAAGATATATCTAACTCTGATATTAGCCGATGTGGAATTTTCTTTCCATTCCAGTAGTATGGTATAGTTAAAGATGCCACAGTCCATTTGTAAAAAAAAGGAGTTTACAATATAACAATCATTTATATTACAGAGACACTGTTTCAAGACTATTACATTCCGGGCACGAAAACGATGAAAAAATAGCGAGAATAGAAGAACGAGAACATATAAGAATTTAAAAAGCCGTTAAGGTAGTAGCGCCTCCGGGTCCTGCTATCGCCGAGAAGAGGTCCGAGCTAGTACATCAAGCATTTTCATGAATACTTGAGGCCGGTTACACAAAGTAACGATTAATATTGTAATGCGCAGAAGACTGAGACAAAAAAAAACTACCGTAATGGGAGTCATTTTCGATGGAAATACCTTGAAAATTCCATTTGTTTTACAAAGGTATCGCGCATAAAATTGTTTATAAATTGTTACCGATGACAGGCCGGGTTCTTTGTGGCACTGTAGAGATACGACAATGAGAAATTGAGACAACGTTTCCCTTGCGTTCGCTCTAGATTTAAACGGAATTGCGAGAATTGCTAAAATACCTGAATTTTGCTATTTGGGAGTTAATTGGAGTACTAAATAATAAAGTAAAAAGTGAGCCAGTAACGTCGTGATTTTTAAGGTAATTTCTGTGTAAGTCGGTGAAATACAAGTAAATATGTAAGCTAACCTATAAGCAATGTATACACATACACAGTTAAAGTTTCAACAGTGCACATCTCTTCCATTTTAGTCAGTACTAAAAGTATATTAGTTTTTTCAATATTTAAAATAAGAAGTTCGTATGTTTTATTGCCTATGACAACCACATTAGTGTCATTGGCGCACGAGGTCATAAAACCTGGTAGGTTAAGTAGTAAATTGCAGTAATTACATTTCTCAAAGGAATTGAAAATTATAGCACTAAAAAATTGAACTTGCTTTTGTTTGTTTTGTTTTATTCGAAGAGTGCAAATTTAATTTTGATATAAAGATTAAATTTGATAGTGCCTATCAAATTTAATCTTTAATTTGATTCTATTTTAATACGCCAATGGGATACTTGTCAATTGAACGGTAATGAAATAATAATTGATGAAAATCCCCGCCTGAACGAATTCTTGATTATTCTTTTCATTTTACGGTAAATTGGTGGGTGCGCCTAGAGTTCGAATTACCCCGTATGCATTGCCAACCTATCGTTCTCGGCGACGCCGTCGTTCTGGTCTCTTTCACGAATCCCTCCTCATGCATAGCGAAGCGGAAATAGGGAGCGCTGTCGCGCCTTCCTGTGTGTACGTGTATAAGGTAATGGCATCGTGTTCAACATTGACTTCGGAAACTGATCATATTCTTCACGCATACAAGAGAGTTACTGCTGCTGAAATTTCACCGTAGCTGTTGTGCCACGGAGCACCGTTAGATACCCCCTTCGGTGTCTCCTTTTCCGTATTCATACGGTTTCTCTTCCAGTCGTTCTTCATAAACGAATGTGCTAGATTAAAATGTATGGTTTTATTAAAAAGAATTTGTTTTCGCTGATTTTCAAGTCGGTATTACTTCTATGAAAGATGATAACGTACGCGATTGATTTAATTTGGAATGCTTAGGAACTCCTAATTTAAATCAATTAATTATTTTAACATCATCGATATATCTTGTAATATTGGTAGTAGTTTCATTGCGTCTGTAAATTTTAAACGTTTTAACTTAATGCATATACCTAAACCTCATTAACACATTTAAATATTGTAGATACAATCAAAGAATATTATTTGGAGTTCATAAATAATGAAATAATTGTAAATTATAGTTATTCGCGAAAATCAAGTCACTCATCCTCTTTAGATGGATAAACATTTCGATGGTATGCTTGTTATAACTACCAAATTATTTTCAACAAATGTTGAGATAATGCACCTATCTATCAAAACATGGCACCACATGCTACAATGGGTTTAGTTCAATTTTGAAGTTTTTTTCAGTCAAGAGCTACCATTGATGCGCATATTCCATGAGACTACTTTCTCCAGAGCTGCTACTATTAATTACTAAAGTTCGCCACTTTCCGTGCGCTTCACGAAATTAGTAGAGACTAGATAAACTCGGGTATTCGTCTCATGAGAACGGGTTCGTGTTGCCTGCTAGTTTCCCCGAAATTTTTCATCGTTGAGGTTGAATGAAGCAGTATACCGCCTAGTTTCTTAAAGAGGAACTGCTATTGTTATTATATTATACGATTTCGACACCAGTATTTCGGAACGTACTTGCCAACTAATGCGACGGAATTTTCGACAATTACTAAACAGTTAAATTGTGAATTTATTATTAAAGATCCCTTGTTTTTATAACTAAGTCGTAACCAAAATAATTCAAGGAATCAGTCATTAAAATTGATCTTGTCTGATATATTTAGATATGTACCGGTTGTAATTGTGCAACGAACGAGTACTCATGTACCTATGCTACCTGTTTTAACTGCATCAAGAGGTAACGAAATTTTACATCCCTAGTTTACAGGCAATACTTCAATAAGGAAGTTATACAAAATCTTATATTGTGCATGTGGCCAAATGGCAATAAATAATATCTTTAGAAACTACTTTAGAACTAAATATAAATGTATTTACTTCTCTTTTTGACTATATAGCAATTTTTTTTCCTTTTTCATCAATTTTCTTTTTACGTCCACCTCTTTTCAAGTTATTTCTATAACATATTATATCCTACATCAGAAGGTTCAGTGTCGCTGACGTTTAAAGCGGTACGACTTTGTTATTAAATTAAATCTAGTAATATAATACGTAGGTCGAGCAACCCATACAATACCCCGATTTCTCGCTTTATTTCGTAATTCCCTTTATTATTGGATTTTGCTGCGTCTCTACCGAATGCTTTAATATATTAAAGAGAAAGCACAAAGCATCAATAAATTCGAAGTCGTTCAAAAGAAATCTCGAACGCCAACATTATCCGGTAAACACAATTCTGGCCGCCTTTCATCAAAACAACAATGCCAATCAATACGCCAGCGTCGGCACAATAAAGCCATTAGTCAACGAAAATTCGAGTTAGGCAACGCGCGCAAACGTTAGAACGGAAAAAGTTAGCGGCTCATTCATTATCGCAGTTTGGTCGGATCGACTATAAATACGGAACCACCGCGTAAAACCATCTCGTATTTCACCATTAATTTTGTGCCGAAAACGTCAACAATTTCGTGTGTTTTAGATTTGCATACTATTAAAGTTGTTATAGCGGGGGAAATTGACTCTTCGCCCGCAGAAACTATCTAATATTCTTAGATCAATATTTAGGAAGTCCGAAACGGAGAGAGATGCGTCGAATTGGTAGTAGATTGTTACTCTTCTTCTGAGAATCGCGAACGTGTGCCACTTATTTCTACTCCGGCACACCCCACTAAATCAATTCTAATGGTCGCGGATATTGCTGGCAATTAGGATAATTCCGTATCAACCTACGCCACCGCAAAGGCCTCTGCACCCTAAAATCTTAATTAAATAATTGAGCCCGACCATTAACCGTATAGAAACAAAATACGACCGAATTAGGCTATTGTTGTGATATATATATCCCGCTACGGGTCTACCTTCTAGAAATGCAGATTTATATGTGCATGTTAGAGTGGGCAAAAGGAATAAGGATAACATAATGTAAAGCGTTTATGAGCAGAAGATGAAAATTAATTTTGAATCCTTGGTCTTTATAGGATATTTTGGTAGTGTCAAAAAATTCGCGGTCATCCCTTTTTAAATAAGTTAATGAAACAAATAATAGATTTGGTTAAAAGAAAAAATCAAACTAAAACAAAATATGCAGAAAAGTCTTAGTTTAGATACTTTCTTATCGTAGTTGACATAGATGGTATCATTGTTGATATTTAGCGATGCACATCTTTATAAATTTGCGCTACTCTAACATTGAATTAACCGACGTACATTTCATGTATGGTCGTACATTTTTTTGAACCGAAGGCATTATGGTGTACCAAGGCATTTTTTGATTGCCGCCAAAGAGAGTTTACGCGAAACTTTTAGACAAAATGAATAGAAAGGGATGTATCATGACCAGCAAGATCGCCAGATTTAAACCACCATGATTTCTTTCTCTGGAAATATTTGGAAACTTTAGTTTACGCCTGTAAATTACCTCGAGGAACTGAATCAACGAATAAATTCAAGGATGCCACCGAATACATGTCAACGCAAGGATTTTCGGATTTGAAAGGTTCTTTCAGCAGAGGTGTCGTGGTTAGTGTGTGTGAGATGGAAGGAAGGCACTTTGTACATTTCATTTAAACTTTGCCTTCATTGGTTATTCATAAGTTGCATTGCACACTTGTGCAAATACAAAATATTTCATATCTCCGAAACAGTCCATTTAGGGACCCATATTCATCAAGACTTTTCTGCATACTTTGAACCATACAATGGCCCTTCGTGACACTTTTAATAATAATAAATAATGTAGGGTGATAAAAGACACACACGCATGTTACGTTATACTTAATTAAATCTACACACTGTAGATCGAAAGTTTAAAATTACTTGGCAGTGGGATCTTTGATGCGCCCGATGACAGTCCAACGGGTTATATAGGTTATTACGCTTATAACGACAGGAGTTTCCAGTGTATAAATGTGTAAGGCACTTAATATAGTAGAGTCGAACATAAACAAACAATAGCTAACAGTAACTATTGTTTGGCTTTTAGTTACTGCAAATTTTACTTGTTGAGAAAAAAAAGTTTAAAATATAAACTATTACAATCATTACGTCAACAATTTGTCAACGCCGAACATCGCCTTTGTTTGAATTCATAATAACATTAGCCACCAGTACCACCCCTAAAATTCATCTACCTATGCTAGCTTTCTTTCACATTTATCCCTAATATTTGAATTTCCTTTCCCGTTATCATTAGCATGTCATACATTACATTACATTAGTATGTCCAGATTACTACCGTTCGTGTATTCATACACAGACAACCTAAGAAAAATACAGAACGGACGTAGAAACAAATGTGTGGGACACTGTACACTTTACTAGCACCCTTGCCAGCAGATTTGCTGCTGAAGACGATAGTTTAGCTGTCAACACGTGTATCCAATTTTAGTAACGTGTTATGATAAGCGTGATAGTGAAGCGATCCGTTTTTTTCTTTGATCTAAACTATACGTAGCTTATTTCTATCAACACACGAAATAATAGAGCTTACTGGTCGACTGAATGTTCAACATTTCGAAACAGTCTCAGAAAACATGGGGTTGTAAGATTTCCCGTCCAGACTTTTACAACAGGCTTCGCAATGTACAGCTTTTTCACTAATCTGCGCATCCAACACATGATTATATTTCAAAATTTCTGATAAAGGGTTAAAGAAGCCGAAGCCTGCAGCTTCCTACAACTGACAGTACAAGAAAATTGTTGAAATAAACGTAGAAGTTGCAAAATCCAGATCACATCGAAACAATAGGGACCATACTGTATCTACAGTATATCCACTTTGCATTTTCCATTAACCTAAATTTCTCCTTTAAACTTTGGCATCGTTTAGTGAAAAATAAGATCCACGCGGCATCCAATTAAATTGATACAAAGTTCGATACATAGACTAGAAGCTAACATCACTTACTCGCTCAACGGGGGCATGTACAGGTAGGTATATACATTTTCGTGTTTGCACCTTTAACTAGTGGAACGTGAATGTTCCAACGTACTTATTTCATTAAAACTAATAGACTTAAAGACACGGAATATCAATTTTCCACCTGCGCAATTACTGTTGCCACTCCAGTCAAACCTAATTATTGTTAGCTAAGTAAGTATATAGAAGAAACTTTCTCGTGTGTAAGTAAGTACATAGCTATTTTTAGGAGGTGGGGGATACTCGCATTTTGGCGTGGATGGCTGGATGCCGAAAGCTAAAGACATAATTCTAATGGAATTATGAGAAGGGAATCTTTCTTTTTGTCCCTCGTAAAACTACGTGCTTGCACGTACGACCCGCAACACCTGCGTATATTCATCTTGCAGGAAGGAAAACAATGTGGAAACTTTCCTTCTTCCGGACTTTCCCACACTAATGGAGGGGAAAACCCCTAGCGCGGTGCTTTCACGTTTTATGTCTACCGAGACGACAACGATGTCGGTTTTCCCTCTTTTTCCCTTTCGAAGGCAAGTTCCAAAACGACACACGTCATCTGAATGCATTAACGTAAAATTTACTTTGTAATTTTATGCCTTTCGAGGACCATGCAATGCTCCATAACACAAATTAAGCGACGTTTGTAATTAGAGAGGGGCAGCACGTGTCTGTATCTGAAGACTTTTAAGTGGACACCGCAAAAGGTCTATACTTTTTCGTTTTAAAAGTATAGTAACTAAAAGTAACTAAAAAATAGTATATGGTATAATGGTAGTTATAAGTCATTCTGAGAGAGATTCCTTGAAAAAAAAATAGATTTTTCTGAACTCTCAAATCAGGCAAAATTAAATCAAATGCCACGCGTCGAATTGGTAAATCAACTTAGCTAAGCCACAAAATTATATTTGTTTCATTTTAGTTTTAGTAACAACAACAGTAACATTATGAGAGAAAATGGCCAAGGCGGTTAAATTATACACGGTGGTTAGAAATTTCCACGACATCCAGTAGCTGTATTCTCCTAAGCAACAAAAAAATTGCCTCCGTAGTTTTCACTTACGAAACAAAAAATTGACTTGACAACACTGTTGCAATGACTTGAGCGGAATAAACTGTGCTTTTGAATTGTTTTCTGACTTATCTATAAAAAAAGAATAAAATACCTAAAGCTTTAAATTATGATGTTAAATGAGTATAAGAGAACGAAGCTTTAACAATAATCTTTGATCTTACGTTCTCTGTTCAAGAAGTCTTGGAGGATATGGATACATATTTTTTTTTTTAATTTTGAAACACGTTGCATAAGACTGCGAAACATCCAAAACCCTTTGGGATAAGTAGATTATCGTTATGTATCCTGAGAATAATTTTGAACCTGGTTTAAGTGGCAAGATTTCCAATACCAATAGCAAAACATCTTTGCCTAATGGAAAATCCATATTTCACATCACTGCTTTCTCCTGCCAAAAAGGAATTGATATAGAAAGATGTCAAAGAGCTACGATATTGAAAGAAATCAATAAGCTTCCTCGCAGGGGCTTTTCGTTTTGTCAAGCAACTACAAAGATTTATCATCTAAAACTTTTATTACGTTTCCTCCCGTTTTCGATATCAAACGCAAAACAATGCACAAACGTCGAAAACAATTGCGTGTTGAAACTAGTACCCGGTAACTTGATTACTTCTTTCCGTGTTTCCTGAGGCGCGTAACGTTCCGATGTCGTTACCATGACAACGATTTCCTTTCGGTAACTACACGGGCTCTCCGATTTCAGAGAAGCGGTGGTTTTAGGGGTGAAATATTTCGCCCTACACCTTCGAAAGCTTCAGCCGAGCGAGCGAATTACATACCCTATCGACGTGTTAGCCCTTACCTTGATTACTCAAGCTGATAATTACGCGACGACTCACTAGTGCATAGCCGATGGACATGTCGGACACGTATTCGATAGATATTTTCGGAATTCTGTCGGAAGAGAGATCCAAAAGCGATTATATTTTTAGGAGCGCGGTGACGTTCCAGGCTTATAAATAATAATTTTCCTCAACGTAGCCAGACATGACTTTGAAATACTGTTAGCTATGTTTAGAAGTTTAATCTCGAACGAGAGCCATAAGTCATAGTTTAATATCTGGGAATCAGGTTTATAATGGACAATAGTTCCTATCAGATCAGACTATGCTACTGTGAAATCAACACCTCTTGTCCTGTTCTGGTCGTTATTCAAATGCGCAAATGTCAACATGCTAAACCAACGGTTCATATTAACCTTTTATTATACTTTGTAACACAATATGCTACAAAGGAACCAAGTTGATTGAAGCATAACTTTCCAAAAGCTACAAGCAGAGCTATGAAATCGATTGGATTCGGTAATGGTTATATGGATCAGATAATCTAGCAACAAAAGAATTCACTCTACCATTAAAATAGAAAATAAGCGTGGTACAGCTAAATTTAAACATAGGCAAGAATGGCATCCTTTCTGCTTTCAAATTCTAGATACTTTCAAAGACATTCGAATTTGGCGACGTTTCGCTCTCAGTTGCGTGGAGCGTAACGCCGACAGACTCGTGCAATTACGACGCGATTTCAACCCGGAATTGTAAATTCTCTAAAAATATGACTTTGTGGATACGCTAGCTTTGTTAGTTTGAATAACATTTTGATCCAGAGATTGAATGATGGTAGCTGAGTTTGAGGGAAGAAACATAATCGTGAATTCTGCCGTCTCAGTATCAATTTCGTCTTCTCTTGAACCAAGATATGCGCCGTTATGCATTAGTAGCAATGCTTTTTCATGGAAATGGTGAATTATTAGAAAGCTTCGTACTTGTTTAACAACATTTTGCAGCTTCAAAATTTTTTGAAGATTTATAATCGACAGGTAAATCCATATTTTTAAATGTTCTAGGATTTGTCGATTTTCCTATCAGTAAAGGCTTCACCTTATGTGAATCATCACTATTAGTACACAATAAAAAGATACTCATTTCTTTCGCAATCTTTTTAAAATTCTCATATTTTTCTTGGATACTTAGAGTTACGTGCTTTCTCTTTGGAGCCATATTGAATACTATCTGTTGCAGACAAGTTAAAACAAGTAAAATGACTATAAGGTACACAATGTAAAAAACAGAAGGTCCACTCTACTGGGAACGAACCATTGGATATTCAGATTAATGAGGTATTACTGCACTCCAATCTTTCTACACCTCAAAAGTTTCTGTGTTATTTCCAATATTAATTAGTTTCTGTAGTTTCACAACTTTTCTGTTGCATATCAATGGAAATTCAAACAACTGCACTAACTATCAGTAGCAAACTTGAGTATATCAACCAATAGCATTCTTCAATTATCCAATTACCCAGTCTATACACCATACCCTACTTAATTTTAAATTACTTGCGTATATTAGAAACTCCAAAACTTGAAATCTACCAGTACTGTATTCGATAAAAGCTGCCTTATGATATCGAATTGCGGTTGTCGGACGAAGCGGCTGAATTGCGACGGCTCCGCTCGGAACAAACACGGTTTTCAAATTCGCAATAACTGCAGCTCGCCAGACAAAGGATTCGGGACGCGGAAGGAAGGCAAAGAACAAACAGGGCGGAGGGAAAACTGTGGTTCTTCTCGTCGTAAAAACTTCGGTCTTAATAAAACGGGGAAGAAAAAACAAAAGCGAAGCACTGCACAACGAAAAATCGATCCTGGGAGGTGCGATAAGTTTCGGTGCCGGAAAATTAAATTTCAGGTTGCGCGTGAATCAGAAATTAAGCGGAAATGTACGAGTTGCGTATGCGAGTTGGCGGGGACCTGAGCGTGTGTTTGTGTACAGGAAACGAAATGTGGAAGCGCCGCGCAAAAGGGAAGACGCCGGTTGCGTTTCCATTAATTAAATTTCGCTTCCACCCCTTATTTTGTCCACGGCTATATCTAGAATCTTGTTAGATGATGCCTTTTCGTTAAAAATCGTACTTTCGGAACGGTATTCGAAGAATTACGGCGTAGAAGTTAGATAATCACTCATCAGGAAAAAGAAGATAAAAAGGAAAGCAAACAATGACATTTAAAGTAACTAACTGAGGACTACGCATTGTCCTGGTAGAAAACAAAAAGTATCTACAAAGCAAGAAAATCTAAAAGAACGTCCAAAAAAGAATGTTAGGGCAACTGGGAAAATACCTCTACTGCAATAAGTATTGAATGTTAATCTTTAAAAAAAGGAAAGTAATGCTTAGGTTTGGTAAATTTCAAAGGTTGTAATAATTTGATTTAATAGTCACTAATATTTGAATAAGATTATCTTCTTATTTCACAAAATGCGGTGACAAGCAAAGTTAAGGGTAGATAATAATTTGAAAACCCATTTTAATTCTTACAATAGAAAAGGATACGCACAACTAAAATTTTTATATGTTTAAATAGAACTTGATATTCGCTAGATGATCGCTTCTTTCCTGTTACTATCATATATCTGTCTATGTCCGTACCAGGTCCACACTTGAAGTTTAAATGTTGCTGGGTGTAATTTTATGAATGTCGTTTATGCAATCGGAATAAAAGGATACACTACAACACCCAAAGCTCAGACTTCCTCAAAAATCGAAGGAATGTAACCGTATTCCCATTTTCTATTTCCCTACAGGTCATTCACATTATCAAACGCGTCTCTAAAGGTAAAAAAAAAAATGAATATATTAGGATTCCTTGGTTAAATATTGAAAATTCTATTTCCTTGGTTCATCCGATGTAGTTAAATTTAATTAATATAGACACCGGTAGGATTTGAACCTATGTCTCCCGCTTTCCAGACGGGTGCGCTAACCACTACACCACAGAATCCCGTGATTCATACTAAATTTTATTACATCGTGTAAAGCAAGGAAATAGAATTTTCAGTATTTCCCCATGTAAGTCTGATACATTAGTTATTTAGCGTATAAGTGACGCAAATATATGTCTGGCGTGATATTATAATATATCTGCAGATACTCCTTACCTTATTATTAAAACAATACTTTTTATCTTTCTTTTTCTTTTTTCTTATTTATTATAATTCCAGTGAATCAGGTTGGCTTTTAAATAAACGTGATTTACTTACCAATTCCTTTGGCATTTAAAAATATAAATCTGTTGATACGTACCTGGAAAGAAAAGGAATAAATTAGATTTGGAAATACTTCAAAGCAAATTTGTAGTGTTCAAAATTATCTTAAGTTTACTGGATGAAATAGTGTAATGTTAGAGAATTTAAATTGTTTCATCTAACCAAAAGATTTTTTTCTGTTTTAGATTCAATTTAGGAAAGATGAATTGGCAATAATAAGACTAACCTTCCAACTTTCACTATGATGCCGCGTTAGGTAAAAAATCCCTAGTTCTTACAAATGATTGAACTTGAATACTTGAAATAAATTTTGCACACCAAGGAACTTGGAATTGCTTTGGAAATGTACTGCACAACGAAATATGTTTTCTCTCCAAGGCGACCCTGTTATCGTTGTTAAGTACCAAATCACGACCAACTACGATACACATTTCATATTGACAATAATCGTAATTTTTAACAATTAAATTAACAATTAAATTATATCTGGGTTAATTTCTTTTCCTTAAATGCATTTGTATTGCAGCGTGTAGCGACTATCGGACTTGACGACTTGTTACATACATTTGAGAAATTATTGTAAACTCAAAATGGAATTTATTTCCTAGTGCTTATAGGTAGAAACTACATTATAGATGAGAGTAAATAAAGAAAAGAATATGCAACGAAAGGCTATGTTATCGTCTCCCCAGAATTATTAATCATTAGCTGGAAATAGACTTGCCCAATAAAACTCCGGGGAAAGAAAGAGTCAGGGGATATATAGGAAGCTGCAGACATCGTTAAAGAATTAGACCTTGTGCCGCTGATGGCACCGATTATACATGCGGTTTTTTCAACATTACAATAGATAACTTAAACAAAGCGAAATCCCTTTACGTATGTACTTAAAATCACCTAAATTTGAATTCTTTGTCAGGCATCTCAAAACAAAATTAAAATTCCGGGAATTCTAACATTTTCCGCAACAATCGCTGCAAAGTAAGATATGATCGATGGTTCTAGAGCTATTGAAAGCAATATATATAGGAGGCGACGTTATATTTTATTATATATGTATTACGTCCGACGTCCAACTTCATCTCCTCGAACGAACGTCATAAACCAAGACAAATTTCCAGCGAGCACCGAAAGAAAACTCCATCCAAAAGCCCTGTTCGCCTCCGATTCCGGGATTGGACAATTCCGGGCTTCTCGGAATGGATTTTATCGCTCCGATACACCCGGCGTACTATGAATAATGAAGGTTAGGATAGATGGTTGTTTGTCAACCTTAATTTCGTGAAATAATATAATGATCTCCGAACTGACGCACCGCCGCGACGACCCCTGGAGTCGCCCGGAATTAAACCCTCCCAGTTCAATCGAGACCGCTCGCTCCAGTCGGTCGTAGAGTACAAGAACGGCATGCGATATCGCGTGTCGCCGTTTGGGATGGAGCAGCGCGCCGGCTCAGATATTTGTGAATTTTTTATTATTTCAAGGATGAAATACGGCCAATGGCTTTCCGTTGTAAGTAAAAGAAAGAACACGTATGTATTTCTCTTAGTTCCCAGCGATCGATATTTTCTCTGTTATCCTTGAAATTTTATGTTCTTATTAGATAGGAAATATCTATTCATTGTAGGCGGTGGAAATACAATAACTGGGACCAGAAAATGTATAAAATTTCCCGTAATTAATGAAGCACAATGAACGAACTAATAATTATTTAGAATGCGGTTCCCTAAAGTATGCACGCACTATTTATTTGAGAAGTTGTGCATGTAGAGGCAGATTACATTTATTAAAGAACAGATGATGGAATTTAGAGGTCCTAAATCTGCATTTATTAAAATCATTTTTTTTTGTGAATATCCGTTGTTTCATAACTATTTAATTGTAACATTGTCTTAATTAATTTTGCATTGCTTACCTTTTGGTTGTTTTTTAAATTTCTGAAACCTTCTAAATTTTAAATAAATGAAGTGCTCTTTACATTGCATTTTGATTCATTTTTTGGTTAACCACAATCTCTACCTAATACAGGGTATTGCGTAATGTACTGTTCGCCATGCTTTCCGAACTGCAGACTTTCAATGATTAAGATATAAGCTTTAATACCGCAAAAAAGAACAAAGTAACAATGAAAGAAAAAACAAAAGTACAGCGCAATCAAGCACTAAGTAGCAACTCTTAATGCTTCCGGGTTATTCTTTAATTGCAGACATACGCCAAACATAGGCTGCTGCAGTTCAGCTTTAGTATTAACTTGTGTTTCGTATATTAAGCAGAATCCATAAATGTATACAATATCAACATACTCTTCATTCGAAAACAGCACAGACATTCTGGAAATAAATTTAAAATTTTATTGTGATGTTATTAGCTACTTGTTTGACAAGTGCAGGATTGACTAATCAGCTGACGTTTCGCAGACAACAACGAAACTTTAGAAATCATAGCATCCTTCATTAATATTGTATCTATCTCGGTAACCTTGGCGAATTGGATATTTGTCTACTATAAATTTCTTGCTTGAAAGGAACTGACGAATATGCTCCTTAGTTTGTACAGTACGTTATACAACACCCTGTATACTTCACAAATTTTTGATGAATCCATATTGCATTTCTAATAGAAGAAAGTCTCCTAAAATAGCATGTTTATATAGGTAAAATCTATACATGTATTTACTATATAGTAAATACCTAAATAAAATATAATCAGAAAGGTGAAACATAATAATAATAAGGAATTTTTATGATGGAAGCTATAAATGTTAAAGTTTTAGATATTTAAAAGGATTAAAATCTCATTAATTAAATTTTATTATAACGGTAAAATCGAGGAAATATCGATTTTTCGGTAATCAGCGATAGAAGCCAATGATTAGTATAAATAAATACACATCTATCGTCTGCAATACTTCGGCAAGAGAATTTAAATTCGAATTTCGATTTTAAAATTCGAATTCTAACTTCAGATTTCAATTTGAAATTCGAATTAGATGCTAGGAGCAATGCAAAAGGTTGATTCTCACTATACGTTCCGTTTCCCTTGCGTAACCATTACGTATACGCTCCGTTATACTTTTGTTTATTGCATTAGCGCTATGTAACCGGAACGGAAAGTACGTATATGTAATATTTTATGTAAAGGAAACGAAACTGGTACGGAACCGAGACGGAACGTATAGTGAGAATCAATCTTTAGTCTACCATCTCTGAATAGAACCTCCAATGCTTTGATGCATCTTTTCTTTTACGACTAACCCAGGTGGAATCAGCGATTAAATAAATATACTTTTAATCTTTCAAATTTGACTGTATATATGCTATGTATTGTAATACACAGTTATATACTAATACACAGTTACGATGGCACCTCTGTGTGTAGTTCTATGGTTCAGTTTAAGAAAATCCATGAAAACATCGGAAGGGTATGTTGAAATATAACGGTGTACGGTAAATGCATTTGTGAGCATTAATTAATTCGAAATTCCAATTTAAAATCCGAACTTCGAATAAAAAATAACAAATTTCGAATTCGGCAGCACCAATGCAACTTGGAATGAATGAACATTTCTTTGACACATTTTAGGAGACAGTTAACGCTTCTTTGTTAGTTTCTGGATTATTGGATTACTGAATAATAAATATATATAAATAAAATAATTCTTCAGTATTATTACATACTGAAACTATATATTATAATGAATAACACTGGCCAACAGTGATTTTATTGTTTCCCTTATTGGAACAGTTTCAGGGTAACTACAAATGCTAGGTGAAATGCCGTCTGTATGATTTTCTATTATGTTGGACTTGAAAACAATCAAGCTGCAGATTCCAAAAATAGCCTGTCATCATGTGTATATCTCACCTTCCTTGATACCTTTGCACCATTGACTTTATGTCTTGATGGAATTGTTCGCCTTGTTCTTCAAGAAATTCAAGAAATTCTTAAGCACAGTAACGAAAGAGCACCAAGCAGAAGCTTCAACATCAGTTATGGCTTTTGGAAAATTCAAGTCGTTAAGGAGCTTGCGAATTTCAGGACCATCAAAAATTCCAGCCTTTAATTTTTCTTAGTTTGGGGAACGATCTACAAATATATTTAAAGCATTCCCCTTCTTTATGTAAGGCTTTAATAAATTGTTATTTCAAAAACTGGAAGCATTTAGCAGAAATGTAAATTGTTTCTAGATTCCTTGCTTCAAATGTAATATGAAATCGTATAAACATCTTCGCAACAATCGAAAAGAAACTTTTTTTGTTGGCCTGTGTAATGTTAGGCAGTGAATGTAGATTAAAACAATATGCTTACCTAAACAGAAGTTTGACTGACATGGATAATATAATTTATTACTTAAGCCCAATCCCAATAGTACTTGAAATAAGAGCAACAATATTGGAGATTGGGGACGAGGACTGTCATAGTTAATCAGTCCAGTTCTTGGTAATGATCTTCAATCATGAAAACACGTATAAATATATTTCTGCATAAGATTAATTAAACATGGTAGAGAACAAAAACATCCAAATAAAATTAACGTTTTAGCCAAAGTAAATTGGAAAACCACATTTAAACATAATAGCGTACGTATTCATGATCTACTGCCTCAGAATAATGTATCCGGTTTAATTTCGGAATTAACTACGACAATTGTATTTCCCAGCAAGGGATTATTTGGTAATTTCGCAGCAGCGTCACTTTCATAATTATTTTGCGCAAGCTTTCGTAGTAAAGAAATGTACAATGCAAATTAATTAATATCTTAATCTATTAATCTTTTAGGTATTCCCTTAATACAATAGATAAATAAGTAATAAGGACACTCAAAAATGTTCATAATACTTATCCATTGTCTCCCCAAAAATTTATCAACATAATTCTTATAAATCATGGCATAAGTCAGTTACCATCTATTTAAAAAACGTAAATGAAGCTGAAATTTCAATTTCATTATCCTCATTTACGACACGACGCAATTTATTTCCGTTAATTCTCCCTTTTAGGAAAAAAAGGGAGAAGCCCCGGCTTAATATTATTATGTAAATTACCTAATGATATGTTGTGTACATGTACCATATAATACCCTCGTGCAGATAACAAAAGAAGTTTCTTCGGAGCTTATCAAATTTCTGAATTTCGCGTTTCGGTCGGGAGCGAAGAACGAAGGCAAAAAAATGGGGTGAATAAATTTTTGGATAATGAAGATGGATGATTCCCTACAGTTTCTTATAACCGCGCTCTCGCGGCACCAAAGTGTTCCCGCGTATTAAGTTGACTGAATGGATTAAACAACAAAAGTAAAGCTTTTTGGGAGAGAAGAAGATGGAAGGCGAATATTTCGATTTTGAAAAACAGGAATATCTTAAGTGACCGAAACGAAAGAACATTTGCAAGAAAGTGAAACAAGCAGAAATTAAATAATTTGTTTATGTAAGATATTACTATTAAACTCGATCTTAATTTAAATTTCCAAGGGGAAAATAAATAGAAAATTTCTTGTGAATTTCCGTAATCACTAAAAGTTACTGGTGTATTTAAAAACAGTATTTTTACACATTTAAGCGTGTTTAAATTCACTTACAAAGTGCGAATGGTTCCAAAAATTAAGTAAGTAAAATATGCAACAGCCGAGACCATTCCATTGGTTTCCCTCTCTGTATCCTATACGAATAAACAACGTTAGTTTGCTTTCTATCATTAACTCATCATTTGTAAACATTATTTTCATCAATATATTCTTTTAAACTGAAGGAGAAATACGTAGTTGGTAGTTACGATTTTACGTGAGAAGAGTTTCGAGAAAGAAATGTATTCAAAATATAATATTGCAGTAAATAAGCATGACCGTTTTAAATAAAAAGTACTCAAAACATTAGCACATTTATCTAACAATATTTTTTTTATCATAAGCAATTCGTTAGAAGTTCATTCCTTGTTCTATACATTTTAGCCATAACCATTGACTGTTGACATATAATTTTGCACAAAATGCTTGTACTTGGCTCCCGTTACTACTAATGCCGGGAAACAAACTACATTGGCTTTCGTTGCTATTGGAAATTGACTGAAGGGACGCAGACGTATATTTTTCTATATAAAATGTTATAAGCTATGGAAGATGTCACATATTCGCATACAAGTGGAGAGAATAGTTATTTATGTCGCAAGAGAAATGTAAATGCAATTTTGCGGTCGAGTCTACAATACATCCGACTTACTATTTGAATCATATATACATCTGCGCAAGCTATCTAGATTCCATCTACACCTACATTCCAAATATGTATCAGAAAAACTCAAAAAAATTCTTCCTGCCTGAAAAATTAAAATTTTTGTGAATAATGTTACACTTTATTTAAAACCCAGGAGAGGTCCATAATACCTTTTTTATTATTCAGCCGAGCTTTCATACACACCTACATTTTACAAATTTCAGAGTTATTGTAAATTATTTCGACCACGTTGTATCATCAGTCCCGAAATGAATGTTGCTTCTTTCAGCCAAATAATACCGAACGTAAATGAATACAGATATAAATATCGCCCTAGCGGTCCGCTGCTCGCTGACCTTCGACATAACAAAAGAGAAACGAAAACAACGACGAAGTGTATATTTCATGATTTCTCGACTCGGAACAGCGGGTAGGACTACGCGGATTGTATTTTTTCACGGAGCATTTGCTTTTCCTTCATGTTTTTTGCAGTCACTTTTCGGAGTAATTCCCGGTCTTCGTCCTGTTTTAAATATGTAGATTCCTTTATCTTTGTACAGCACTCTAGCCGAAGGAGCAGGCGGAAAGCTGATAGGGAGGAAAATGTGCGGGGGACGTATTTATAAATATACGGGAACAATTACGCCTACAAAAGAAAATAATTCGTTTTATGTCGTTTCAACGTGAAAAAAGCAAAAGTAGAAGCATGTGTTCAGGTATAAAGAAAAAATATGTTCGTATTAATAAATGCAATTCTCTGAACACTGTTTTGAAGCACTTATTTTAGATTGACCTTCTTTAGATATATAAATGTTCCAAAACGCAAAGTCAAACTATTGAATTTGTTCAAAGCATGGTATAACAAAACATCAATCTTCATTGTACAATAAATATTAACAATAGAATTTGTGTGCAACCTATGAGTATATATAAGTTACAAGCGTGATAGTACTCTGAACGTAATATTGATTTGATTGGCAACGAAGCGTAAACCGAAAAGAAAATAATTCATCTTTTAACAGATTTTAAGATTCGTGTCCATTTAAGGAAGGATAGCGACCCTGCCTCAGCAATGGGAAGCCCATGTGGTTTCAAAGAATTTCGGTTATAAAACTAACCAACAACATTTCAGTAAAGATAATTTTAATATAATAAAAAATAATAATTTTTCAAATAAAGTGAAGGTGTAAAATTATGTAGTACCTAAAAGCATTCGAGATAACTTTGGCCCGCCTTAATGGATTATTAAGAACTTGCATTCGTTTTAAGGAGCAATTTACGAAGATTGTGAGAGTTGTTATTTATAAAGACTCAAAATAGAAGAGAATGACCAAAAACGGAAGTTAGTAAATATTAGTATTGGCATTATGTCAATGACTATTTTTTAAATTACCTAGCAACGATAAGAAGAGTAGCCGGTAATGTACATGACATAGTTATTTATGGTAGTATTAACATAATAAACTATTAGTGCTAACATTCAAGTTATATACAGAAGATAATAACTGCAGGTTCTGCGTTCCATTTGAATTTTTCCAGAAATTATGGACCCATCCTTAAACGAACACCCAGTATACATCATCCTATAATTTTTTTTTATTAATCTATATAGGTAAATTCTAACTTCGCCATTTGTTTGTCAACTATTTCCCAAAAATTACAAATATGCTATTATTTTTTAAATTTTTGGGAAATGTCGAAGGAGAAAGTTAGTTTTTTACCAATTTACCAACTCTCAACACTCTAGTACACCTTTACCTCTTTTCAGTTTTTTTGATAACTAATTTTTAAGTTTGACATTTTTTAGAATAGAAATATTACTAGTCGGCTTTTTGAAGTATTGATCAACATACAATTCATTGTGGAAAGAAATTACAGTATTGGTACCTCGATTTAAGCATCGTTGAGCTGTAAATTTCTTATGTCAAAAGAAAGAAGAAACGTGGGTATCATCAGCATATTAGTAATAGTCGCATTAGTTAAAAGCACTTAAGGGATGTGATACATACAAAGAGAATAAAAGTGCAACCTTGAGGCACATCACAGACAAAAGAGATTATATTAATATCAATTAATAGCTGTTTGTGAGTCTGTTAATGCCACTGAGCCATCGCCAAGTCCAATAGTTCTCAGAATTGTAAGCAACTCAGGGTACGTACCGTGAAAGATCAAGTAGAACAAAACAGTTAATTTACTACTACCAGATACAGAAATAATGTCATCTATTACCTTCGTTAGCTGTTGTACAGCTATGGAATCGATGACAACCAGATTGATGTTTAAGCAACATGTGAGAAACTTCAATAAATATCCAGCAACTACGGACATTTATTCAAGATCTTTTTCAAAGATTTTCCCCATGTAAAGTAAAACATTAATCGATGGGAGATGGGGATTGTTTAGGCAAAAGGCGAAATTGTAGGTATCTGTTTAAATTTCAGGATCCATGCAACTATTAAGGATGTGTACTATATAGTAAAGTAAAAATGGCACGTACATTTGAAGATATTTTAAATTTATCAAAGCCAGATGCATTGCTTTTAAACCATTTTAGAACTTTAAAACGTCGTTAAGAGGAATGTGTCTGTGGGGAAAGATACCATTGGATGAAATTGTGAGAACCTACAGTAGAAGGGACACAGAGAAGTGTTTATTTAACTGATTTAAATCCTATCAGGTAAGTATGAATCATTTCCTTTGTGGATACTTAATTAAGTTCTTTCCATAGCCTTTTCGGTTACTACTAATTTCTCGATACGAATGACTACAGTAAACGGTTCCTTCTCGCGATCAATTTCTGTCTGGCACTGTCCTGGTTTCCAAATTGGAACCGCATAGTTGTGATTTCTCCTACCAACGTTCCATTCACAAACCTATGAGATATCTTCAGGGCTTCTGTTGTTGTTGCTGGTATTACTGCTACTGCTACTAAACACTCACTGACAAGTATTAATTCCGGTGGGATCGTTTTGGATCCATAGAGCGGATCAATGAAACGTGGCGGTTGCTAGAAAGTTTGGTCAAATGGAGCTTCCATGTACGATGTAAGACACCCCCACCTTCGCGGTTTAAATTGTAGTGGTAACACGATTCCATACGCTCCACAATCACCACCATCGTTCAGCCCAAAAAACCATTTCCATATCTAAACCCGACCCACTTCCACAAGGATTGAGCCATATCCCAAAAACTCTGATCTTGAATAATTATTTCGGGAAAGATATTTAACTTGTATTAACCGCTACACCACAGCAACTCCTCTCGTCAAGCCCTAATTCTCGTTCGGAATGAATAGTAGACGGTCATTACGCGGTAGTAGCAGCAGTAACACCAGCAGCAGCAACAGAAACCCTGAAGATGTCGGTAAAAGAAACCACAACGATACGGATTCAGCCCGAAAACGAACTTCTAAACTAATTTCCTTTTATTAATACTTATTGTAATGATCACTACCATTTAGGTTACTATATTGTAGGAAAATGGCTTATAGAGATCAACAAATGTTCAAAATTTAAATTAATAATTCTTATTTACCTCATCAAATTTAAATTTTTTCTTTGTCACATTACTAATAATTCAAGCAAACGCAGGAGACTCCATGCGATTTAGCAGACTTAAGAAGCAAATAATAAGAGCAATATTAAACTACATACCACTTGTTAAATAACGGCATCAACACTTTCAATTAAATCTAAATCTGAAACTTTTATCAAATCGAAAAATTACGAAATAACAGACGAAGATCGCGTAATTGATAAAAGGCAATTGATTTTTTTTAAACTCACGACAATCAGCAAGCGATATCGAACAAACAAACAAGAGAGAAAGAGAGATAGAAACGGAGATGACGCTGTGCTTCAAGCCGAATTATCTCGGGAAGTTTTTAATTTCGTTACAACGCAGTACTACTCCCGCACGGGGAAACTTTTAAACAACCGGCAGATATTGTGTGATGATGCTAAAAGGAAATTAATGCAGTTTCGCCCAGCGCAATCTCTTCGCAGTCGTCTTTGATTTTTCCTTCTCGCTTTTGTTTCGAGCGCTTGCCGTCGTTGTCCTTAGGATCCGCGTTATCTAAACGCCGCTTGCTCTTATCGTCTGCAGAACGTTTGTGGTTTTCTATTTAGTAGTTTTTGTTATGACAAGACCGGTCCGCTCTCGGGCAGATGTTCTGCTTGATGATTTAATTGGAAAAGATGCTTTCTTTTCTGCAATTTTTTACCACTTCGACTATGACAATAATGATAGTGTAATGGTTTAATGAGGTATGCTCTAACATCATAAGCCATTATGCATATGTTTCCACCTATAGACCTATAGACTCCATCTTAATTTCAAATGCTTCGTATTACCACCAAAATGCTTATTTTACTGTGGAATATAGCGTATGGTTTTAAAATTCAGACAAATGCACTTCTAAGGCATCAATTGCTGCAATTATTGGTTGACTCTGCTGGAATTTTCGATGAATCCAGAATTCCACCGGGTGCGTCAAATTGGCTGCTACACCTTTGAGCACCACTTATTGAATTGGTTTAGATCCTTTAATTTCAAAAATTATGAAATTATTTGAAAAACAATTACAATTTGAATTTGAATTTTAAACATTATTAAACATTATTGTCATTAAAAATTTATTAAGTTGTTTAAGAACATAATTTTTAAGACTGCTGCAACTAATGATTTATTTTCCCATTTGTTTTTCTATTTTCAAAGCCCTGCTAAGGTTTAAATTTAAACTAGTTATATCTGCACTGGTCATCTCTCCCTGCACAAGCTTATTACTAAAGTTCTCCACTTTCTGTGCGCTTCACGAAATTAATAGAGACTAGACAGACACGTGTTTTGTCGACTCTAGGAGAAACCAGTAGGCAACACGAACCTATTCTCATGAGACGAATAAACACGAATTTGTCTAGTCTCTGCTAATTTCATGAAGCGCACGAAAAATGGCGAACTTTACTTATTACTAAAGTGGAAAAATAGTGGAAAACAAACTAGACCAATGCAATATGACAAACAATCGTTTAAGTTGACCTTCAGAAATACATTTATAAGATCCTAACGAAATACTCCAACAATTTAGTGATGGTGCATTTTTAATTGTAACCAATATACCTACGTTTGTTTTCGTTTGTTTTATATTACGTCTTGTATAACCTGCCTTTTCACATAGCGATAGTATCACCAGCACAAACAACCAGTTGTGCCAGCCACTTTGAATTTTCTTTTGCTCTACATAAACTTCGGGTGTTATGGTAATATAAAGATAACATACATAAATAAAATCAACCAGCTTTCGATTTTTCAAATTTCACAGCTCGTCATAATATGCCAATAATACGCAACTTTTTCTATTAAATTTAACAGACTGGAAATTTGTTTATTTTTATGTTTCAAAAACACCTTTAACTCTAAGTTCAGTTTAAGAAAAACAGAATGAAAGTATTAGAAGCATACATTACAATATTTTGTGTGTGGAGGCGGAGACTCAAAATAAATCCATAATTTCAACTATTCCTGAAATAAAAGCAAGTCAATCATTTAAAATAAATATTTATTTCATCTGTGTTGAACAGAAAAGTTATTAAAAATAAACATCAAAGAGTGTAGATAGTTAATGAGCATTTTCAAAAATACCATCGCCAAATCCTATGTACTTATTTTCTCCTTTTACGATGTTATAGATTGCACGTTTAATAATGTCGGGATTATTTGTTATTGTGTACCACCCTCAAAGAAAATAGTCAATTGGGTTTTAGTCCGAAGAGCAATTCTGCGAATTTATCTCTCTTCTGTGCCCTCACTGGACCTTGTCTACCGAACCATTGCCCAGAAAAATAATTGTTTAAACAATCTTGTACAGGTAAAAGGAAGCGGGGAGGAACTCCATCATGATCGTAGTCGAAAATTTAGAGGAACACTGCCTAGAATTTCTACTAAATAATCTAGGAACTCTAAGTATTCTTCTCCAGTAAGGCGCACATCCAACATAAATGCACATTTTCTCTATCTCTACATTCTTTCGCCCCTTAAGGGTTGATTCATTTATGAAAGTTTGTAATTTCGTTGTTGTTTCCTTGTTCAAGTTTCCAGCCATATGCCATATAATTAAAATTGAGTTCGTTCCCCATGTACCTCCCAACCGATCGAATGCTTGTTGTGGTTTATTTATTCTTGCTCGTACCTCTGTTTTGCTTCTTCCATTCTTTTCTATTATTGCTCCTGGATAATTCGTTCTATTTATTCAATTTCAGTGTTTTCTATTTTGATTTGGTTTGTCTGTCCATTCCCGTTTCTCAATATTTTAGTTTTGTTAACATTCATTTTTAGCCCTGCTCTTCCTGATCCCGCTGCTGATCTTTGTACTTTCTTTTGCAGATTGGCGAAGTCCATGTCTTTCAGTTTGCTCTATAAACTCTATGTTATTCCAGTTCTATTACTTACTACTCTCTTCATTATCGGATTTCGAATATCCGAATTTAAACATTTTCGAGTTGAACAGCGTTAATCCAAACACTTAAAGACCCTGTTCTTCATCCCTGATCAATATGTAACAGTTATAGGTTGACTAAACCTTTAAATTTTGACCCAAAACCGATAGTTAACACCGCCGCAAACGTTGTCACCCCGGCGTTGATCGGATCCCCACATCAATAATTCAGAAACAATTTGGCGAAATCGTTAGGTAGAGGCAGCTTGCGACCGTCCCACTGCAGTACCGCGTAAATATTCTATAAGATTACAAAGTTTGGCTCCGGTCGGTCCCGATACTTGTTATAAGGCCGCTCTGAAATTACGTCGCACGCATACAGCGAGAATGCATTAATTTAGATTATGATTCGGCGTTAAGCGGAATCTGCGCCCCGAGTACCGCTCAATATGCTATCGGCATGCATACATTAACCTCATCAATATTCGCCTACATCGGCAATACGTCGACTTGTTCAGCGGATTAAAGCTTGCGCTTCCATAATTATTTTGGCGGCTTCATTTCGCAAAGTCTATCTTTTGAGGCGGTAACGAGCGGCGGAATCACAATCGGGTATCAAATTTATGCTAAATCGGGTAAAACGTTTGCCGAAATTGTTTCTGATTGAAATGTGATTGAATTAGAAAGTGTGTTAAAAAATATTCATTTATCGAATTTTGCGAATATAAAATGAACCTTTAGAATTTTATGCTACTGTAGACCCTGCATAATATGTAGCGATTCAAGTCATTAGCCCGCGCATCGTTTTAATCAAATATGAGCTCACAATATACCGAGATATGCAAATACTTCTGTGTATTAATAAGGATTCGGTTATTGTTATCACGTCTCGGTTTTGTGGTTTCCTACTTAAGAATATATTGATCTAAAGAAAATTTCATTTATTTAGTGATACTGCTAGTTAATGATGAGCTTCCTATACTTATTGAAGATAAGCTTAACCTGACCAATATATGTTCGAAGTCTGTAGAGGAAGAAGCAATCATATAACTTCTGTAATAAAATAGTTCCATACACTAGTTTCTTTCAACTCTGCTTATTCGCAGATTTCTCAGTCGTTAAGTATGGTAACTATGTCTTAGTATTGTTGGCCTCGGCTATTATTATTAAAACTTCTAGGTTCCAACATGATTAGAATAAACGGAATCCACTGCAGCTCTTGCCCATTCGTCGTCTAACTTATGGAGGCCATAGAAAAAATATGCACAATCAGTTGAAAAATCTTTGCACTCAATCATCGTTTGAACTATCCACATCTTTCCATATAAGTATGCAATATAAAGCTAAAAAGCCTTAAGAAATATTTAATTTCTACATTGCATTTTTTCCCATGAGTATTATCACCAAACTTGTTATATTTGCTGAATTATAATTCAATTACTCTCACTGAACAAATCCATATGGCAGCATCTATTTAGAGAAAACTGAAAATGATGTACACGAACGGAAACCAATTTTTTTCAGCGCCTAACACAATGCATTAAACAGTTGTCGGATCGTTGCGACTCTTGCGTCTCCATGTTCGTCAGTTTTTAAGTTCAATTCCGTTTGCTATACAAGTAATTCGCTACTACTTAATGGTATTGGGTATATCGCTATGTCTCAACCCAGTTCGAAATCAAAGAAATATTTATTCTTATACGAATCCCTCCATTTTCCCGTTGGCACTATCCTAGTCGATAGAAAAAGTAAACATTTGACAATGTTGAAATCAAACCATACACCGTCTTAGCTCGAAGATGGCTGAACTGAATCATGGTAAGTATGAGTGGTAATAGATGCCCCGTTAGTACCTACGGTGATATCGCGCATAACTCATAGCTGTAGGCAAAAGCATTCGAAAAAATACTTGAAATTAGATAACCGCTAAAAGCTTTGATCTTCTTTTACGGTAGGTGACTACTGGTGAAAGTTTTACAAGTAATGCAAAAACTCGATGGAATAATTGAGTGTTAGCAAGAACTACGTCAGCCAACTTTCAAAATATATATTTACAGAAAGCAAATATGCATGTATAAATGACGTTTACATTAGATAATGTAATAGTTTACCATCCACACTGAGGTCTGTATATGTCTATTCGAAGGATACACATTTCAATTATATCTATTCTCACTGCTAATTTTGAGTACACTGTCCTTTAAAATATTATTTACATGCTTCTGAGTGGACTAGAGAAGCACGAGAAAAGCAGAAATTTTCTATAATCAAACGCAATCTTTGCGATGTTTGGATGTTTTCCTTTGACGTGTACGCAACCTGCTCAAAATTATGTTTTCACTATTAACAACTTCGTTATTTCATTGCAAGCGCAAATTCACTGAGTAGAGTAGCAGCTCCAGCACGAAACCAGTCCAATATTTTATTGTTGCAATATTTACTAAACATTTAGAATATGGATTAATATAAAGATCCAGTAAGTACTAAATATCCTCAGCTTTGCCAGCTTTCCTAATGTCTGAAAGAATGTTATGAATGATTCTACAAGCAATAAGGTTTAAAATACTTAATCTTATTTCCTAATTCCGACAAAATTCTGAAAAAATATTCTTACTTGTAGATGTCTCTTCAAAATAATGAAAGTAAAAATTACTTGACTACGCAAGGATTCGATGCAGCAAAATTTTGATTTCAATTATAACTATGACTACAAACAAGAGCTCTATCCTAATGAAAATGTAAATAATATACACCTTTGCAATCTTCCAACAGAACGTTATCCACAAAGCTCCAAAACATATTGAACAAAAAGGCAACGTTTCTAAATATGCACTGCAAATATGAATGTGTATTAAGCTAATTTAGTTCATTATCTTAGTATCTACTTGCATTATTAGCGTTTGTGTGTTCAACTGTTCGCTTCAGCATTAATACAGACTGCACTCAACGTATACTGTACGCGTTTACTTATATAATTAAATCTGCTTTCAAAAAAAAAAAAAATTGACCATCTACGTTATATGTACGTTCGTATCATCATACGTAGATGTGAAATCGAATTTTCCACCTCCGCTTGCCAGGACAGGATATCAAACTATAATTCCTCTCCGTGGGAATCATTCGACCGTAATATTTGATAAATTTTGAAAACTCTATCACCCTCGCTGCCGTCCATATCTACATATATAAACATTACGCGCCAGCGGATTGTCGGAAGTGGGTGGGTCGGGACAGCCGTGACGGTACTGTAGTTCCCGAGGGCACCGTTTTTAGGGCGACGTGGGGGACGACGCGAAGAGGTGATCGACCAGGTAGTAACACCTGTTTGAAATACCCTCGGCCGCGTATTTCGTGTTTTGGTAATTAACAAAAGGGCATCCGAGTGACCCTTTTCCGTACTGGTCCTGTACTGGTACTGTATGTATGCAAGTAACTGCGTTGTCTCGCTCGGGCTAATCCATTGGAACGGGCCAATTGCTGGTTGTGATGTTTTCTAATTTTGTTCACTAAATGATAACGTGAATAAATTACTTACGTTACCAATGAGAAAATACAATATGCTGTAATTGATTTTAACTGAATTATTGTATTTTACCTTCTGAAAGGTAATATTCCTCTGTTAAATTTCGTTTTTACAATTCTACATACGATAATACTTCGTTTATTTTTCAAGTTCTTATTAAGTTAAATCGTTAGATAAAAGAATGCCTCCGATTTCACATTTTTCCAAGAGACTGCGATCCAAATTAGAGCATTTACACTACTGCTTGTTACTTTTTCAACAAACAGTAAAGTTGAAGTTAAATTTGCGATTAGTTAAGCTTATTTATTATTATTACTCAACTAGCCCAAAATAAATGTGTCTTTACAATACTTTAACAATTCATGCTAAAAACTTCTCTATGCGTTATTGGAATTCGAGTGTAACGTTTACGATCTATAAATTTAAAAATTACTAGTGTCGTCTTCACCTTTCATTGTAATTACATTTTACTAATACATTAGTACATCCTGGGCATCCCAATAACATTAATAATTTCATATATTCCGTAAACGTCGTGAACTCTAACAACCGCACAAACTTTATATAGCACATACGTGAGTATATTGCGGAATAAGTTGTAAGAGCAGCTTGAAAGAATAGGAAAAAATGCGTCTTGCCACTTAATACATCAAAAACTTTAAATCCTGGCGAGAACAAAAAAACGCATTAGAGCAACTAATGCAATAAATATGGCTTATATTGTGCTAACCTGTTTTGAACTTTGTACGTGGCAAGCACTTACGGGTAACTGAATATTTCACCTATATTGACTTCAAAACTTGTAAACTTGAAAAGCTTTCGATCTTCGTCGGCGTGCATGTATTTCCGCTTCCCTCGCGGACACATGATGGGGTAATCGACTTGAACTTGGCACGTTAAAGCCGCTTTCTGCGACTTCTTGGCAGGCACATTGTTTAAAATTTAATTTAACGACGATGATAAGTTTGGCACGTATTAGTACACCTAATACTAATCTCTTCGGAACCGAGCAAAGGATGTGACTAAAATTAATTAATACCCGAAAGGAGTCAAAGAATCGATTAGATAGAGGAAAATATATGCTCAAAAGGGAAACACAAAGTATAATAATTTTCGACATCGAACTATCTTAATATTCAAATATAATATGATAAAAAAACGTGATCGGGAGAATCATGTTTTCCTTTAATTATTTTTTATGATGGTTACAAATACATCTTAGAGCAAAAATTGAGACTTCAAATTACGTTTTGCATTTATTACCAAGTTTAATCGTTCAAATTTGATGTTTATTGTTTCCACATTTTACAGTACCATGTCTTGATTTATATTAACAAATATTTCGTGAAACTGGTGCAGTAAATCGCAAACCCGGTAGTGGTAGACTCAAGAACAGAAATTGGCGATAAAAATAGGTATATAGATCATTCAGCTAAAAAGTCAATTAAAGAGCTTTCACGGGAAACTAAAATGTCATGTGATACTTGTCAGCATATTCTTAGAAAAGATCTCGGAAAGTATCCCCATAAAATTCATATTGTTCAAGAACCCAAGCCCATTGACAATAAAAGAACGACTACTACTTTAACTATTTTGTATTATATGAAATATGTATTTGTCTAATATAATCTATCTTCCTGTATAAAATAGGGAGGCTATTATACAATTTTTCTGCCATATACAGTTAAGTGACTAACCGAACGAAAATGTTGAGAATAGGTGCCGCCTGCGGAAGCGCTACTTTACGGCCGAATGAAAACCTATTATAGACCTTTGTCCCGATGATAACTACTTCCGTTAAGTGTATTCGGGAGTGTTTATGTTTCTATTATCTCAGCTCCTACAAATTTATTTACGTTGGACATTGTACATTAGGTACATAAGCACATTAAGGAATCGTGAATTAATTTCCGCATTATGTCTATTCACATGAATGGATTTAATTAATTTTATATCCTCTCTATCTTCTTTCCGATTAGATTCGCTAATTTTCGTACTTCTCGTTTTATACTTAACCCCAACAGATTTTCACAAAGGCTACTCGCAAATATTGAATTAAATAAGAGTAAAAAAGGACAAAAATGTTGAAATTAATATATACTATTTTGTGAGTATAGGTATTAAATTGTTCACGCGGATATTTTTGTGAGTAAAAGTTGTTTTCCTGCTTTTTCGGGCTGCTAGCGACGTTGCACGCGAGCCCTGATACCTAAATCAATTGGTAACTGATACCATTTTTAGATTGAAGTTATATTTTTGAAGATTAGCATATGCTAGATGGATATACTAGGGGAAAGTGTGCTAACATGAGATACTTTTTAACTGCCTAATAAAATATTTATCAACCTTTTATTTTTATTTTCAATAATGTCTAATGATCTAAACGATAAACAACTTTTTTTAACAAAGGCATTGTAAATGTACTAAAAACAGTGCTTTATAGCTTTTTCATCATGTGCTTTGGAAAAGAGTTGCCCAATATAAGACAGTGGGTATTCCTAATATGAATCAGCCTCTCATATTGGACAAACATGTATATTTAAATTTAAAAAATTTATATTTTACAATAAAATGTGGTACATTGAAACAAAGGGTCCTATCTCTCAAAGCTTTTTAATAAAATAAGTTACAAAAATGCTCACCATTAGGCAAGCTGAAAGCCAATCCATTAAAAATAACAACTAGAAGACTTCGTTGTTTGAAGAATCGTTACATTTAAGTAATTCTAAATTAAAATTAAAACAGTGTAACATCGTAAATAACATGAAAAAGCAATTCGTGTGACAATTCGCTTTTCCCAAGTGCTATAACTGCAGCATCTTTGGACCATTTTTTCTATTAGGCGAAGCCATCTGTAATCTAAACAGGCCATACTAAAAGAACTTAGGAGCAAAAAAAGCATTTTCTTAATTATATTCAATACATGTATACAGCTACATACAGATGTGCGCCTTACGGGAAATATCTCATATTTGGCATTCTGTTGTTTCTTATTAGACACAGCCATGTTTTTTTTTTTTTGGAAAAGGTAAATTAAACCCAACTAAATTAAAAAGTGTAGAACAACGATTAGCAAATAATACACTAAATACTTGTACAGATCTTTCAAAACAATTTACCTTTTTCATCAAAAGAACAACCCTAAAAAAATTTGAAATCTTCCATTTACACTTGTTTTGCCATATTCTGAAGGCTTCAGTTGGGATGGATTATATTGGAACTGTATCTGAACGACCTCTAGCTAATAGTTCATTGCTCAATAGACTAATAATTGCAAAGTAATCTTATTACTGACTGACGGTTAGTAAGTAATTACTTCGGAGGATGCTGTCCTTTTTTTTAATTATTCTCGTCATCTTTCCCCCAAACCATTATTTTACGATAGCAAACATATTTTTATATTCTGACTAGCTAACAAGACAAGAGCCACCAGACTCAGCTTTCATAAAAATGGTTATAAATTCAAATCAATTCATTTATATCAATTTTCGAACCGTTAACCGCATTGAACCAACGTCCATCTTCGTACCAAACTATTTTTGTTGTGTGAATGTAATTGTAACTGAACATATACCAAAAGTAGCTTTAACCCAGACAACAAAAGTGTACATTCGATTGATTTTGAATAATATCCCTTTCTATATTATTGTGCAAGATTAACCACCTATTTTCTTCATATTCAACAAAACTTCTGATTACTCTAAAACCACGTGTAACAACTTCTGCCACTGTTGTATGCGGTGCAATTGCACGAGCTGCAATATCGGAAGCAGTCAACGCTTGCAACTCTAGCAAAGTTCCACAGCCTCTGGCATCAACATTAATACTTTCTCGAACTTACTCAACAATGTATCGTACAGCTTCCCTATTATATTACATATACAAACCGCAAAGGGATTAGTTCGTTGTTTATAAATTTTACGTCTTCTATCAAAAAAGTTTTGTATTTCGATGATTCTAACTACAGTATTTATGGTTGCTATTGCTTCCATTTTAGAACTTAAATTTATCGATAATCAACTATCTTACTTTGTCATAAACAAAATAAAACAAGGCTTGTGATCTAAACTCGGTGGCTCGGGAATTCGAAATGTTGATATTTGGTATATTTTTCAAATTTAATATATTTTACAATATATTCAATCTTTTTATTTCATTATATTCCACTAATGCCGAGAATATCAAGCATTGTCTCAGAATATGTCAACATCTTCACAGCCGTCAACAAAGAAAAAGTACTTTGCCATTGCCATACACCATTTGCTCCTTGAAATTAGGTTTCAGAGTTAAATATACGTTTGAACTGCATCTAAAAAGATCGAGGCATACCCAATAACAAAGATGTGCGAAGCTTTTCTTAATGCCAATATCCCATTAAACACAGCTGGATAGAGTTCTTAAAGAAATATACTAAACAAGATGTTCCTCGTCTTTCGGCATTTAAATAGTTCTACATACCTAAGCAATTCAATAAATAATAAATAAAATCAAGCCAAAATTAGTCAGTGCGTTGCACCCAGAAAAATCTCCCATATTATTAGTAGTAGCCACAGAAATTATATTGTGATTAATATGTCGTTGTGCATGGAAACATGGCGATTAACAAAATTATACTTTAAACTTATCTAGGCTACTGCATAGACTCCATCGACGCTTCACCGACCAACAGTCGCCTCTTTGATTATCACAGTAATTTAACGTTTACTTTCCAGTTTGCCGTACATTTATTCAAATTTCTAAAATGCAAATATGGTATTTGTTTATGGTTTTTGTAGTGGACTAATGCTACTCTCAATTTGTAAACAAATGAAATAAAAACGCGCATATAACCATTAAAACAATTTAATTAGTTCAGTAATAAGGTGGTCCGGTAGAATTTCGAATTGCCATTCAAATGTTGGGAAATAAGTAACCTTAATTAATTAATCCTTTATATTGAATGATGAAACAAAGCTATGGAACACTGTACCCTACTAAAGGCTCTAGCTGTTGTAATAGGTTAAATAGCTTATATACCATGTTGGGCCGTCGCTCAATGTACAAAACTATTACAAGCATATTAGTTCTATTTTGTGTACCACTAATATAGTTTTTTTGTATATATGTTTGCTATTCTGTCAAAGGCTTATAAGCAATTGGTACGGTTGTATCACATTAGTAAAACTAATCACATGCATGCAATATTTCCCATTCCCAAAATAATACAGTATCAGTTGCAATATTCATTTACATCTAATTTAATAATCCCATCCATATTAATTAGTTTAAATGCAAAATGCAAACGACAAATTTATTATTAATTAAATAATTAGGTGCAAGCATTATTCGCGTTCCATGCAAATATTAATATTAATAAAGCTTAGTTTTACAATTTAATATCACAGTAGAACTACTCTACTTTCAAACACCATAATCTTTACTCGCGTTAACATGCCCTACTAAATTGCAAAAACCGCAAAAAGGAAACGAAGCGGTTGCAATGCGAGTAAGTAAGTCTATGAATTACGATGGAGACGTACAGGCCCGGAATGACTCCTAATTAAAAGATTTTCTAATGAATGCTGGGATGTCCCGCGTTAACGGGACTCGAGTTTAACGAGCATGCAAATTTCCGTACTGTAGAGCAGCGGTACGTGCGCATATAGGCTAAAGAACCGGATGGTGTAGACAGAGAGCGAACGACAAATGAAAGAAAGTATTTACTATTGTACTAGCAACTATGACATTCAATGCGTAAGTTACAGCCTAAATTGAATTAAACCTAATCCATACACCATGATTACGAAAGGAAATTTTATGTAACAGATGTAAATAATGCTAGAGTCTGAAGATTATAAGTTCATTTCTAATTCTTTTCGATTAGTTGTTAATAGAAAAACTAAGCTACGTATAGGCTTGTTCTCAAGTAAGAGATTTACTTTCGGAAAGTAAAAATTGGACCAGAGTTGCTGCAATAATGGGATCTTAATGTACCTATGTAACAACCTATGTTCCATCGTGGCAACTGCTATCACAAGTAGGAAAACAAAGTGATTGCAATTTAGTGATTTATTCTCAAAATAAAGCTAATCTAAACATAAATTTAAACGATTGAAACAGAAGAGAAATTGATATACAAAAAGGAATAAGTTCGGATAGATAGATTTGAGACCAGACGCTTGTAAAATGAAGGCGTACCAGCAAAATTTGAAATGGTCTACAATTAACTTCCCCCGGTTAGGAGACCCAAGGATTAGTGATGTCCAAATTGCAGATGTTCTTCAGGGGAATCAAAACATAACCAATACTGATCCAGTAGAAATCAGTAGCATTAATATAATTTAATAAATTTGACCTAAAATCTTAAAAATATATTCTTATAAACTGCAACGACTCTTTGATTTGAAGACAGATATGACCATCAGATCCAATTGTTATTTGCGAATAATGGCTATGATCGAAATTGAGTTCGAATGCTTATCTCGTATTACATAGAGAGGTGAGACTCATTCCTCTGTTAGTGTCCAGAACTGTGGAATATGGTTATTAGACACTCTACAGAAGAAGGTCTTCATAACAAGAAAGTCACTGTTTGATGCGGTTTCACAGTTAACTTCATCATTAGTCTGTTTTTTTCTTTTTTTTTGTGGAAATGCAAAATGACAAGATCGTAACTGTAACTTTTACTGGCGAACGATACCACCAAGCGAAAGATTAGTACTGCATTCATCATCTTTGTTATATGCAATATTTTCGTTACAAATACTTTTTGTTATATTTAGAAGGAGATTAAGAGCAAAAACTGAGTCAAATTTTTACTTAAGGAATTTCCAAAATTACTTGATATATTTGTTTGTGTTTTGCAATATTTATCTCTTTAGCCAAATTTCCGAACTATTTATCCATAAAATTGAAATTAATCTGTGGGGATGGATATTGCAAAATGGTTTTACGCTTGATTATATAGATTTTGTATCCTCATTTAAGCTATATACGACATTTCCAACTTTCTTCGCATTATTAAAATAAACATTGAGTTTGTATTCATTGATTGAAGAATCATACTTAAATACTACTAGATATGGTTTTCCTAATATTTCTGAATGTATAGTAGTAATAACAACGTTTACCACAATTCTGCCTAATGTATTCATTGTTTCGTCTGAACCGATCTACAAATATTTGTCCCCACACTTAACTAACTTTAAATCTGACAAAAGAATAAAAAATCATTGTGACATTTCTTAAACGCAAAGAAATAAACAACTTTAAGTTTAGCAACACAATTTTTAAAGATAGATTAAAGAGAAGAAAGAATAAATAAGTAGATAGTTACATAGATAGAGCCCGATCAATCCTTACTGTAAAACTTTCTGAGCGACTGCTTAACAGAGCAGCGGTGAAGAGTTGTTACACGAGTACGTCTATGTCTTAGCACGATAGGGACTGAGAAAGACGTCAGTTCGCGCCCTAGTAATAATAATAAAACAAAACTACACAAACAGGTTCAAATAATTGGCAGTACAAAACGGCGCGCGCTTTCCGGGTACTTTGAACTGCCCTCTATATGGTACTTTCGGGAATTACATTAGTGTTCTAGAGTCTACTCCAAAGTTCTTGAATATTTTGTGGTACATCAACTTTATAAGCATTATTTTTAACAACTTTCCATAAAAATATTATTCCAATAAAATATCCTAGAGGACTTAAATCAGGAGATCTCGCCGGCCATACAGCAGCTCCACCATTTCCAATCAAACGGTTTGGAAACTCTTGACTCCTCACAGTTGCCGCATTGTGAACCGGTGCGGCGTCTTGTTGCCTCCATAAATGTTGTAGTTGATTTAGTAGAAAATTGTTATCTAAGAAGTTAGGTACGTACGTACAAAGAAGATTTAAGCATCTTTCTCTATTTAATGTTTCTTCATACACAAGTGGTTCTATGAATGCCCATCCAAACGTTTAATCCAAAACAATTTATGGCTTCCTAGCGCTATTTTGTCTGAGATTATGTACTGCCCAATAATGCTCCACTTTCCTGATAAAGATTCCAGAATTGGTAAATTTCGATTCACCTGACCAAATGATTCTGTTTAAAAAATATTATCCTTCCCAATATCCTGCACTGCTCAATTCGTCTTAAATTATCACCAGGCTGTTAACGTGAATGGTTATCTAGTTTCAACTCATTTCGATATAAACTTCCCCATGCTTCATAAGCTTTGCACAAACACCATTAATTTATCATTTATAAAATATCCCGTTGATTCTCATTCGTATTCGTATTAACGCGCCGACTCGGCAAACGATTCATTCTCGATTAAGTTTGTATCAAGATCTAGAAATTGATACATCATTCTGGATACAGTTGTAAATATCTACTACTTCTTTTCGTTTGGAGTATGTAATATTCCAATGGCTATTTCCTGTAAAAGGAAACTACTGGATTCCATAACTGGTGTTAGAGCTGAAATTGATAAAATAGAAAGTTTTGACGATATCTGCATTATAACACCTTCTTGGTTGATACTGGGCGAATCAAATTTCTGTCATCCACATGCGGAATTGTGTTACTCCAGGGCATTTCTGTGCAACATAGGAGATCGTTGATAAAAACGAAGAAAAGAGTGTGTGGAAAAACGGAGTTTTGCAGAACACAAACAATATGAGTTTCTAAAAACCACGTGTGTATTTAAACATTTGAATTTCTATCTCCAACGATTGAAAATGAATATAAGAACAGGAGGTATTAAGTGATTACTGTAGTAAATAAAATGCTAATAAAAGTGGGTAAACCTAATTACTTGAACGAAGAAAATGTGTACATAAATGTTGCTTAGTTTTTTAGTAAAATAGCCATATAAATTATGACATTTGTCTATAATTTATCGTATCCCCTCTACTGTCCTTTCATTTTTTACAAGGCATTATCGAAAGTACTTCCTAATTGCCTCTATTATTTATTATAACCACCCTTCGCAGCGGTCAACCACAAACATCGTACGGAAATGTACAATACAGTTATTGATAACAACTGCTTACGTGGTGCTATTAATAATTCAGGTAATAATGCTGGGAGAATTAGGACATGAGTCGGCGTTGGCCATTATTTCTCCCTATTTATGCATAATAACAGGTTAAGTAGCGAATGGCATGTTGCATGTAATATTCAAAAGTTTTAAATGTCAATATATCGACGGCAAAGAGGAAGGAACCCCGAGAATATCCATAAGAAAGAGTATTTATACGCGGGACGACGGAGGAAATGGGGATGTTCCGTCGCACGGCAGCCTGTCGGGTCCCATCGTGAGCCTGGTGCCAACGCAATAACCGATGTTCCTTAGCGATATTTTAACGTCCGTGAAGGATCGACGTATAGTTATGGATGAACGTAGTTGTCAAGTTTTTTGTCTTTAGTAATGGACGTTAATCACGTAGAAATGTACTGGGGAGGCTTTTCCCTGTATTGTTGAATTATATGATCAGAACTGTTTAATATACGGAGGGAATCGGTGAAGATAATATAAAAAATGTTTTTATCCGATTTATAGCGTAATTGCAAATAAACAGAATTTCAAATATTTTTGAATCACTTTTTTTAATCATAATAAATGCTCATTGAGCTCTAAAATTTTATGCTTCCTTTTCGAAGAGCCGCTGAATTTGAATAAGTATGGCGTATTTTCTAACAGAATAATATACAAACTTGAAAATAAACTTTAAATCGCTGTCATGATACATCGACACTGACACATATCAGAATAACAGAACTCGTGAAATAATTTTAAGCCCCGAAAGGATCGATTCGGGTAACCGGTACGTCATATGTGATCAGAAGCGAAAAAAGTTTTAATGTGGAACGTACCTGGCATTTTGTTTTACACCGGTAACCAATGCAAGGATATTTTTATTTTATTAAAGACGTAAATGAAAATCGGATAAGAACATATCAGTTTTTTTTTTCAATACACTCCTAGAGTTTGGTCCGTTCTTTCTGACTTACTCTGTATAATTTTAAATTTAATGCAGATAAAAACGGGCATTTGGTCGATCTAATTCTTCAATATACCCCAGTACTGCTACTATTTCGATTTGAAATACTGTGGCGCTTTGAACTAGACTTAGTGATTTAGATATTTTTGGCCCAATCACATAAATCCTGACTACGACTCCATTCTCTGTATTTGAACCGTCTGTGTACCAAATAGAACCGGCCTTAATAGGCGAACCTTTCTTCTATTTTTCTCTATCTGGTATAGACACTTCATAGAAACCTACTCAATTCCAAAGGCGGATATTATAAACAGTATTAAGCATGATAAAATGTACTTTATTGTAATGTAAACACCGTAAATTGTTCCCGCAATATATAAATGTAATTTTATATTAATTATTGAGGATAAATATTCTTTGCCTCGGTTTATCGACGAATTATTTGTAAATTCCACACATGAATATTAAATCAAATTAATCTATAGGTATAGGCAATATTTTCGAAAAATATGCATGCAAAGAAAGGTAACGCAAAAACTCCGCCAAATTTCCAGCAAAATTTGCACGTACATCGATAAATAACAATTTTAAACACACATTCGATTGAATTCATAATAAAATGGCATTAAATCGTCGGAATTAAACGAAAATAGATCAACATTGTATACGCATCGTACATATATAACGCGCAGAAATAACATGTCGAGATGAAATGGACAGACCACTATGTACATATTCAAAATATTTGCGTTTTCAGTGAACATTTATTGACGTTAGGTAAAATGGTCCTTTTTTCCTCATTTAAACTCGTACATTTTTTTAAATTTTCGTACGCGTGCAATACGAATATTTTCAGCCCCAACTGTGATGAATTCGGATGAAATTGGTTATAATATTACGCAGTGCATTAATGATTTAAATTGATTCAACATGCCAAATTAATAAGTTTCGAGTTATTGTGTACATATTAGTTTGAAACCATCCAGGAACAAAGGTAACTATTTACTAATTTTTGGAGCATTTCCATATGAAACATGTTAATAGATGTTGTATATATAGACCAAAATATCGGTGACATATCTATTTGCATTACCTATATCAATGTTATTATCAATATCATCATGAATAAATTCAACTCAGGAATTTAGACGTGTGCTCAAGCGTTCCGATTCCTTTTCCGATTTTTGGGAACATTCCAACTTATGCTTTGAAGTATCGTGCAAAATTAATAAGAAAATAATGAATAAAAGAGTACTAAACGAAAGAATTACTTTATCTAACGAAGAGCATGCCGATTTAAACGTAATGAAGCAAATAAATTGCTTATTCAACATTAAACAAAACCTGAAAATTTGGCAATTCAAGTAAAATTTCCAGATACCTGTTATAAATTCTAAAACTCAAGTTACTGGTGTACAAATATTTTCAATTAATTTAACTTTTAAAAATGTGGCACACAGTTTTGAGGTTGTGTTAAAGAATGAAATGCCAACATCGCGCAAATAATCCCCGAGATTCTTCTAGGTTGATATTAGAAAAGCAAAATCAACGAACAGAAACACAATTACAGCAGGATGGAAATATGAAATTGGCCATGTCCATCATGTGTTATGCAGCCGTATTCCAGCAGTCATAATGTGGACGGAAGATCTTCATCTGGACCAAAGTTATCATTGAAGACTTGTGAATCTGCATTTTTAATTACATCAGCATGATGGAAGCAATCTTTAATTGAATCTATTGAGACTTTGGCATATGAAATGTGAAGAATATTGATAGCATCTAAAATGGAAATTGTTGCGTCTCAGGAATTTTTAGCAATAATTCTCTTCTAAATATTTGTTTTAGGCTCCAAATTATTCCTTGCTTCATAGATTACAAAACTGATGTTGATGCAGGTGAAAAAAAATGCTTTTATATTGTTGGTGGGCTAGGCTGTTATCTGTGAGTAACTGTATTTGGTGTTTATTTTTAAAAAGTTCCCTCCAAATCAGCTTCCGAGCCTCCGAGTTTAGATTGGTTCTATCTGGTATGAGTTTGTATTTTGTTTGCTTTGGAGATATTACCTGTGGAATGTCTGTTTCTAAGCGATAACCAGACGTCTGTAAGCCGCCAGTCAGTGGCGGTTTTATCAATACCACCGGATTTATTTTACTGAACCTATTATATGCCACTTCTTTAAATCTGTCTAACCATCTGTTACTGTACTTAAACTCATTGCAACATTACCCCGCTCACTAAAATTTTATTTACTTTCTGCTCTTGAGACCATTGGACTACTTCTCCACTTTATCTGATAGCTGCAGCTGGTTTGAATTCCAAAACACATAACTAGCTTGATTGCACATATTTAGGGAATTATCAAAATGCAGGACGCGACGTTTCCGCTTAATTTTTTTTATTGTACGTATTTAGTGGAATTACCAGAACCTCGTTTATAGTGGATTCGTTGTGATTTTTTTTGCCATTATAACCAAAAGTTCATCAGAAACGCGTTTTCTGTAAAGGAATGAAAATACATTAATTTAAATAGGATTTAAATCGGGGTGTACAAACTTTGTCCATTACATCCGGCTTTCCATTATGCACGAGGCCATTATAAACGGATTATACCGTATTTCCAAAATATTAAAAAAAACACCTACAGTTCGGTATTTTTAGATAAAATGATTAGTTTATCGGGTCCACTACACTGTCCTCGAGGAGCTAGTTCAAAAATCCCCATATAGTCTTAATTCGCTATAACACATCGATTTCTATCAGCTTGTTCACTGATTAATCCAATAAACAGAATCCAACTGACTGACTTCGAATATTTTGATTTTCTAATAAAGCAAAGACTCACCTTGTTTGATAAAGTTGCCCACGCCTGTAATACCAGTAACTAACTATCTTATCATCGCCAAATAACACTCACAGAAAACATAATAATTCTTTTTCCTCATCACAGCCGCGTATTAAGATACCCGTTAGTATGAAAGCAGCAACTTCATCTTTTATCTCAAATCTCGATTCTCTAATTTTAGTTTTATCTTCGTAACTAAATGAACTAAACTTATGCTGTTGTAGATACGATATCGTATTCATGTCGTACGCACTAAACCATACCTACACCGTTGAACGTTGTATAACTGCACAGACTGCAACCACAAAATTAGTATACTTGCAATAGTTAATGACGTGCAGTATATAGAGTGTTCCAATCTTCTAGCGTTGTAGAATTGTGCCCTTCGTACTATATACCATTAACTATCTCTCTGTTTTCTATCACCTAAACTTTATAAGATTAAACTGTGCACTTGGCTCTATCTAGGCATGTTATTAAAACTTTTTCAAAATATACAGGATATTTAGTATCGGACACCAAACTTTACAAGATCCAAAAGGCAGTAACATACAATTTTCAATTGCACCATTTCCTGTATTTCTGTATCCATCGTATATATCTCGAACAATTTTGCACATGATACATATCTCAAATATTGAAAGTAACAGATGTTTACAGTTAATCATGACTCCTGCAATTCGACATTGCGTCCAAGTCGTTTCTTATATTAGATTGTTCAGTTACTATGACAATGACAAACAAAACATAACACGTTCTTAACTCTTGATTCCAAATGTTAAGCCTAAATAGCTACCTTCCCAATGAATTACATAAAAGAATGTCAGTAAATATTATAATTTTTATATGCAGTTAGCGATAGCACAAACATCCCGGTGCTAGTGTAACAGCTAGCGTATTAAGAAGAATGCAGAACATCCTGTACAGATAATTGTGTAAACGTACCGAGGACAAAAGCGTTCGCTAAAAGATGCATTAGTACTGTACTTCTTTTTCTTTTGTTCTTACATCAGTAAAATTAATGTTTCGAGTAGCATTAAATGTTAGCTTTAATTTAATTTTAATTTAGCAAATGTTCTCAGATATGGTCAGTGTTAAAATACATCATTACTTTCACTTTTTCCTAATACTTAAATGTTATCTATTACTTAACTCTTCTTTATATAGGTTCGAAATTTTGAATAGACAGTCTAAGATCGTCGATGTCAATATATTTTGTTTACTGTTGTCATAGTAACCAAACTATATTAGAACGAATACTAAATACTAGATACTTGTATCTGCATCATACAAGTTATTTGATTAATTTCAGGAATTCGTGGACTCTTATTATCAACCGTACGATCGAATTATGAAAGAAAAAGATTTCCTGTCCCTATTCTAAAAGATGTTTACAATATCCCCTCTATACATATAACATGCGAAACATACAAAACTGAAGCGTAAACGTATGTTTCTTTTACACGAATTAACCCACCTAAACTGAGTAGCGTTTTCCTGTTTAATATATTTATTCACTTTCACATAAATGATATTCTCAGCGTCTAATTCTCGCGACGAAGTTACGTTTTAAATTAATTTGAGGCTTTCTAATTTATTATTGCGCACGGTTTTGTTTATGTTTTGTTCTACAGTTGAAATTGCAATTGTTTCATAGCGGTAATGAGTTACGTGTTCTTTAAAGATGGTGCCTGTTGCACGTTTCTGCAGAACACCGATTAAAGACCACTGGTTAGCACTTTTTCAGGTCAGTCATCTTTTTAAGGAAATGTTACGTAAAACAAAGAATGAGTAGTACTACTTCTTAATAATGCCCTTGAGGTAATTAATCCTCTTATATCTAACTAAATGTCAAAGGCATATTGTACCCATGCATCTATGTGCCTGCGTGTATGTGCCAAACTACGCTTCCAATTGGAGTACGCATTATAATATCGAGCAAATCCCGTAAATTTACTGGTAAGTGCTTTTCCGGAAACCCTTTCATAAACACGCGTACATAATAATTCCTCTGCATTGCCATTAACGAGAGAGTCACCGTTTGTAATCGCCTGACAATTGAATTTGAATTTATCGATCCGGAAACCAAACCGGAATGGTATTTTCGGCCGTGTTATTTCGACGTTTACCAACGTAATTACGAATTTATACCTAAAAGGCTGCTAATGATCATTAAGTCATACTTAGATACCGGTTGGCTAAACCTACAAACATATTACATACATGATGTACATGTTCTATCATCGTTAGTTCGGTTAGTGGTGTTTATAAATTGATAACACTGCCTTCGCGTTCAAGTATTATATGCCTAATTAGCTTACCAATATATGCCCAATTGCAGGATTTTGCCTGTGGTTTAATAGGGTACGTACCTGAAAATAAAATATAAATATTAGAGCCGTTGCTTAACACATTGTAAATATGTTATTGAATTAGTTATTTAGGGAAGGAGACGTATTCCAAATGATTTTATAAGAAGAATGAAATGTTGCGAACTTTGCAAAGAAGAGATATTGTACATATTTTCTCTTCCCTCTAAGATTAAATCCGATTGTGAAATGTTCCACTGTTCTAGTGCCATATAAATTAATTAAAAAAAAAATTCCCTACAATAACTTAATTAATAATAGACGTAGGATGCTAAATAACTGTAATAAGTTGAAATTTTAATAGAATTTGTAAATCTAATCTTTAATTTTAATAAAATAAGAAATATTTTCTCCACATGTAATGCATACATAAGCTGATTAGCTCTGCCTTCTCTGTTTGTTAATTGGTCAGAAAAGAAATAATTCTTTCCTCCGTTATTATTCTAAATTAATACGCGCCTCTTCTTGTACCACTCAAACCTATTATGCTCCAGAGAGGACACAAAAATATGCAAACACCCTGATGGTGTAAAGACCCCTGTTGAGAAGCTGGTCAATAAAATGCCACTCAGCGTTTTCTTAAGGTCCTGAAAGGTTTCAATAATAAGAAAAAAAATTATGGGCGAAAACAACGGATCTAAAGACCTGAAAAGTGAAACGTGTAGACACGCGGAAAAAAACAACCAATTATTGTAAATGTAATGTTTACAATTCTCCGAAATATAGCCAGTGGACGGAGCCCTCTTAAAAGAAAAAAATAACAACAGGAAATAGTTTATAAAGGAGTTCGCTGTTTATTAGTTAGCGTCCAAAGTCGTCGATTACCTTAATAAAGTGGGAAAAGATGGAAAACAAACCTACATCGAAGCTGTGGATTCTAGCAGGTTTATTACATTAAAGAGGAACCAATGACAATTAACCAAAGGATGCACCAAGCAAAGCATGGCCCCGAATCATTCCCATGGTGAATGGTGATCGTCAGATGGTTCTTCGAAATAAGACAAGTATCGCCAGATAATTCTTCGGAATAAGACAAGTATGATCAGATGATTCTTCGAAATAAGACAAATATATTCAGATGGTTCTTCGGAATGAAACAAATATGGTTAGATAGTTTTTCGGAATAAGACAAGTGATCGTCAGATGGTTCTTCGGAATAAGACAAGTATCGGCAAATAGTTCTTCGGAATAAGTCATATGGGTCTTGGAAGAAAAGCTGCGTTCTTCGGGAATTTTCTGTGAGTAAAGTGAATGAAGGTAGGCGTAAGAAGTCGAGACAACCGGTCGTACGGAGCTAACCAGTCCTAGAGAAGTCAGAAGATTAAAAAACAAATAAGTCTGTTCCATATCGAGATTTGATAAAAGAAAATATTGATTCCCTGGTTGTGTTTTTTTCTGGTAATATTTTAACTAAATATGTAAAACTTTATACACTGCATTGTTAATTAATCCCATTTCTTTTTTTATTATTGTTATTAAATTAATGTAAGGTTATCATCTGGTTTTATTCAAATAGTACCTTCCCTAGGAAAAGCTCTAGAGCAAGAACCTACGTCATGAATTTTATTTAAGATAAAGATATTTTTTTCGGGCCTTTCGAGAAAAAATGCCCAAATGCTAAAGAACATTAGAACTCAAACAACAAAAGTATCGGCACACTCCGCACTACACCCTACCCTCCAGAAAATAATATTATTTACAGGTATACCTGCTTGTGTGGCTTCCACACCATAAAACTAAGACATGCGAAAAATACGGAAAAAAAAGTATCTCTAGTCATTGCAGCACGAAACATAAAACATGTGTCGCTTTACCCTAATAAATGCCTTACCCAAATAAATCAAGCAGAACAAGTAGGGACAGGACAGTCATGTTAGAATTAGAGCTTGTTTCTCACATTCAAGATGAGCATCGACGCATCGTCGAAACAGCTGTCCCAGATTAATCAATTAAGCTTCTGTGGTGCGGAGTGTGCCGATACGTTTGTGTTGTTTAGCATACTACCTTTCAGTCCTTGCTATCGTTATTGAACATTACAAATGCTGTTTAAATCTTTACATGAATAGAGGATTTAATAAGAAAACAAATACTGCTTAGTTGCTGCAAAGAATAATGTACAATTACAAAGTAAAAGAAATCTCTATTTACTGTGCTTTAAAATAGGCCAATAGTTGGTTTTTCGTTGTAATACTGCTTTATTAGAAACAACATAACATGATAAATTACAATACGTACTTCCTGCACTCTTAAATAAGCCATCGAATTGCATTTCTTGAAAAGCTAAACACGTCCATATAGATAAAAGTGAAGCGTTATAAAAGAAGCTTATGAAACTTGTAATCAACAAAAATCTAAAACAAACGATATATGGAACAAAAACAAGTCCCTCAAAAAATATCTCATCCCTTATTCGGAACAATGTCCCGTTTGTAAACCAACGTGCAGGTTTAATTCGTTAATGGTTTCCCATTGTCTAATTCATATTGATGTCAGGACATTGTATAACTTCGCGTCAGGACATTGGTACCGGCGAAACTATTATTTCTACAAACAATGTTATGGGAAACGGAGGGATCGTGTTCACGAGCGAAGCATTAGCGCCGGATTGAACCTATCGCGCACTTAGGAATAACAATAATAATTGGGAACGCGCACCCGCGCAATCGTCAACACAAACGGAACGAGACACGGGTGTACCCATCCACACACATACACAACTCTACATCAGTGATTAATGTATGGATGACGAATTGACAATAGTTCACTTAGTTTTTGTAACATTGTTAATGAACTTCAACGGTGAAAAGTTATAATCTGAAATACGGATGCATTAGAGTGGTGTACGGGTCGGCAAAAGTGTCCACATAACTTACCTCTGAGTTACAATAGTGATTTACAATAATAATTTACAGTTACCACAGCAACGTCAGGTGAGTGGATCAGTGTATCCATTTACCTCCGCCAATAAGGTTTGTTGTAGGCTGCTACTGTAATATTTTTGTTTCTAGACTGAATCTGTCATTCTGGCATATCTTAAAAGTCGATTCGGGAAGATCTTCCACAGACTCATAGGCGTTACAAAAGTCCCACCAAACAGACAGCGGGAGAGTGGCAAAATATGTGCTCATCTTTCTCACCCTTTTCAAGCGCAGACGGCACTCCTTCTCTTAAGCGAATTCCATTCCGTGTAGGTGTTTACTTAATCAAGCATGGCCTCTTTAATTTGGTTCTATAAGCTCCCTGCCTCCATCCCGGCTGGGCAACATAAGTATCATCGCATAAGCTAGACTACCCAGGCTCGTAAGCTTTCTTGTTCGTCCAGTGAAACACTAATTTTAGTAGTAGTGCGAAAAATATACCAACAAAGTAAAAAGTGTGTTCAGCTCACGTTCCCGTAAATGCATCAACGCCAGTGGCCAGATGAGGGTAACATGATTATTTCTACCCGGATTTTTATGATTGTTGCTAGTCAGTTACGAGTCTTATCGCAAAGGATCTCGCACGGCAGTCTGGCTGTCATAACATTTTTATCGACTTGTGTGCTTAGGGGCATCCCGATCCCCACGCCAATAACAAATATTTCTAATTAGAAAACTATACCTGCGTGTGGAAGATGAGGCGAGCAACGCTATCCGAGATTTTTGCGGTTGACTGAATAAAATACTAACTGCCGAGGAGAAGAGGTGAGAATGAGTAGTTATCCTCTTTATCCTCCATAGTAAGTAATATTAGGGCGGCTAAAGAAACCACCTACTTGAATTGCGCGATATTTCACAGTACCGCATATGTATATCAAGTCGCCTGGTGCCCACGAGGAGTACGGCGAGGACCACAGCCGCAATAGTAGTTATACTGCGAATAAAAGTGTGTTATGAAAATGTTTAAAAGAAGCTGGTCACCAACGTCAGATAGCAGGAATCACGGGGGGGGGGGGGATAGCCAGAAACATCAGGGACATACAGCCAGACATAAGAACCATACCAAAGTCAAATCAATCTATATCATTTTTTGGGGGCCCCATGAAATAGAACGTAAATTAATTTCACATTCTTTCTTACTCGTTTTTAAATGTATTGTCTCATTTTTTAATATCTTTTATTCTCTAATAATTTTGTTAATATTTCAAATCAATCTCTTTCTGTTCTTTTATTAATTAATATTCGCCACTTTCCGTGCGATTCACGAAATTAGCAGAGACTAAAACAAACTCCTATTTATTCGTCTCATGAGAATGGGTTCGTGTTGCCTATTGGTTTCCCCGAGAGTCGACAAAACACGAATCTGTCCAGCTTCTGCTAATTTCGTGAAGCGCACGGAAAGTTGCGAATTTTATTGATGATTCAGTACTTCTAATCAAATATGCCTCAACCAAAAAAACTTTTGTGGTCGGTAGACTATTTGTCTTTCACCACGCATACCTCCATTCATTTAAAGCCGCGTGGTGAAACGCAACGCTACCAACAGTTTCCCTCTCTTTATTGCTATATTTATCACTCACACACGGCACGTATCACCCCTTTATTATTAAATGTTTATATATCTAGTTCTGCGTACTGTATCTTCATTTATCAACACGGTGGTATTGCTTCGCAATAGGATAAAATTAAAACCACCACCACACACCGATCGGCAATGTTTTACAAATTAGAAATCCTACAAGACCATTGAAAATGTGTTTAGCTTTAAGACACGTCTAACTTAAATTTTGGATATAAATTAACAATAAAAGTCCGAATCAAATACAGTTATTTTAGAGCAGAAATAACGATTCACTCTACCCTGCAAATATAGAAATCAGAATGTAAGGAATAAGATTAGTTATTTCATTTCAGAATTACACCATGTTGTAGTAAATTTCATAGCATTGAGAGAAAGGCATCCAATAGGCTAAAGTCTCTTACTCAACTAACATTCCAACAGTGGTAAAAGGAATTAGTTTGGTCCAAAGAATATGTTTGCTGTTTATGCAAAAGCTTCTAATGTTGGAATTTCAATCCAGTGATAGACTTGCAATATTACAATAATTTAACAGAACGGATCGCGTAGATATAGCTTTACATTACTGCGCAATACAATTGCATTAATTTTCGGCACTTATTTCGTATTATACAAGTTAAGTCGTACTATTCTATAGCGCAGCTAAACTTGTGGCTTATTTCTCAGTTAAAGTTAAGTAAATTACGTGAAGAATCCAGATTTTTTAAAATTATATCTTCACTTGTTCATCAGTAATTAGTTCTATGTCGAAATTTTGTTCTGTGAGTTCATGAAATTGAACATTTAAGCTAGAACGATACCAAACCAGAAAAAAGTGAATTACGATTATTTCATAACCCCAGAGGGCGACATAGTACAGAGACAACGAGAGAGATACGAAAAAGCCATATTTTTAAGCGAGCTGCAGCTGCAACAGCTGTGGTCCGTTCTATCTACTCTCTTTTGGCATGCAGATTACATTTATTTTCGCATGTCAATCTCTCGACGACCCATATAGAGGTGGAGAAGCGGACTTTCAGTTATTCAGTAGGATGAAGTTGTAACCGTGCTGACTTTTTTCTGCTTTTTTGACGTGAATCTGAACAACTTCTTTTCCATCAACCCCGTCATCCGCTTCGCAGTGCTATACTCGCTCGAGTAATTGGTCGTACAGGTACAATGGATGAGGTCACACTTGGGTGGCCCTTTAAAAATGTAATTGTCGCAAATGAAAGGAACGTTAAATTACCGGCCGTAAGTATGTACATTACGCGAATGTGTATTCAGTTTCAGAAAGGTCGCGGATATAATAGGAATGTTTTAATAATCTTCGTTAAGGTGCGTATTGCATAATTAACATAGAATTGTGCGCTAGATAGGTATGCGGATATATGGAGGCATTCGCTATATATTTGAGTAATTATAAGGGCCAGCTTTTATTTTCAAATATAAACTTGGTAATCTAATCTTATCGTTCAAAACCGAATATATAAAGGGGAATTTTCAACATTTGATGCAAATTGTTTATTTCTAAGGATAACCGTATTATTAAATTAGGCTTATTCCTTCCTCAAAAGGATTTCGCTAAAGAAATTGTATCCGGTCAAGGATGCTAGTAATACAGTTTGAAGAATAGATAGCAATTAAAATGAAGTGGAGTTGTCTTTTTTTGCAGGAGGATATTTTTTTATTGCGTGTATTAGTATAACTAGCGTTGCGCAAATTATGTGCAGTACTACAAACGATGGTCGAGTAGTAAGAGGCTCTGCTCTTGACTATAACAAAGTTAGGCGCTGTACATTTCAACCCTAGAAACGTGAAGTGCCAGCTTTTGTTGAAGAGTGTGGTACAATCTCGACTCACCACTTGCATATTGGGGAACATGGAGCTTTTTGCGGCAAGTGGGTAATAGAAATAAAGCCATGGCTCTCCGCTTTAATTTGATTTAGAAGGTAATGATTTGAACTACTACATTCCTATGGAAACTTGGTTCATACCCAAAGTCAGATTTTCATAAGTGATACGCACATTTATGCACAGTTTGAAATGATCTTACCACACGCAAGAAGAAATCACTTTTTGGCATCTTAAACCACTTTGATTTAAGTAATTAAAATCACTTTACCAAGTAAAAAATGTCATATAAAGTATTGCTTTCTCATAAGAATATGCAAACTTTGATATCAAACGATTCGGGAACAAGCGCTGTAAAACAGCGTTCATCTAGCTGTGTAGGCTGTGGCACCATGCTGTTGGAACCAAATTGCATTTTTATCCATCTTGGAGTTCCGCCCTCACAAGTGCTTCCAACATTTCGACACGTCGAACTGAATGATTTTCAAAGAGTATGATCTGATCACAGCAAATCTGGACGCTCCGCATAGTACCGTTACATTTTGGTTATGAAGTGGATGTTCATGCATTTTTCTTGTTATTTTCCGCCCAGCTCTGTTTATTGACGTTCCCACTGAGGTGGAAGTGAGCTAGGTTAGACATGTTCCGAGTTTTGACCGAGTCATGGTTAGTCGAAAACTCGATGTTTCGCCCACAATCATATGAGGCATCTTCAGGAGGAGAAGAAAAGGTGGTAGGCCACAGTTAGCACGGTACCCCAACGTGTAAACCACGCCAGAGGCGAAACTAACTGAGCGGGAAGCAATTAATAACGGTAACACAGCATGTGAATAATGCCAAAGGCGAAAATCAACTGCTCAGCTTATTAATAATGTGTGCATTGTTGTTTAATATTTTCAAAAATTACCTGCAGAAATTGAACCGACTAATTTTTTCAATGGGATTCAATCTCTGAACTATCTTATACGAACGACACTTCAATTTGCATTGCTGTCAAGGGCCGAATTACAAAACATTGTGGACTACGTTCAGCGGTAATTCTGACCCTTTCAATACTCTCTGATGTACGAATTGTACGCACGGGTACGGTAGAAAAATTTTGGAGATAGACTGCCTGCGTGTTCCAGTGAAATCTCCACCTTATAATGGAGATATCAGTAAGTTAGCACGCTGGACTGAGTCAAAATAAACTATTTTGAAGCAGAGACCCATTGATTCATAAGCCAATTTCACTGCAACACAAAACCTTCAATTATAAGTTACAAGTGTGTAAATATTTATACGAACACGATAAACTCTACATAACTCATCCTAAGTTAAACAAGGATCTATGTTTCGAATCCTGATAGCAATGAATTTGATGTTATTAAAAGGACCAAGTTTTTGCTGCCAATTCACTTTACTTGAATGAATATATCGATACTGTTTTCATTCAAACCGGTTAAATTCACCTGGCCAAAGTCTAAACTCAATATTACAAAAACTGCGGCTAAATTCCCTTTTTCCCAGATAGTTGGCAACTACTCATTGCCTTGTCGCTCCTCTCTATGAAACCAAGATCATTTGCTAAGTACTCTTCCATTAATTGCACCGTCGCGGTTTGTCGATGTGACGTAAAATGGAAGGGTTACTTCCTCCTAGATACATACATACACTCCAATTTCGTCGGTAGCAACGCCGCTGTCAATAAATGAGAATAAATGAATACGCTCCCGCCGTGGAATGAAAGTTATTGCAGCACACCCCGGCGCAATGCACGCAGATCTCTGGAGACTTCTTGTTTTAGAGCCAGTACCAACTTCGAACAGCAATAATTTATACATTTGCCAGCTCTATAACTGACGTACACAAATAGAAATAAAACGAAATGTGACTTCATACGGCGATGCGCACATGTACCTGTATATCCTAGTCATTTGTTATTTTAGTAATAATACGATTGATGGCAGATTATATACGTATACTTTATCAACCGCTCAAATAAGCTGTCGTTGACGCCGGCATTGATGTGTGTCTATATTCGCATGTCAAGAATGTAATCAAATTCATTATAACGAAACTAATGGAGCATTTACATAGATTTTTGTATGTAAAATGAATAAATTAGACCTATCAGCATTTATCAAATTGCTCTGCATCTCTGAGAATAAATCAAAACCCAGCGCGATGTATTTCACTTTTAATCAGGTATAAATAACGTGGTAATATTTAAATTTTCAACCAGAATTTCCCAAAACTAAAGATTTTGGAGAAGCCACTTTCCCAACACATGCCTCATTCTGCCTTTAATAACATCCAAGGCAAGGAAAGTAGCGATTACGATATTTTAAAGCTTTTCATACCGATTGACCAATACTCTACGTTGCACAGCTTTATACAAAGAACTTTGTTTTCATTTGAGTTAGAAGGTGATATAAAATACTATATCTCAACATCCTCTGAGATATTCCTCTGGGAAGTTGGGTCATTGTTCAAACAACATACCTTGTGGCAGATTTTTGTTAATTATACACATTTATGCGCAGGTTTTATTGTTTCCTTTTAGCGTCTCGAGGTCATAGCACAGGCACTCCAAAAAACAATAAACAAAAAAATGAAAACCGATTAAATTGAAAGTCAATCAAAATTAGTTTTTCCATTAGCATATTTCACAACCCGGGACCTATTGCAATGACTAAGGACTCGGAACACTGCAAGAATGCAACGATTGAAAAACAGATCAACCCAAAGATGGGTGCTTACATCTCGCTGGACCTCCAATCTAAATCCTCATCTATGTAAGCGTCTGGATAATTGGATTATACGTTTATCCATCTTTTAAATGCAACAATGTAATTATCGACGTAGGCAGAGGAACTTTTGGAGAAACTAGATAGCTAATGTTTAAAGCACTATTGCGTAATGTGCAACTGAAGAAAGTATGATTCGAATCAGCCATTTCGCAGCCAATAGCGAAGCAAGATTTAGTAACACGAAAGTACGACACGTTTTAAAAGGCGTCATAGTTTTCAGATGACACCTCTCCTGATGTCGCCTATATTCTTCTATTTATAAGCAACAAATGTATTAGTTCGTACGGCGCACCGCTAATACCAATGGCGTATAACTTGTCTCTCATAAGACCTGGATCAATTGAGTCAAAGCTAGCAAAAATCAAGAAGCGCAATCAACAATCATGCCCTCGTGGGTTTTTTATACGTAATCTTTGTAAACATTTTATAGTTTTTGTTGGAGCATACGTCATACCTGATTCCTACAATGTTGTTTCACTAATTAGTACAAATTGTCCGTATCACACGCACAAATTTTTGTAGTCATTGCATTTATGTAAATCTGTATGATCAAATATTTGCCATTTACGTCGTATTATTTTGCTTTGTGGGTTTCTTCTTGTACATGATTGACTTTACTAGAACCTCACATACAAAATATTCTTAACTTTTGTATAAATCGACGTTAAAGTTTTCCGTTTTCGTAGTTTTGTACATAAACTCGTAATGAGCGGGATTGCGAATTCATGCGAGGGAAAGCACTCAGTTTTATAATTTATATTTGTCTACGTATGCACGGACGGAACTTTTCCGAACGAGCTAGCAATAGGTAAGTACCTTCGATCATAAATCATAAATTTCAGTGACCGAGTACACGCGTGTTTCGCAACCGAATTTGTTTACTTGCAGTAGGCAACCGGCGATTTCTATTTCCAAAATAAAGTTCTGCAATCCCGCATTTAAAATTAAACATGTTCACATCACCGTAGTCGAACCCCGCACTAGTAATTTTGTATTTACTTTGTCAGTTAGTAAAGTCAACAAATATTCTTTTCAAAGAGCGACTGTTTTGCCGAAATTTTGCGGAAAGTATGCGGACCAGTAACTAGCCCGCTGGATGATTTTTTAGAAAATATAAGCACTTTTCAATGTAAGTATTTATTTTATTTAAATCAACTTCGTCCAATATATTTTTCTAAATTGTATAATATATGTATCCCTGCATATTTTAAGACCAGAGAAAGAGATGAAGTGAAATATCAGAAGTTGTTTACTTCTCGTGTGAATATTAAAAATTGTAGATATAATCCATAATTATACGAACTCCCGAATGAAACTAAAGCATGGAATTATTTATACATATTAATCTGGTTAATTAACACCAACAGTACAAACTTTCACGTTCGCTTAAGTTCACTACTTGCGTTTAAGTACTGTATCATAAACCTCCAACCTTGCAAAAATTTATTCATTTCTAAAAGTGCGGAATTCCAGCCAGTCCCGAGCACATTACGTACAATTAACTCAAATATCGAGTTTTTAACAGTGGAACTATGGAATGCAAGTATGGAATACGTCAGAGCTAAGTTTTCTGACATTTCTGAATAATTTTCTTCACTACATCTTCACTTTAAGTAGATAATCTAGGACGCAGCTAATATGATGCTGCCAAATTTAGTGTTGCTTTATAAAAAAAAGCAGCCGTGATGTGAACAATTTGTAGCAATTGTGCGAGTGGTGCAAAGCTCTATCAACGTATATTGCTTTACTTGCAATGTTTGATACAAGCTTTCAGCAATCGTAATTATTGAAATGTTAATCTATATTAATCTAAGCAGTCATAGTAATTACCACATTAATATTTACAGTTTATTGTTCACTCAAGATAATTGTAAAGAGAATTGCAAGAGTTATTTCAGTAATTAAAACATTTTATATTAACATCTACCACTTCAATAGTGTCCTTATGGTTATATATGACAATGACTGAAAGAATGAGTAAACAATATTTAAAATTATCCCATCTACAACAGCTTTCTTCATTTACAGGGCGCATTGACACAACTCATAAAGCGTCTTAAGAGGGTCTTAAGAATTCGGCAAATTTTGGAGGTGAAAAGAGAACTACAGAAGACCATACTCTGAGAATGTTGCGCCCCTGGGGCTCGAACTCAAAACTCCTAACCCGATAGGTGGACACACTAGGTATTGTACTACCAGTATCATTGTGTAGAGCGTCTCTCTCACATAACGCACGTAACTGACCAGCGTTAATTATGATACTAATATTAGACTTGTTACACCATATTCACCTATACACACATATTAACCATCCCACCTATAGGTGGAATAACCAACTATGTCACAAAGTTGGTTATATAAAATTTGCAGCGCACCTTTGTCGTTTTCATTACTGGTATTTTAATGTGGTAACAAATACATGGATCCCAAATGGAATACATGAGAAGAAATAATTGATAATATCTTCTGTGTTACATTTCCATATTCTTTCAAAAAACCTATTCGTATACAATACATTTTTAGGAGTTTGCTTTGTACTTGTTCCTTCCAGAAATGTCAATTAATGACGCAAAACATCCACCGAAACTGTTTCAGTTCGCCGCTTTCCCAATTACCCCCAATTTAAAATTATCTACCGTTCTTATAACAGCACAACAAACTTCCTCTTGCACAATACATCGCGACTTAACGAGAAGACGAACTGGATGTCTTCGCTTAATAAGTACATTCGCATTGGAACGAGACGGTTCGCGATGGCTTTATTTTGTTCTAGTCCTATGTTATTCGCTTCTTCCATTTGGCAGACCTTCCGCGTCACTCAGTACGCCCCACTGGATGCTAAATACGCTCGGAAATTTCAACCGTCGTCGTCGACAATGCCAGGGATGCTGGATTTTGAGGCTTTTTATCCCGACTGAAACTTTAAATTGGCAGATTAAAACTTCCACAAGTCGACGAAACGATTCAACAAGACAGATTATGAACGAAAACCGATCCTAGTACGCGCGCAACGCCCCCTCGAGCACGATACGTTAGTTGCTTTAATAAAGTGTGCCGGGCCGCAGAAGAATAAGAGCAACAAAGAGAAAAAAATAATTACGCTGAGTACCGAGTCGAAGACGCATCCACGCGGACGGTTACGATTATGTGCGACAAACTGGAGAGACACACACGGCAACATCATAAAGGGTACCTTCAAAGTAATAAAACGGATGAAATCAAGATTGAGAAATGGAAAAATTGCCAGTAAATGTCAATATTGCATTTTGTACTCTATCTTACATAAGAAAAGTGAATCATAACTTGCTGATATCAAATAAATTTGATTTCAAATGATCAATAATGAAATACATCTAACTAAGGTTAGAAGATGCTTAAGCTGCTATAATCACCTGAAGAGAAGCAATGTACAAAGCTTGAAAAAAAGAGTGATGAAGAAGAAGATATGAGAAAAGGACAAATGAACGAACTGGCAATTGCCAGAAAGCATAGGAGGAGTACGTAAAGAATGGATAGACGTAGATGCTTGAAAGAGCAAAAGTAGTTTTTAACAAGAAGAAGAAAATAAGCGAACATCGGTGGCCCAAGATTCAGAAGACAAGAATGACAGCATGGCGACTAATTCTGCTCAGTTAGGTGCTATACAATCGGGTCCTACCAAGGTCAGTTTTTTCTGGAGAGATACTTCACTTTTTACGGGGTGATAGTAGCAAAATCTGACGCACCATTTACACACTAAGACTCCTGAGGTTAAGCTTTAAAGTTTATGTGGACCGTTAGCATACATAGGTAAAAATGAGAAAAACGGCAGAGATGTAGATCACGCCTTTTCTTTTATTTAAAATCTGTACTACTAATTTTTTAATTAGACTTTGATATCAATATTCAAGTACAGAAACTTTACGTTGTTGCTGTGAATAAATAACGAATGGGATTTCAAAAAAATTATTTACATACAACTCAAAAGGTATTAGTTATCATAAAATATTCCAGCTTGTTTGTTGCAAGTTTCTTACTAATTATTCGCATTCCAAGTAAACGTAATATGTGCACGTGTATTCGTTGCAATAATTCTGCTTTCGATAACTGCGACACAAAAGGCTCGTACTTTCTTTCCCGGGGAAATATATAATTATTTATAGTGAATATAAAAATATATTAAGGAAATATAAATTTTTTTATTAAGTCGTCAGGAATTCTTTGCGAGATTTATGTAAAGAGTCTAAAAGAATATATTTTTACAGACGTTATATATCTTTCTTAATGCAGTACGTCGTAAATAAACATACAACAAGGTATGGTTGCGACGAGGAGGAAACGAGGGAAACAACGAACGATGTGGAGCCTTCATATTTCGATATTTACTTACGCGTCCGCAGTACGGCGTCTTCTACTTATTAATATCACGAAATTGCGCCGGCATTCTGTCCGAACGAATTATATCCGCCTGTAAATAATAGCGCGGGAACGAAAGGAATCTACGTAATAATAGTCCTCGCTTTGCTATTATTAATACTTCATGCTCGAATTTTATATTCCGCTAACTAAAAATACACCGAACGTACGAACATACAATACAGACGATTCCAATCCGCTATACCGGTGACAGTATCGCTTCGATTTTTTAAATATTTGAAGCGAGTACGTCAGAAAAATAGATCGTCTTATAAAAATATCCATGGGATGATCCGATATTATATTTTTCCCATATTATGGAACGCTAACGCAATGCTTTACATTTTTACGTTCGCTTAGTATTCCAAACCGAAGATTAACAGCGCTATTTTTTATCAGGAAATGTCGTTTACTCTGGCAACGACTGGGTACGTGGTTTAGGTCAAAAACCTTTACTATTTGCTTAACTGATATGTCCGATGCGGGCGATTTTAGTATTTGAATATACTTTAAATTTTGGCACGATATATTTATTTAGATGGCAAAATAAGGAAAATTATTATAGTAGAAAGTATTCAAAACGATTTGAAACTATTTAAATCAGTAATTTTTAATTATAAATTTACGTACTACGTAGTATTTAAAACAATTTAATGTCTGCATTTAATTTGGTTAAATATTTGTACACGTTTTTAAAAAGACTTTAAAACGAATTTTAAAGCTAATTTAGGTAGTTAGCTTAGAATTTAAAAAATTTTCTTTAAGAAGGTTCTATAGTATACAAGATGCTACATTTTAAATAAGAGTTTCACGAATCTTCTTCCTATTTTTAGGCTTTTTCCACAACATCGTTTATCAAAATTGAAAACGATATTTTCACTGCTTTCAGAAGTGCATGTATGTTATTCGCCAAATCCATTTTTATGGAAAACTAGTTTTGCTCAGGCCAAATTAAATTAATCTTTAGGACCGACATTCACAACTAAATGTTATTAGAATAAACTGGTTTTAGCTAAGCTAAGTTTGAAGATCTCAGCGTCCCACTCTGGAATTTGAACACGAACTATTGACCGTTTGCACAAATTTACCTAATAGACCTAAAGCTAAAAAAAAGTATAAAAATGATTTGATGGTCTTTAAATTTTCTTTAAGTTTCATTAAATTTATGTTTTGTTAAATAATTTTCGACAACAGTGTATATGCCTTATTAATCAATAAGCCTGCAGAAACGAGTACACTTTCCGTGCGATTCTCGGAATTAGCAGTGACTAGACAGACTCGTGTTCTGTCGACTCTCAGAGAAACCAGTAGGCAACACGAACCCATTCTCACGAGACGAATAAACACCAGTCTGTCTAGTCTCTACCGATTTCGTGAAGCACAAATCGTTTCCGTAGGCTTATTACTCAATCAAACTGAAACTTGTGTAAGGTCGCAAGGCGCCATGGGTCATGAGCAAGAAGTGAAACATCACACAATGTACGGGGTATACAGACCCCACAGGTTTTCATTTGGGAGAACCTCTGCTAAGCAAGTCGGTGCTTTAACCTGGCTAGTGGCTGACCAATTGAAGTTCGCCTCTCTGAAGCAAGTCGGCGCTCTAAAGTGGGCAGATTCCCAGAAATATCCCGTACATAGTTGCCTTAAAAGCAAGCAACTATTGAATATCTCTCAGAGACCACAAGGTATCCCATAGATAACTGGCATATGCAGGGAACTGTGAAATATTTCTTACCGTCTCCGCACTAACAGCCTTCAAATGTTTTAATAGGCGCCGCCGCGCTGTAATTATTCGATAATTTAATTTAGAAAACATTAAAGACCGTAACCTCTTATAAATAAGCCTCCGAGCGCTTCACGAAATTAACTATACAGACTCGTGTTTTGTCTATTCACGGGGAAAGCAATAGGCAACATGAACCCACTCTCATGCGACGAATAAACACGAGTCTGTCTAGTCTCTGTTAATTTCGTGAAGCCTACAGGCTTACTTATACATTTTTTAGGAGTTACAGAATTTATTTTATTTTATTTTTCTTGAAGATCTCTGTCACTTGTCATTCGCTAGTTGTGATAATTTCCTTTGATTTAAAATTTCTAAATGGAATTGATTACATTCACTTGCTCTTTTTATTCCTTCATTGAACTCTGGACACAATATCTGACCCCGGTAGATTATTAATAGGCACCGTGATCGACACCGCCGTAAATTCACTCTTAAATGACTAGGCCCGCAATCAAGATAATTTATTAACTGCGGTACTGGTTATTTAGATAAACTCGATATTTTTACAGTTCTTAAAATTGCTCTCCCTTAGCGACATTTGTGAGCAAAGTTGCTAAAATAGATTCCCAGTTAGCATTTGATAAAAGAACACATTACAAATTGAAAAAAAAAATAACTGGAAAGCTCTTTATTTTCATCTTTCATACAAGTACAAAGTAAGATCCGTTAAAAGGATAATAAGCAGAACTATTTATCGCATTTTGCGAGTATTAAAGTTTATAAAAACAGAGAAAGAGCTTTGTAGTATCATCTTATAATGCTATGATTGTCACATACCCCAATTATATGCTAGTAACAGCTGATATCTTTTCAACTTCGTTAATAATTTTAAAAGTTTTTGACTTGTTAATTAGTAGTGTTAGTTTGAGGATTTTATATAAAAGTAACCCGGGTTTGCTAATTGTATTTCCGATTTGTTTTCAAGTGGATTTCCTTTTAACTGGCCTGAGGATGTGTTTCTCTAAACAGGAAGCCGGTCACCTAATTTTACAATAAACAATTCGGATATTCAGAAAAAGAAGGACCACTTTCATCCCAATTTTCCCATTTATCAATTTTATCCCACTCCATGGATTATTTAATAGCTGATAAGTCGTATTAGCCCGACATAATAAAAGATCGGCGCAAGAGTAAAGGATAAAAGATACCGGGATACAAGAAAAATAGAATAAACGGCTCACTGAGCTTCATTTACCGGGAAAGTCTTCCGCAAACGATACCACTACCGAGCGTAAAGCCAATCCTCACTCTTTCGGGTTTACGCGGTTCGATTTCGGACCGTAGGGATATCGTAAATTAACAACGCTAGCCTGATACTTGCCAAAATGACCACAAGAACATCGTTTATACCAGGTTCCCTCAATAGATACAATTTGCCGAAGTCTGTCACTAGGTAGTATTTGATAAATTTGGCAATATCTAAAGTTTAACCTACAGTTACCTTCAAAAACATCAAAAGAAATTCAAACTAGGAACGAGAATTAAAACAAATTAAAAAGCTTGAGAGGTTGACATCTCTTTCCAATTCGAGACAGCATTCAACAGCGGCTGGTGAGAAAACATCTTTATCTTCTGCCAATTATATATTTTTCTATCAACAGCACCAGCAGAGAATGTATCATAAAACATTGAGCGAACCGTTAGGATTTACAGTCTGTCATTTTAGAAACATGTTTGCATTTTCTATTGTATTACATATCTCAAAGGTTTTTATTGGATATGAAACATTTACAAAAGCGCTTCCCCCCTTGCGCGTCTCCTTCTTGTAAAACACATCACCTTCATAATTATTAATAAACACTTTAATCATAACTACTGACATCTCCTTTTGAATTCAATATTTAATTGTATCTTTTTATTAATCCAATTTAATTCGCATTGTGCAAGTACGTATCCATTAGCTTCTATCTAGAAAAGAAAAAATAAATTCTTTTAGTAACACAATACATCGAATTCATACCAACCTACACATTGCCGTATCCTGGCAGCAATTCATTTATCCCGCCCTAGTAGATACGTTCACATATTACTGCTGTTGCTTACATTTTCTCTACAAGAGATGGTTTCCCTAAACCTGTATACGGTTAGTGTATTGTGTGCGGGTTTATCTAAACTTATTTCCTTATTTACATGCAAGTTTCAGTTAGTTTCCATCTCAAAATAACCATTTTCAACCTTGTTATTTCTAACAAGGTGTATTTATCGTTAACGACACGCACGAGAATAACAAGCTGTATGTAGGTAATAGTAACATTTATCCAATATGGATACTTATAATCTAACACGAGCCTAAGATGCGCATGAAAAATGTTACGTTATATGCGGTAATTGTCTATTAATAATTGTTTTAAGTGTAACGAATAAACACTGTGTTGCTTTGTCTTCTGATTTATTGCATTTACAAGTGTAGAATATTAAAGGATGGCCAAGTTAACAAGAGGAAATAAGAGTTGTCACGGTTTACAATATAATCTAGAACAATATGTTACCGAACAATATGCGTGCTTTGTCGTCGAGAAATGGCAAAGCAACATTAATCATTTCGGTAATTAAATACAAACTGTTCATACAACTGCTACGAATGTGGGCAAAAGTTTTTACATCTAAGTAGGCAATTGGAAGCAACCAAATAAAACATCCACATAATTAGATGATATGCCAATTAATCTTGCAAAGAACCGTAGATCAGAGGTTGTTCTTATGGTGATCTGAGGACTGTGAGGAACTATCAATCAATTTGAAATACTCAGCCTGTTTTAAATATAGATAACTGTAGGTAAATAACTAGGCAGCTATGATATACCTTTGACCGTCTGGACAAAAATAAATGTATTGTACAATGTTTCACACGAGGGAAATATTTAAAAATAAATGAACTTTTCCAAATAATTTTTTTTATTGGAGGAATTCGGGGATGTTTTAAGTATATTCTTTCGGCAATTTAATAACAATGTAACAAGAAATTAATGTTAACGAGTATTACAAAATGAAACAAGAAGCTAACGTAATAATGCGACGTTCTGATATATATAAGCACCATGTTTATATATACCGTACTGAAACTCAGCTTACTTGAACCACCACACGTGACTCGAACGTCTAATTACTATTAGAATTCAGATGATAAAACTCAAAATGGGAACACATCCGAACACGTATAACCTGGATGAATCCTAAACTCAAAGTCAGAAATTTAATTTATCTCTTTTATTTAATCGCGATACTCCTCCGCAACTCCCACTTAGAAATAAAAGGAGTTAGCGCTTCTGGAATCAAGCTCACAGCCGCCAGAGATAACTTAACTTTGAACGAGTGAGCATGCTGAACTCATTATGCATGATGTGTGCGTGGTGTTAGTGACAGGTAAACTCAAACTGCAATATATATAAAAGATCAATAAAGTGAGCTCACCCGGTTTCCTTGTACGTATTTGACATATTTCTAACTAATCGTAAGCCAACAAAAGGAACATTGAAACATCTTGATCTTTTGATTAACCTTAATAAATGACACAGACCCACAGACGATAAAACTGTTACACTCAATGTTTTCTATAGAAAATGTTTGAGTTTGCATTTGTACTAACAAGATAATATCTTTCTAAGATTGATAGGTATAAAAGTGTAATTGTGTAGAGGTCGGTACCCCATAACATGCATGCCATATGCGACATGTAGAATGAACTTAACTGGTTTAGACTAGTAAATTAGAGTATGATAATTATCTCAGTATTTTTTTCAAAAAAAACACATGTACGTATCTAACATCAAGTTTGACTTTTAATGATTTTTATACATACATAAGTACACATATATTGTAGGGTAAGGTTGGTAGGCCGAATAATTGAGCTTATTTATTTCAGCACGATATCGCTAAAAGGTTGTTGAACCTTATTTTGAGTATCTTGGAATTCATAAAAGATTCATGCTGTCGTTACTGGTATTCGAGAATAAACTGTCAGGTAATACTATTAAAAATACGGTAACTAAGAAAAGAATTCGTTATATATTACCTAAAACAATGAAAGGATATTCATAGAACTAGCAAAGCAAAGCGATTAACAATCTTGAGTTAACCTTGTCACGCAACTTTTGCATAGTTCTTCATGCTTAGCTTTTTTACCATTCACAATCACTAAAATAGAACTTAGTACAAATCAATAAATTCTCAATTTCAATTGTCTTAGGGACGAGTGCGTGATGATGCTCATCACGATAAATATTTGTACGATTACTTTTGCCGTCGAAGTCAACAAAAATCCAACGGGGGTTGAAAAATAATTTTTAATCCTTAACTGTGACACCAAATCCATTCATTTCTTGCATTTTCAACTATAATTAATGTCCATTATTTCATTCCGCAACATTTGCATTAGAACATTAATATTTGGTCCAAATCTATGCAAATATACAGCGGTTTTGTTACCGACAAACCAAAGCTATTTACATACACAATAATAATTCTGAGTACAAATCCGTGTTCTCGTAAACGTAGACGTCATCGAAACCATATAAATTTCCACTCCCTTTGGCGAAGCAGTATTCGATTGTTTGATCAATACGGTGGAATCCGTAAGCGGCATCGCTGCCGAACGCCCGAACGATTGGGTTGTTTTATACATGCATTACGAAGATTAGAGAAGCTCTGCTAAAATATTTATCATTATCCCGCTTTCTGGATATGTATTTCCGATAGGCGATATTATCTACAACACGCGCATTCGAGCGGCATCCAATATGGTATGGATAAGTACCTGATATAATACGATAATCTTCACTATTTACAATAAGACTTTTTGAAATATTCTGTATGTAACATAATTTGAATAGTATGGAGTTATCTTTAATTTTATTTCTCATCTGCTAAATAACCTGGAGGACTATTATGCCTTTACCAAAAAAGCATATAATAATCTGATTGGTGAGTTAGTTCTCACAAAAGGCTAGTATTCCTATATACAACACAAAACTAATCCCATTTGAAACTGAACTTCCAATGTTAAGAAGCCTGTGCCTGCTTGCCACACAATTAGATACTGTACATTCGAGTCCTATTGGCACATTTCTCTTGTGGGTCCGATACAGTCTGTCTCAGGTGGAGTCACCGTTCCTATGTTGGGGAACAGTGAACTGCGTTTCACCCTTTACGACGAAGAAGCGATAATAACAGCCATGGTACACCTCACACGCATCATTTTCACATTAAAGGTTCCTTAAGTTATGACAAGTTCTAAAATCCCCACCACATATTCAACGTTTCAATGCTATACATCTTGCATATAATGAGCCCCCTTTTCTGTAAAATATTAATCACATTGAGCTGTGATTTAAAAGGGCGAAAACGCAATATAAATCTAAATTGTCACCTTCTACCGATAAAAGGATTTATGTCAGTTTCTTGTTTTAGTACAACATTAAATTTTAAACTGAGAATTATATATATGCTATAATTAAACTGTAGGATATGAATCATAAAATTTTGTAAGTTTTGCCTGCATTGTGCTTAAAATTTAATATAATTTTGAAGGTTGTATCCATTAAGAACAACTTAAGACGTTTAGAGGTACTAGAAGTGTGGCATTCGAGTCTTCAAACTACATCTACATTAATAGTTCAATATTTTTTTTAGAAAGGGGCAAATTAACCATTGATTCTTGTAGTAGGCCAACTCAGAACAAATTTAGGCGAAAGTTATTCCTTGATTGATTCTTCTTCTTCTTGCTCAAGACCCTAAGTGTGTCGGTTTTGCTAGTGTTTTCAGAAAAATCTCTCTCTCGCCTACTTCCATTTTTTCCAGTCTCTGTCCAATCCTTTCATCCTCTTGAATGTTATTTTTGAATATTTTTTTGTTAGTGCTTATGCAGCTACTTGCGGCAAAAGGTGGTACTAGTAAAGAAAGGTATAAAACCCATGATAAATAAAATCAGTTTAAAGAGAGCTTTCCTGCGTACCTGTCATGTTTAACTTTATTTTGTACCTTTGCGAGTTCAATCTTAACGGGGGTGAAAATGTCACACATCTGGATTTGCATAAGAAAAATAATGCTATTTCGCCAGAAATTTGAACATCCAAAAGTTTTAGTTCTAGATTTCTTGTATTGAAATTGTTACAAAAGCTCTGCTGGAGTTCATCAGAGAATTGTTTTTTGGACACTATTATGGTAGCTGGCAAAATGTGATTTTTCGTTCCATTGCAAGAAAATAAATTTCGTGACAAAGTTCTTCTATGTCTTCCATATTCTTCTAAATAGTGCTGCCAGGCTTTCTAAAGGCTTTGACGATTGCTCTTTAATGATCAAACGTCGAGAAACAGAAGATTTGCGGGGAAATAAATCTGTTGCCGCATTATTATTCGCTATTTCAATGAAATTGAGGGAAGTTGGCGAAGCCGGAACGAAGCTGCTTACGGAAGTTCTCCTGTAAGAACTAAAAGAAATTGCGTACATGGAGGGACCCAAAACCGAATTAGTAATGTTATCCCATAGAAAAGGCCCTAGTAGTATTCATTTCTTATAAACTAGTCCGCAATCAATATACTACTAAGAAATGAAGCTGGGAGTCCGTGATTAGACCCCTTTTAGATGCAGAATTCTTAGTTCTCGTTTTAAATGTCCATCAAAGTACAACAGTTATTCCATATTCTCAGCAAAATAAAAACTACGATATTAAGCAGTAAGGCATAAATGCAATTTGCAAAAATGTGACGTTATCTATTGGAATTGAGTGAAGAAGCGCCTGGAAAGCGTTATAATATTGCCAATCACATGCGCCAATAATACTTGTTGTATGCACGTAATTGTCGGAAATATGCATAAATTCTAGCGCAGCCTGTATATCCTCCATCAAATTGTCCTTTCTTCTAACATAAATGTACATATGTACATGAATGAAGAAGTTATATCATATTTCGTCGAGCAATATGGACAATATTTACGTTAACTCGTCCATTTAATTAGATAAATTATAGCGGCATTTAATCTCGAACTCTCAGTTTTAATCTGCAAACTGACCCCCCTTACGATAGCTCGTCGTGACGCCGGGACGCAATTTTTGCTGTTCTTATCTGGATTTAATTAATTAGCGCGACCCGTATAAATCAATTCCAAGTCGAATTATTATTAACGTAACCTAGAGCCGGAATATGGTCGCTAGGCGAACCTAATAACTCGACAATAGATGGCGGGTAATAAGGTGACGCATACTAGCAGCTATTGATAATTTTAGAGGCGGCGAGCAGAAATATTATGTTACGTTAATTGAATTAATTTCTTCATATAAGACTTGATCGAAGCTGACTCAGCTCGGTAGAGTTTGTGACAGAGCGGGGTTGAATGCTTTCGCTTGATTTTCGTTCTTCCGTTTTTGTGTCACAATCGATGAGTGGAAGAATTAATTGATCTAATAAGGGGTTAGAAGCTGATAGTCTGAAAGGAAACTGCTGATCTGAGAATAACAGAGAAAATTTAGAGCGATTGTGAAAATATGCCTTGCATGCGAAGTAAAGCAGACACCTTTTTAATGAATTATCAAAACTGAAAAGGTACATACATAAATAATTAATGGGTGTTGGTAAGTTCGGTTTAAACTTTTAATTTCTAAAAATTGATGGCTTAGGTTTAGTTCGCTCAGTTATAATGGAAAAATAAAGAAGAAACTCGCTTTCTGGGTTGATAAAAAAAAACAGAAACAGAGTTTATGTAAGATTGACCAAAAAGAGTAATGTCAGTTTACACCGCTCCTTACTTACAAGGGAACGCAGACAAGAGGGACACTTGCCTATGTCATGCCGTTCTGGCTGACGGACGTGTTACACAGTCGGACGCTGAGATTTGGTTTACTTATAATAAGTTGTGCCTGAACCCTGAATAAATTTCTAGGTGTTCATTTTGATCCTACGCTTAAGTGGGATAAATATATCGAAATTCTATCAAATAAATTGAATAATAACATTTTTGCTTTACGTGTTGAATAAATCGGTCTCTCAAAGACTTTTGATCACGACCTGTTGCTCTCTGGTCCAGTCACTGATTACTTAATGCTATACTAGCATGGGTATTTACTGCATCTACTAGCGGAATATTTAGTTTACAGCGCAGAACAATAAAAATAATTAATAACAAAATATCTCCATATAAAGATGATTGTAAGAAATCATTTAGCAAATTTCGGGTTCTAACTTTTGTCTTTTTTGTTCGTTTGTTCATATTAGAATGCACTAATTAAACTACATTTTACCTAGTTTACTCTCTTCAGTCCAAGAAAGAAAATAATATATTATCCTCAATTTAACATTGTATCTATTGCTACTATTGCAACAAAGTTCTAATTCAAATGGATGAATTAAATTAATTAGATTTGTATTAAATAATTAACTAGCTCAATTGAGATTTTGAATACGAGATTTACTTACAATTCATGTCAATATACAGATTGTACATAATTGCATTGCACACTAGATTCATTGACATTGACATGTGTTCCTCATTTCCGCCTTAGCGGATGACACAACAATTGGATTGCTTTATCGATGCTATGAGTATTACATCTGTTTATAATTACAATTTATAACAAATGGGGTTTAATAATGCGAAACTATGTATAAAACAAACCAATAGATACAAATATATTCAAAGGAAACATAATAGATACGTTCAATAATGGAAATCCAAGGTTTGCTTGTTGTTTCAATAATATTGTAATATTAAGACCGTAGCCGTATTTATCTATTTTATGCGATGAGATTTTTTGATTAAGGATTTCATTTCTACCCTAAAATTGTGTTGTTAATGATTTCTCAAAAATGATCATATTTTTAGGGTACTTTAAAGTATTTCGAAACTGATTTTTTGTTTGACAATTGAAATTCTAAAAATCAAAATTGGACCACTTATCTGTTATCTTCGTTGGTAACCTATTGTTAATATCTAAGTACTAAACTTTTCAACAATCCATAAAATTAATGTGTGCCATTGTCGAGGAAACTCGTTAAACCAAGTAGCCACTGATCCAATAATGGCCAAACCTTCAATGGGAAACAATATTAAATACTATAGATAAACAGGAACCTTCGAAATTAAAAAATAAAGTATTGGTAGACCTAGAATTATAAGCAAGAAGCCAGAGAAACACGATTACCAATTGCAAAGAAAAACGCAGAAGCACTGTAAGGGACACTACCACCCTTTAGAATTAGCATAATCGTTTTACTGTGTACTAAGAGTGTTGAAAATATTTCCACAAAACTGGTTTTTACAAGGTATTATAAATGAAAACATATCTAATTTAAGAACAATTGTTGGTTTAAGAGCCAAATTAAGACAAATCTGGCACACCTTAACTCCTTAATTTTGCAACAAGCTTTTACCAGAAAAGATAACGTTAACTCGTTCATTTCAACGAACACATTTAACGAAGGAAAAGTATCAAATATTTGCTCAAAAAAAGGACTACCTTCCGCCCACACATTAGGTGTACACGCCGTACAAACCCTATAAACCTAATTAACTTTACCCTGTTCAATAATTTATTGTTCACAAGACATTAATCGTAATTTTAAATAGATCCCGTACGTTTTTAGATACTGTCAACCTATCGAAACCAACCTCCGATAAAATTATTTTTAGTAACAAAATATTCAACCAAAACGGCTGCCACAACATGCCACTAATAAAATTTAATTAATATTTCCACGTGAAAAAGGAAATTTTAATTAAACGATGGAATATTTCAATTATCGCGTCGAGTCAGGTGCCGTGAAATAATTCCAATCGATTAAACTATGATTGAGTGTAGGCTTTCACGACCGTAATCCATTGTAGAAATGTCTTTCGGGTGATGTCGTGTAGTTGATATTTAACTTGACGTTTCGCTGACTATCCTGTCAGCTTCTTCAGAAGATTTCTAAAGACTGTCTTTAGAAGAATGTCTTCTTTTGCACCTGATGATCGAACATTTTGCGTATTCACTATGAATCTTACCCATCAACTGCCTTCAATAAGAGATTCCGGAATCCGAAGAATACTAAGGAGGACCTGGGGTCTCTCCCAAAGTAATGATGGGTACCTACTCCACAATTACCTGACCAATGCTAACATACACCTCGATCGTTTGGTGGCTTAACATAGAAAACGGGCATATCAAGATCTGCACCAGCGGTGGCAATGGAGTTCGCACCTTGCCAACACACTTCTTCGGCAAGTAAATGGAAAGGCCACTTACTTGCCGAACTTGGTTACCATGATCGGGTTACTACCTAATAATAGGAAGGGCATACCACCTTCACATAATATTCCGCCATTTAACGTTCTTGACAAACCCTACGAATCGTTAACACCCTTCATAGATGAATCAAAAACCAAGGAAGGAGCTTCAGCGCGATCACACTCATTGTTAGAAGAGCTTCGCCCACTACTAAACTACCCCAAAGATTTACCTTTAGTTCTTGAAACAAGCTATATCAACGCAATATGGCTGTAGGGCCACGATGGAAATCCTGGCAAAGAAAGCTGACTCGAAGGGAATTGGACATGACGGCTTATGGTGCAAGGTCCTCCGTTCTATTGCATACGTCTGCACTTTATTAAAAAGTCTGAACTACCACCCAAAGAAACTTTTGTAGAAACTGGATGAAAAGTCACAATATTAAGATACCCGAAACTATCCAGAAGGGACCTTCGCATGGTTGTTGTAATTGTGAGTGGGAATTGCTAATCTGTTGCTAAACTCAGGACAAGTCGGAGGAACGATGCTCCGTCGGCGACAATTATAAAGACAATGCTGGGTGAGCATCGGTTACGTCTTACCACCATTAGGGTAATTCCTCTAGAAAACTTTTCAACCTAATAATCTTAGCGATTCTTTTGTTTTTTTTGCCTCTCTTTGTACACTTGTTATGTTGATAATTTATTGTATTGTAACAAAGCAGAGATTAAGTATTTGTGCTATAATTGAAAAATGATTAAAGTTGGGAACCGTATATTAATCTTTGACTGAGAACTATAATAATATTGCTTCTTCATAATAAGATGCCCTCCAAATACCGTTCTTGGCCTATAATACGTACTTAATGTTATTAAAAAAAAAAGAAATTATCGGCAAGACAGCGTTTCTATACGACGGATTGATCTTCACGGTATAATACAAATATGAAAACGGTGGGTCTAAATAGGTGTCAATATGTAAAAATCCCAAAATATTGTGAACGAAATTAACGATTAACGATTAATAAGCATTTGACTGCTTAAACAGACAAACCTTACTAGAAGACAACTAGGAATACCGATCAAACTAACTAAATTAGTGAAAATGACAATGTAATAGTCAAAACCAATAGTTCTCAAGCAGGATGGCATAACGGCAGAATTTTAAATTAACAAAGAACCCAAACGAACTGATGGTTTAGAAGGTAGATAATACAATCAGTGACATACCTAGATCATGTGGAGTTAATGGCGAAGAGTAAAGAAAACAAAGAGAAGCGCGTTAAATCGCAACCCAAACGAAACAGATAAGATACCTGGATTAAACGGAAAGCAGTAAACGGAAAGAAAGAAATATAAGGATCTAAATTCGAAGATATGAATAATTTTAGTTATCAACGAACCATAGTAAACAAAAATAAATATAAAGAGCAGATTGTCCACTTAATACAAACGCAAGACACACACGTAAAACAATTAAACGCGAAAATATATAAATATGTTATTAAACCAATGATACCATAGTCTTTAGAAACAATATGCTTAATAAAGGAAAGTGAAGAAAGGATGGAAGTTTCCCAAACGAGGATGATGATGGAAGCAATTGCCCGACAAAATGATTTCAGAATGAATATAGAAGAGTGAATAAACAAAAAAAAAATTCTTAAGAACCAAGCAGTTGCAAATACTATAGCTTCAGATTGTATGGTCGCATAAATAGAAGGAATAAGAAACGCGTTGTGAGAAAAATTACAGAATGGAGACACTATGCGGACACAGAAAGTGGAGAGGGCCTGGACACACATGGGAAGACTATATTGCATCGAACATGAGTTGAGAGGTTCTAAAGACGAAATAAAAGAGAAAATTTATAGAAGGAACAAAATCCCACAACAGCTTATGAGAGAAAATAAACAATTGAATAATTCACCAGGAAAAAAATATTTCGTAAAGAAATGTAAAAAATTGAACAACAATTTTGAGGCAAACCTGCAGGTTCTTTTCCAATTTATATTGTTCAGGTTCACGCAACATAAATTGCTGCGTATAAAACAAATAAGCATCTCTAATTATTGTTTACCATTCGTCCAAATCATGAAATCATGTATCGCCTAGTAGCCGTAATTTTTCTTGTGGTAAGTAATAACAAGGCTATACGCCTTTTTTTTTCATCTCGTCCTTTACATAAATTCACAGGAAAACGTTCGCGAATTCTATTCATGAGTCACAAAGTAATTATTATTGCATGTGTTGATGTGTTCGTTCGGTGTTTCTTTAAATACAAATGGAACAAAAATATATTACGTTGTAATGTTTGTTATTGTACATTTCATTTCTAATTTCATTCAATGAAACCTTCGAGTTGTACACTTGGCACATACCATATAAGATAGAGGATTACTTAATTTCGCAATATTAATTATTTCCTTTCCCATATTAAATTGTAATTAAAATATATTTTATTACAATAGATTTATTACACTTATTATTCAATAATTCGATTATATTACCGTATGTGTTTCTACGATCTAACTTCAAGGATATTCAACTTGTATACACATCGCATGCAAATCGTGACTAACATGGAAGTTAATAATAAGAATAACATATTATGCAACATTATGAAGTGGATAAACATGTGTAGTTATTGAAATTTGATGAATTCCCCTTTTTTTCACACAACTTTATTATTTACTTAAATGTAAATCTTTCTTGGTGACCACGATGTTTCTCAGCTGATCCCTATGTCAGTAACTTTAACATTATATATGCACATACATGCGTAACTGTAGATGCATCCTGAATTACTAAAATAAATTTTATTTAAACATATTTGTCAAATTAGTTTAACAATTTCTTCTTTAGTAACACAGTCTCTCTCTTAATTTGGCAACCCGAAAATTCATATTATGACAAAACTGTAAAAACGAAAAGAGTACCTTGACATATGAACAACACAGCTTTCTAACGGCTAAATCGCCCGACTTTGGAGTGCACCCCTCTCCAAGAATGTGTACGATTCCAAAATTTCTGCAAACATCTCGGAAACTATTTTATTCGTAGGCCACGTACATTGGATGGAAAGTGCAACTTTTTACAAATATCGTACAAAAATCCACACTGTAACTGTAACTACAAAAAATATACAGTCACCTTTTCGTAGAAAACGACATTGTATAACAAATTTAGACAATTAAACATTAAAACTAAAAACACATACATTGTTTTGCCACGTACACCGTTATCGTAGTGCATGAATAAAGTTTCTTGCAGTGTAAGTTTGTAGTTTGGCACAATGGTAACAATCAACACAGCTAATGTGTTGAACATGTTACTTGCAACATTTCAATTCGCTAACATCCCAATAATTTCCTCGACTTCCCAGGAAATTTTGTTACACGATGCCCTGAAAGATGCGATTGTAAATACTCTACAAGAAAGTATGTTCCCTTTTGAACATGTATCAAAATTGAAATTTGAACGGTTAGAAGGATCATATGAAGCGTGATTTGTGAGAAATGTAGCAGAATATGAAATAGAAAATTGTGAAAATATCGTAGGGTCCTGAAGAAGAAGACAGTGTTATTAGCCTAGATTGCAAAAATGAAGTTGTAGAAAAGTGATAAAAACAAATGATGCTCTGTGGAAAATGTGGAAATTAATTTCAAAAAAATTAAAAAGTTTCGCTAATATGTAAATAGAATGATCATATCTACAGCAGTGGCACCCACGGTTGTGAATAATTAAATATACAGTTCGTTGCAAAATACGTGCTTACAAACTCTGAAAATAGAATTGACGATGGAAAAATAATTCGTGGTATTGAACTTCGACGCTGGATTTTAGAAGCTAAACAAGAAATTGGGCACAAAACGTTTGATGCAGGAAATCAATGGATATGGCATTTCAAGAGAGCACAAAACATTGTGTCACGCGAAAGAACAAAATATATTGTTCGTTAAATTTACGGTTAAGTAATAGTTTTACTAAGGAAGTCAAACTCCATATCACTAGTATCGGTAGGAGCAATGTATCCAACACCCATGAGAATGGATTTGGTCTAGAAATACACTCCGGCTATACTCTAGCAGTTCAGGGTTAGAAAACCGTTAAACCGGAACTTTCCTTCTTTGTTTTGTTTCTATTTTTCTGCTACGTACGTTTCGTTGGCAAATTTCCAACTTCGTCAATCATAGTCTACAAAGAATGTTTTTGACTAGTCACAAATTGTATTACTTTTTTAGTTTTTTTTAACAAGTAAACTTTTAATTTGCTTACTGTTCCGAGTTAGTCAAATAGCTTGTGCGATGAGGAGTGAACCATACTACCGAAACATTCACAAAAATTTAAAAATCTCGGAAATTGGTGGAGTCAGCCGTCAGTCTTCAAAGTTCCATCATAATCTCAATTTTCGGTTACCGGTGTTTCCTTATGAGTTCAAGTGTTGCGTAGATATATTACATTCTCTCAATTTCCGTATAACTTCAAACCATAAATTCTTGTTAAATTAACTTTCAGGAAACCGAAATTTATTTCTTACTAAAATAAGATACCAACAGTTTCGTTTATTTTCAATAAAACGTATTTAGCGCTCTTTCCGTTTCTACAGTAGAGTAGGCTGATAGATACCCGTTGAGATCAAACGGAACAATATCATTAATAAACGTGAGGCAGTAAACAACTCTCCAAATCCGTAGCGGTAGACCTTGTAGCAGCAAAGACCTGGTGGTCGCTTTAAACGGTATCGATTGAAATATGAAAAAGTATTCATTAGAAAATTCAAAAAATTTGGTAATGTACTAAACGACTGAACTAAAATATTTTCAATTAACCAATCTATCACGCAAAATCCCATTCCCAAACAGCAATTTAACTAATCCAATATGGATTAATAACGAGCAAACATGGCGTAGCACGAAACTGCTTCACTTAGCGTGGACGATTGCCGCATTTCAATTATTACAGCTCACTCAATGAGCATTGTACGTTTTTATCGCAGTCGCCTCGATTGTATCGCACGCGCAAAAACATGAACAAAATCGCGGAACATTCGCCATTAAAATGCTAGTCGCAATCTCGTTATGCAATGAAAATAAAGTGATGAGGGTGCCTATCCAACTCGTACGTATCCCGTGCGTTAGCCGTGATGCATGTGCGCGATCCCTAAGCGAAACAACAATAACGAGAGAACTAGACATTTTAATGGCATTCAGTCAAACGGTTTTTCTACGCGCCCTTTTCCGCATTTGTAGCATGCCTTTCATCTTTTCGTTTGTTTGTTGCCGTACGTCGTGGATACACTGTTGTTCGTAAACTTGTTGGTACGCATTCAAACAATGCAACGAACTAACGATGCTAGAGCTTTTAGTCTGCACTGAAAATTGCAAAAAAAATCCAAATCATTTCCAGAAAGAAGTCAATAAGCTCGATTATGGTTAAAGATTAGAGATATGTTTACAAGTAAGAACTCTTCTTTACCAATGCACTATTTACTACACAATTACTACACATTACATATAATTTAAATTTGCGTCGACCACTAAGAGCTCTTATAACAATGCGTGTAAAATTATAGTTCACCGAGCAATTTTATCGCTTGGAAAAATATTAGTGCTTTTCTTAATGAAATTATCTCCGTACCACTTGATGTGAAACTCCAAATAGTTTGATTTATAAGATAGTAAGACGGTGGCAAAATACGCGTTCAAATAGCTTCGCTCCTCTAAGTATAATTGGTATTTCTGTTTTTGGAACCCCATTTTATGAGAAGTTATCAATATCTGTAAAAATAATATATTTACTGGTTTAATCTATAGAAGGAACCGCTAAAGTCACCTAATGAGACAGATCTACGGAATCACCCCAAGACATGCAGATTTCCAATTTTACTAATACCACCAGTGTTTTATTTTCAAATAATCGAAAACTGTTAGTGGTCTCAAAAGTTGTTGCTATATGTTTAAAATGCCGTTTACTATAGCATCGACTATTTATCCTATTGTCTTAGCTTTTAAAGGAAATATGTAAATTAAAACAGCATCGTTGTTAGTCAGAGACAAAAACCCTTTTCAATTTCAATATCTTTCAACTACTGTCAAGTAATACTTTTGAATTGTTCTCCTGGATTTACTAAAACGGAGTACTAAATAATAGTACAACAAAACACTTGATCTAGGTTTCTGTACAACTGATTGAATATATTATTTATTGTCATAAAAATATTGCGAATATGCTTTGACTGCAATTAAATCAGTCCTTCTAGTCCAGTGCCAGACTAGCATCAAATCAAAAAAGCTTCTAGAATGCAACTACGGTACTCCAAAACGGATACTAGATATGAAACTAATGTAGATGTTGACAAACTCGAATATCAAATTATAAGTGGAGTGATACTTAGACATGCTTGTTACTTACAGTGACTGATAATAAATGTAAGTAATGTATTTTTTTATACATCGATGGGTCTTCCATTTTGAGCAACGATTCACCTAATACTTCTTATATTCAACGCCTAATTTGCGATGGAAATCTAGGTATATCTTTTATCTGAATATAACAGTTTCAAGACAGTACGCAACCTTGAATTGAATATTTGGAGTTGAATATATTGATACTCGTCAGCTGAGAATACATTTTTATATGTGTGAGGTAAAGTATCCAAAGAGTTGAAATATTAATTTTATTATTTAATGAAAAATACCAAAATCGTGTGCCGATTGTACGATCAACTTTAAGTAAAATCCAAACATTTATCTAGGTCACGTTAGCGATACTCCTAAACTCCATTGTCCCCTGTCTCAATCAAGATAAAGAATTAGAGTAGCCAAGAAGATTGACATACAAAAACTAATAGTTTAAATAACGCCCTTATAAAATGCAAGTTCTGCAAAAACTTTCAGATGGCGACATTGACAGAAGGTTGAAGTTTTGTGAGCGCCTCCAAAATATGATCCACTTTTAGTTAAAAATAATTTTCTGATGAATCTACACTTTTCCTCGATAAAAAAGTAAGTACCCAAAATTTTCGATACTGGTCTGTTGGAAATCCCTATTGGATACGTGAGAAACATGCAAAATCAACAGAAAACAAAGCATGTGGGTAGGTATTACTAGTAACACAGTTATCGGCCCCTAGTTTCTAGAAGGGCCGTTAACCGGTAAAAGATACTCGCGATTCTTGAAAGAAGACCTTGTTCCAGCTTTAGCTATTTAGATGAAGTTTCTCCAAGCAGGTTGCTCTGGTGGAGGCGGTTTATGGAGCGGCCAGTAAGATCGCCAGATCGCCAATACCTAATGTAATGCATAACAATCGAATATAGTTTGTAGATAGAGTTCTTGCGAAGTAGCAAATGGTGAACATTTTCAACATTTAAATATTAGTTAAAGTTACCTTCAGAATATCCAATATTATGTATCACTCACTTTTACTCCTAATACTGTTCATTTTTCTAAAATTTAATACTGTTATTATTATCTTTTTCAACGTAATTTATTAAAAATAAAACATTTTGTTTTCTTTTGACAGTTTTATTAAATTCTAATAGGTCAGTAGAAGCTCAGATCAATTTAGCTTAAGAAAAAAAGCAGTTCTAAAAACGTCTTTCTTCCATTTTCATTAGTTTCTGTGTTTCTGTGAACGGTAATTCCAGAAAAAAAGTTTCTGTATGCCTATTTATTGAGTAACCCTGGATATAATATTTAAAAAAATAAAGTTAACTTACGCCTTACTTTTTTGACTCGTCATGTACATGTCATAACAAATATTTTTAAACTATGCAAAAAATACAAATAAAGTTGGCATATGCGAGTGAGTTCTCATAAAATGTATCATTTTTTGGATTCCATACTTTATGTCTATTCCATAATGACGTTAGCAATAATTACTAACTAACAAACTAAAAGTCTAGTAAGTTAGAACCATGCTACCCACTATTCCTTTATTTATTTTTGTTTTTTATTTCAATTTTATTGCTAAATAATGTTGTTAAATCGCCGCAATCAAACTTGTGGACAATAGTGTATTCTGCATAGGAAGCTTTCTTTTTCAACGAATGCTATCATAGAGCAACGTTTTATTTTTCTGCGTTACCTTGCCTCAATTGCTTCGCAGTCGCCATCATAAACCGGGACCCCGCATATGCGCTCCATAAACACACGGAAGAAACTCCGGATTCATTCTGCCTTCATAATACTGTCCGCTTTTCCTATCTGTTCAAACATGTAGACGTAAAAGCGATGTGTCGGAAACGTCGCTTTGTATTGTCAGCCGAGGTTGACGCTATGCAACCCTTTCCAATTAAAAAGTTAATGCCAACATTAAAAATGCAGCTGCAATTTCGCCCACGCCAAACATTAGCCGTTACCACAAACACATATCTAGGCGTACCTACAACGCTACGATGTACGTTGGTGTTGTCCTCTATAGGGTTGAATGGAATGTGACTGGTGTAGGAGATGTTGGAGCGAAGATGCAAGGGGGGAGTTTAATTCACGTGCAGAGACAATATAATTGAACTATGTAACATGCAGACGTATTGTTACGTCTATTCACATTATAAACCGCTAGGGGACGTTAGCAAATCAGATTTAATAAGCGTTTTGTGCGCGACGCGGCTTTTGTTTCAGAATTTCATAAGGTGAGTTAACTCGATGGCTCATACCAAGTTTCTTGTTAGATTATCGCCATGAGCAGTTGGTGAACTTCTGTAACAGGTATTAATACAATAAATAATTGATGCAAACATTGTTGTCACATCAGCGGCAAATTGGGGATAATTGGAACATATTGGGAATTGGCATTTTAATACCAATTTACGCGGAACAGCGGAAAGGAAAGAAAGCGGAAAGATTTAAATTAAACTACGGAATGAAGTATTAAGTTGTTCTTTGAGCAAGATAGGTGAAATGCGATATTTCCATTTGTTTTTCGTCGTAAAAAATATGCGAACCATTCATTCCTAACTTTATGTATGATTTACTCTAAAGAAAACTTGTCTTTAAAGGCATACCTACTTTGTAATTATTCCATAACTAAATTTTAAATAATAAATGTGATGTCCAAACTCACATAACAAATGTGTAATAATTATTCATTTGTTCAAATCAAATGAAAAGAAAGCTCGACCAAATGGCGATACCTATTGGAAAAAACTACATATTGACTTAGAATTAAAGTTCAGACCGGCTTATCATGTCGAAAAAGAGGTAAATATAAATACCAATAAAACTGAATACTTGGGGGTTGGTACAAATGGAGACTTTCAGATTGTAATTGATATCAACTAAGCTCGGCAATTAAACGCAAAAGTTTTCGATTCTTGGTTACTCGAAGGACAGAAAAAATGTAGGAATTAATTCCTTATTAACAGCCAAATTTTCGGTCATTAATGCAACCTTCATCAGGGCTATATTTACGAATTGTTAAAGTCCACTAATTACTTAATTAATTAATTAAGTAGTCAATTTGATTAAAACTAATCTGATAAAAAGAGAATTACTATGTTGTAATTACAGTGTTCTAGAATTAATGCCATTTTGTACGTTCTAAGACGTTGTAACGTAACATAGTAATTCACTTTTTAAAAGCTTCTGTTAGTGAAAATTGTCCATGCGCCGAGAAATTGTAGACTGCAAAAAAGTGAAATGAATATAATTGAAGAAATGGGGGCAAAATGAAACGGATTTAAAAAAAAACTCAGATGGTTTGGGCATGTTCTAGGGATGAGCCATCATGAACCAAATGCAATCGCCAGGGAATAGGAAAAGGTATGCGAAGAGGAATGGGAGAACGAGAACTACAGAAAGAATATGCCCAAAATAGGAAGAGATTGTGTTTGAGAGTGACGAAGCAGGTACTGACGGATATGAAAGTATTTAATTGCAAATAACAAATACAAGAAATGGAAGGAAAATCGTTTTCTTGACAAGTCAAAAGCAATTTTTTAACATTGTATTTATATCGCCTTTTGTTGTTAGAACAGATTTTGTCGACAGTGGTAGAATTCACTACATCCTTAAATTAGCATTGAAGTACAAGTATTCCGGCAAGGGTCATATTTGCTAAAGAATTACTTTGATCAGAGAACCGGTAGTTTTCCAACCTTGATTGGTTTAAAAAATGTTTCCTCTCGCAACATCCGTCTACGCTAATATGCTAAAGTGTTGCTCTAATCAGTTTAAAACTTAACGCGTTTCTCCAGTAATGTATGTTAGAAATGGCAAATTTATTTTCTCTGCATCATCAATAGATCGAGAACCAAGGCTAAAAATTGGTTTAATTAAGAAGGAATGGTAAAACATGAGAACCTAAAGCGATACATAATAGGGTTCAATGTGAAAAATATCAACAAATGATTTTATCAGTACCTGATAAAAATTTATCATTGCCTGGATAGCGGAATTTTGTAATTGGCTTAATAATAATTAAAGTTTACTAAATTTATTTCTTTGGAGCGGTGAATCTAATTTCAATAATAACGAAATTTCCAATAACAAAAATGATCATCATTTCTGGGATGTGGAGAATCACGTCAATTTCGTGAATGCAGATTCTGACATAGGTTTTCTTAGGAAGGATCGCTTAATACTAAATGATATGCCGATTTTCTTCTGACAGAATTCGAAGATTGTGGATAATGTACCCTAAAAATACGTCGCCACATGTAGTTCCATCAAAATGGAGCACCTACCCACAATTCACGACCTGTCAGGAATATTTTCAATGAAATTTTTAATAATTTTTTTTAAATAATTAGATGACGATGACATGTAATATATTGTTGTAAAAAGAATCTTTTACAGTTTTAGTATACGTGTATATTCAATTTAATTGTTTTTTTTTGCTATGACAGATAATAAATTAAATGTAAAACAAATATTCTGCTATAATATTTTGTCGTGCCTCCAACAATAGTCGAAATATTTGCTGTGACAGCTAAAATCAAACAGATTGTATAAGTTAGATTTATACCTTCTGCTAGTAAAGACAACTGCTGAAAGTTGAAATGGAAAGAATGTGATAACATTCAAATTTGCTCCACTTCTCAATCGCGCGAAGTGCTTTCCGAAGTAGTAACAATACGGCTTCAAATATATAATATGTACTAACGCCCCGTTGTAATTCGAAATTCATCCCCTTCTTACAAACAAATCTATCTTAATTACAACTAATAACATACTGCCTCACTTCGAATTAATTGAGTAAGTTTTCGTGTAAGTTTCGGGCCGTCTTTCTTGCCAGCGCGGAGGAAACTTTCCGCGCTGTGCTCCAGAAGATTTAGCGTCTCTCGTCGGATGTCGGTTCGCTGAAAATTTATACGAAACGTATCCCGGTATATATTTGTCATCGCCATTTTACCAGCTTTGTATCTGGATTCAAGAGTGCCCTAAATGGCTGATGTCGAGCGTGTAAGCCGAGATGAAATTTTAATCCGCCAGTTTCGATGGTCCCTGTACACGAGACAAGATTTGTAACTTCTCTTATTGACTTAAGTATAGAATAACAATGGAATAGTTTCAGCCGACTATATACCAGTAATTATAAAGGTTGGGTCCAATGCTTGATATACAGACCCTTATTCCTTGTATCTTGTATGTATTTAGCATCTACATGGAAGACCGTGACAATAAATATAGAAAATATGTTTTAAACTACTAACTGTAAGTAATATTCAAATAAGTAGGTAGATTTGAACATACTCAAAGGGTTTTTCTTTTTTATCTTTTTAGAAACAATATGATTGTATGTGTGAAGACGAAGAAGAAAAATTTTTACTTTTATGCAATTTTCTCATCCATTCTTTATCATCAACTTCTTTAAGCCGTCGACGTAATCTAATGGGGACTTAGGCGCATACAAAAATGAGAATTTCGTTCGATACAAATCTTTGGATTCCAAGACAGACTCTGAGCTTTGAAAGCAAAAGAAGGTCTATAAGCATCACTTATCCAGCTTTTCAAGATGCTGATGGGCACAATTACACAACCATCTTAAAGAAACATATCCTTACACCGTCTTTACCAGTGGTGGATCCAAGTTTCGTCTTGTTTAATTCTTTTCAGTTGAGTCCAGATTTGTTCGTCCCTCTCAGGGTGAATTTGTCATAGATCGATCGAATATAGTTGCCGGCGCTCCAAAACTGCTCAACATTATACTAAGCTGGTATAACCACGTTTAAATTTCGTTTCCTACTTTCTACACTACAAATGCTGTACGCTGAACTGCATCCTTAATGTTCACAAGAACATAATATTATTATTATTACTATAATTAATAATGAATCTAGACTACCTAACCACCCTGTACAGGTGCGCGTTTCGCCGTCATACTACACATAAGTCCACGCTTGTGGAAAGTGTCAGTCAACCGACTAATTGCCGCCTTTGTCGATGACCTAATCACATAATTTGTTGACACATTTGCAACCACCTCTACTATTACGAATAGGGATCTCTGGTATCACGATCTGTGAGGGCCGTAAAGATTGACTAACAATTTCATTAACCAAAGAATTAAGAATAAAGAGGACAAATAATAATAGCAATAATAGGAAGAAAACACTTTAATAAAATTTCGTACAAGCTAATAATAGTAAATAGAGTTATCTACTTATTTACAATCGAAATTCCTTCCTGCCAGCTTGATACAACCGCGTAATCGTTTGTAAAAGCTGTTCTACAAATTTATCAGCATAGTAGATGTTGCAACAGCAATGCCAATATGGTTCTTTACTGTTATCATGGTAACCACACAATGCTGACAACAGAAACTACTTGAATGCAATATCCGAATGCAAAACGCGCGTTTAACTATCATTACACAAAAACGTTAGAAGTATACATCTACTATACAGTGGTTACGTTTCTGGTGTTTAAATTTGGCAAAGAATGTTCAATATACATTGAATACCCTGGCATTCCAATGCAATGCCTAAATAGAGCCAACAATGCTATTTAAATCGGTAAAAACTTACACTAGAACGTATTTGCATTTCGGATTGTATGATCCCATACAGTTTCCTTATTCAGTTAAAACAAAACCCATCTCAACGAAAACCAAAGTTAATGACCTAGGAGTAATTTGATAGCCAATTGAGCTTTACTGAACATATGTCTACCAGCGTCAAAGACTTTGGTTGTTAGGTCATGCCGTAATTTTAATAACCTTCCTGTCACCAAAGTGTTGTATTTCGCAGTGGTTCGACGCAAATTGGCATAGTGTCCCTACTACATAAACCAGCAAATTATGATTGAGAATGTGCAAAACCGGTCCTTAAAATACCTACGTTTGCGGTTTTTGGCACTTACCTATACCTTACGGGATTCAGACTAGATAGCTTCTAGAACAACATGAGTGGAATCACTCCCCACTCACGGAGAAAAAAATATAGTGCCAAATTTGTGCATGAGCTACTAACAAATGAATTAACTCATTGTTGCTGGTGCCACAATGTACCTAGACTAGGTACATTGTACACAAGGGAGATGAAATCATTACATTATTGCATCGACTAGACAGACTCGTGTCTATTCGTCTCCTAAGAAAGGGTTCATGTTGCCTACTGATTTCCCCGAGAGTCGACAAAACACGAGTCCGTCTAGTCGCTGCAAAAAAGTAATAATTTCACTTGCCTTTAACATTTCTAGACACAATACTTGGTCATATTATTTGATTAATATCCCTAAGCCAAACACAAATGTACTTTGTAACGCTCCGATTTATCATATACAATTTTTTTTTACAAAGACACATCTTCTTTTTAACTTATTTTGTTTAATATATACATTTTTACACCGTCACACCTCGTCTCATTCGGAAATTAGTTCCCTGAACCTGTACGTCATCCAACGCGAACATAATAAATAGATAATAGTAGAAATGAAATATATGTTTAATATAATTTATTACACCTTTCGCTATTTAGAGACGGTCAAATTTTTTCATGAAGGGTATAATGTATATTAAAGGCACAAACCAAATCTGAAAAGGTAATAAATAATTACGAACCAAGTGCGTGGAAAGACATTTGACGAATGAGCAGCCAGTTTATAGCTGAGAATTCAGAAAATGTTTTTCACGCATGAAGTTTATACAATATTTTTTGTACGAATAATAAGTACTTTTAATGGAAAAATTTTAAGTTGGCAGTACTACATATACAATACAAAATTAAAATGTTAAACATTTTTCCCAGTTAAAAAAAAAATTCTAATAAAGAAATAGAATATTGATGTTTTCACGTGAGTATCTCATTTTTATAAGAAAGCAATATTGCACTTATAAGTTACATATTTAGTTTAGTAAGTTTATTTTTATTTCTGTTACATTCAGTAAGTACCAACTTGATTTGTCGCACTAGTGCTTAAAATAAGATTTCACGCATTGATTTGAATGCGAGGAGTTTCCGATTATGGTATATGAATATAAAAACTTATTAACATGGTGATAAAGGTTTTAACATACTATAACTATATTATGCATTTTTTTAATGCATAATTCGCTATGATACCTTACTTACTTATTAACTTTTTCGCCCACATTTCAAAATTGGATTTGAAGTTTTTCAATTCATTTCAAATAGAATTTCATAATCTCATGCCGATTTTAAGACCCCAAATAAAATTATTCATGTTTATATAACGCAACTATTACTTAGCTGGTATTTAGTATAATAACAAATATCACTGGTTATTACCAATTGCAATTATTCAAATCGATTAGGCGAAGGAAATACCAAACCAAAGAAAAAACTACAACAGCAATAAAAATAATGAGATTAATCGGTGAAGCAACGTTACGTTGAGTTTAAATTACACCTTTTTTGCGCTTATACTCTATGATAGCTAACCGCACCGTTGCGTACTTATCGAATTTCTCGGCCGGATAAAAACAAAAAGCGTCGTCGTGATGAAATAACACCAGACCCGGTACGGTACTGGTGTCCTGCTTGTTGTGTCCCATTGGATCGGCCTCGAAATCGACACCGTAACGTATGTCGTAACTCGAGTGTCACATTACGCCAATTAACCACCGAACAGCCGTCATACAGTAGCAAAGGATAAACAGACGGTAATTTGGGTCCATATAACAATAGACATCATCCGTGTATAGAAGCGAGATGGTCCTTGTTTGATAATGACGTATTCTTACGAGTGGGAACCGAAACGTTCCATTAACAATCGTAGACTGCAAGGCAATGATAGAGTAGCGAATATTTTACGTTCTATAACTATGGTAAGTAGATGCGCATTGACCAGTACTGGGACAGTCGGTTTTATTAAAAACAAAATTCATATCCATAAAAAGTTTATCAAAAAAATTATATGTATGTTTATCTAAATTACTTTGACGATTATAATTTTGATGATAGTATTAATGAATGTAATCCTGATTCATTAATAAATATTGTTTGCTTATTTGTATTGAAGAGGTCCCAATTTGGGATACCCTTATATTATTATAATTTTTAATATCATCTTTACCTGGAGTCTATAGTAGATACCCCTGTAAAAATATATAATTGTGGCAAACAAATGTTTATTATATGTAATGTAATGTTTATTTTGTCGTTAGTTTAAGAAAAAACGGAGACATCGTCTAGTACAAAAGGTAAAATCTAAGTTAAATAATAATACACAAAATAATAAAAGATAAAGATATAAATAAAACTTTAGTGTAAATAAAATATTTGTATAAATAAAAAGTTTAAATAAGTAAAATAAGTAAACCCACATGTGGACAAAATACAACATGAAATAAGTAAACGGTAATAATGAAGAAATAAGTGTTAGCTACTGAGAAACTCGGCCGCACTATAAAACAATTTATCACGCAGATATACCCTGAGTTTACTTTTAAACTGGCGAAGTGTTACGCAGGCTTTGAGATCATGTGGAAGCCTGTTATAATATTGAATGGCTCTATAGTGAGGATTCCCCTCAAATAGATTTTGTCCTATGTCGAGGCACGTTCAAATTACGCGAGCCACGAGTGGCCATTGCATCATACACATCTCGGTTAAGCATAAATTTTCGCTCGTTTTTCTTGAAGAACAGTAGGATCTCCAGAATGTATAATGAGGGTAGAGGGAGTATATCTAATTGCCTACAGCAAGGCCTGCATGAGGTTACTTGAGAAACCCCCACCATGCACCTCACAACCCTCTTCTGAAGGACAAATAAGTCATTGGCTTTCTTTGAAGAACCCCAGAAGATTAGGCCGTATCGCATCCTTGATTCGATATAAGCGAAGTAAAACATTCTGACAGAATCTAAATTAACACTTTTTTGCAGTTGTCGTATGCCAAATAATCCCGTGGACAATCTACGCCTCAACTCATCGCAGTGTTCTTGCCATTTAAGATGTGCATCCACAGTCACTCCCAAAAAACTTACAGACGCGCATTCCATTGGGGATTTACCTTTAAAGGGAACATACAAACTAGATAAAGCAGGCAACGTTGGTTTAAATCGTATTATACGCTTGTGTCGTCAGCGTACTAAGATAGTATACAGGGAGTCATTATAGTGTTCAAATCATTGACGTAAAGCAGAAATAGGGTAGGGGCCAGAACAGAGCCCTGCGGAACGCCACACTCTAAATGCATACTCGGTGATACATAAAGATTGGTGGTACCATCCTGCACCCCACTCATACAAACATAACTCTCTCTACCAGCAATATAGGACCGAAACAACTCACAAGCCACACCTCGTATTCCATACGCTTCCATCTTATGTAGCAAAGCCTGATGATCGATTATGTCAAAGGCCTTACTCAGATCAAAAAATACTCCCCCGACGCACCTCTTTTCGTCGAGCGCCGTATATACGTAATTCATGACGGAGTACAGAGCGTCAGTGGTGGACCTCGTAGACACAAAGCCGAACTGCGTAGGCGAGATTAAATTATTACGGTGTAAGTAATCGATCAGTCTATTATTTATAGTTTTTCAAAAATGTTGTCAAAGACAGACGCTACCGCAGTAGGTCGATAGTTCTCGACATTACAACGATTACCCTTTCTGTGTATAGACACTATCTTAGAGACCTTCAAGGAGTCTGGAAATATACCGTCCACCAGGCATTCATTAATCAGTTCAGTTAGGGGAGTAGCCAATTCTACTGCAACATACTTGAGAATATGGCAAGGGATACTATCCACACCTGCGGACGATTTCACGGCAATAGGTTGTATTATATTTACCACCTCATGGGCACATACCGGCTGGAGAAACAATGCAGAGGAAGTCGATATAGTCAAGGCAAAATTTACTGGAGGTTTTGGCCTATGGATTGACGAAATATAGTCCCTGAACAGGTTTGTAATTTTCTGCGGGTCTTCGGCCACCTCACCAGTTGAAGTACGAATGATAGACATCTTGTTCTTATCGGATGTGCTTTTAGTCAAGTTGTTAATTATGCGCCATGATGTTTTACACTTATTACGGGAACTCGATATGAGTGTAGTGAAATATTGTCTTGATATGATAGTTTATGTAACAGAATTATTTGTAATCTTGTCAGTAAAGTCAATAATTATTATTTTTATCATATACTTACTGTATTTACTATTGTAAAAAGATATGTTAATGTAGAAGTTGTGTAAAAATGAAAATGAAGTACAAGAGAAGTAGTAGAAATGTCTTTCGGGTGATGTCGTGTAGTTAATATTTTACTTGACGTTTCGCTGACTATCCTGTCAGCTTCTTCAGAAGATTTCTAAAGACTGCTGTTGTTGTCTTTTGCTGCTCGTTATATATCCTATTTTTGTTCCGTTTTGCTGATCCATAACCGTTCTGCTTTGCTGATCCATAACCGTTCCGTTCCGCTGAATCGCATCGTTCGTTCTATGACGACTCCGTAGAGCTAACCTCCACGTGTTGCTGATCTTGTATCCATCTTCGCGATTGAAGTTGTTGGTGTTCTTCATTATTTCTATGGATTCGCGTATTATCCTCGGGTAGTAGTGGCTGGTCCTGGCTAATACCTTGACGTCGCTGTAGCTTATGCGCATAAGCTACAGCGGTCGTGAAAGCCTACACTCAACTATTACAAGAGAAGTAATTGTCCGTTTTCACCACTACCGTCGTTAGCTCGACTTACATTGTCCTCCTACCCACACGCGAAAATAGTATTGTAATACTTTCTCCTCAGTTATCCGAACAATTTTCAAAAGGATTTTAAAACAAGTGTACTGTTAGTATGGGAATTAATAATAATAATAGCTCAATTCTAACAACAGAATCGCCAATTACAATACAATATAAAATAAAATGCATTAAACATGTTACATAACATACAACTCAAATACAACTTGTTACATTTGGCAGCTTCACAACATGCAAAGAAAAGACAAACAATTTAAATTAAACCGAGTGAGGGCGGATTGTGCTATTTACATTTTTGATCACGTGACAGGCAGGTGCTTTCACTAAAATATTGCTGTTTGCTCCTGGAACTCTAAAGGTGGCGACTATTACAGGTAGACACTGCACAGTTAATTATAAACATGTCAAATATGACAAATTAACATTGCACAGACAATTCCACGGTACTTCTGCTTTGGCAGATTCACAAGGATATTTAATTCGTACTTCGGTAAGTGTTCCCAAAAGGAATTTTCCTAATTAAAATATTCACATTTGTCTTGAAATTCTTATAACAGTAGAATTCAGGACCGCATCATGGTTAAACGTTCATTAATTTTGCTCACGAAAGCCGTCAATACCAGCTTTACCAAAATTATTATTACTTTGCTACTACTATAGGAGACCATTTCAACTGGGAAAATAAACCAATTAAAATTATTGTTTATATATATATCAACAATAATTTTTTATATTTTATAGAATTACGTTATAACGTAATAGCTTTGGAAAGCTTATTTAGGACAAACAATAGTCGTTATCTTCTTTAATCGTTATTACAAAAACCATCTAATTATTGCAAAATACTTTTTCACCATCCAGCTAAAAAAATCACACACAAGTTACATTATTGCTACGCTAATTCCCGTATTTACCATCCTTTGCTGGTACTGAATGCTAAGTACCAGCATAGATTCTTTTGAGTGTCATTCTCATAAATTGGTGATAAAACTTTCCTTCCACGTTCTGAATAATTGACCAAAGTGAATTCATTATCACGGCCAGATCCTAACACTTCTCGATTTAAATTAAAAATTACTTAAATGTCTTTTTACTAAATTCATTCTTCCGTGTATGTTGTTAAACACATATGGAAAAATAAAACTCACAATTGCACTACTAAAACTTTTAGGGACGCCATTTTTCATTTTGTGTGAGTCTACATGATGTAGTTGTGTGTTACAACTTTCTGAGGATGTGGTATATTTATTTCGAGATGTCAAACCAATTGCAGTCTATAACATTTGGAACCAGTATTTACAACAAAACCACAGATGTCATTGATTTAGAGGAAGCAAATAGAGAAAAAAGGAATGAAAACCGCTAGCCCTGAAATGGTTAAAACAATTTTTCAGTCTGCACTAAATATGGGAGTGAAAGCAGGATACTGAATAACAGTTTAAAAAGTAGACTTCAGGCGATAGATAGAAAATATTTTAGGAGAATAAATGGTGTAACAAGGAAAGAATAAAAAACGAAAATATTAGAAGAGTTAAATATAAAGCCTATTTAATATGAATGGAAGAAAAAAGACGAAAAGAACAAAAGGGAGACCCAAGAAAACGTAGAATGGTGCAATGCAGGATATACTAGAAGAAAGACACATGGAGTGGAAGGAAGCAAGCAAGTCATCAAGGGACAGGAAAAAGTGGATAAAATGAGTGCATAAAGGCTGAATAATAGCTATCTTTACACCTAAGGGTAGGAAAGATTTTGGTTATACAGGGTGCCTCATGTATTTAATAATTTACACTTCCAGCTACACCGGAAGTAGCTGTCAAGTGTGTTATTTTAAATGGAATATATTATTATAGTTTTGAATTCGTAATTCAATTTTAAGATTTGACAGACGGACGAGTGCATGTGATCTTTTATAACTGTGAAAGTGTTTAACTTGGAAAATTGAAATTTTGCAGAACTGTTGACCATATAGGGTAGTATTAAAATTAGAGTGTCCGACAATTATGCTTAAACTTTCAAATCGAAAAAATGTAACTTATTTTTTACATATTTTCTCTGCCTTATTAAATTACTCTGATAAAAATACAACAAAAATGTCATATTCATTATGCATGTGAAATTGATATCCTGATTTAAGAAAGTATGTGTTGTAGCACAATTTGCTTATAAGAAAGTAACCGCTAATGTAATGTACAAAGGAAGAATATATCTTACATCATTTTCGTAAATATTCTCCAACTTGTGTATATCTAATACTTCCTAATGGTTGTGATGGGGAAACAATCCAGTTCTTTTTTCTTATTTTAATATAGTCCCAAGGGCACGAATTATTTTTTGACAACATTATCTGGACAAATGAAGACAAATTTACAAGAAAAATTTTCAAAAAAGCCAAATACTTCAAATATGGGTAGAGATAGCGCCATAGTTGTTTTATTAAGCAAACCTTCAAATTAAATTAGAAATTTTAAAATGTAATGAATATGGGATGTTTCATTTAAAATAATAAAGTTGACAGGTATTTCCGGTATAACCGGAACTCCCAGGTTAAAAATATTTTAGTCCAGTAGTACATGTCAGGTTTAATACGCTGACAAGTTTTCAGAATTTTCCAATGTATAGTCTTCCATATATCAGTCGATGCAATCTTCGGTGAGCGCCGCTTATGCAGGGTATATGCGGCGCCCATCCAAATATCACTTGAATCACTAAGAATGGTATGGAATTATAAAGTGAAGATCTTTCCTAAGAAACATTTTCTCAAAAACTAACTTACTTCAAAGTTAAAAGATTTTCTAATATTTTATTTAATGAACGTCTTCCATCGTGCCAATGAGAATTCACGTGCATTGCTGCATAACTGAATTAGTTCTATACTAGAACCAAAAAAGTTAATAGCAGCTAACTTATTTCCACGTTAAATGCTATTTAGACGAATCCTGAGTAGAAGGGTCCTTTACTCCATACGAAAGTAAAAGCTTCGAAGTATAACTTATTGAGGGTATAAGAAGGAAAATATACGAACTTTCTGTACTCGCTAACGATTATTTAACGTTCCTAAAGCACTCATCTATCAATCTACGATGTTGCTATCGGTTGCTTCGGGAACAAACTTCAACGCATCGCCGTACAATGGACATTTTCCTCCACTCAAAGTTCTAAATTGATCCTTGCTGCGTTCTCGCAGAAGCTCGTTCGATCTTGTTGCCTCCGTACACGCGGCGGAAAAATGTCGGGAATTTTCCTCGCCCTCAAGAAGAAATGATAAAGGTCTCGATAAGTGTACGTATTCATGTCGTTTATACGGACATCCAAGCAGAATCTCAACGGTTTTCCCAAGTTTGACGCAATATAAATAATCCGTAAAAGAGGCGTGAAGAAGTATTTTTTTTTTCATCTTGTTCGGTTACCAAAGCGCAACTTTCGTAACGCGTAGTTCGCCAACTGCGAGTTCACCTTTCGTCTCTGTATCAGAACGTATGAATAAAGAGTTTCTTGCGTTCGATTTGACGGAAAAATGGATTTGTTTTATATATTGGATTTGGAAAGGTCTCTCACTGAATTGAACTTGACGGCAGTTCATCCTTGATAAAGAATCATGAATGGAAACTTTCTGGCGGTTCGTTTCATCTAAGGACCCATTTATTCTGGGATTTAACATTTCATCAAACTTGAATTTGCAAGAAGAGATATGAATTGATCCATAGTGTCTTAATATTATTTTGTAATCTGATTTGAAGCTTACACTAATTGTAAGTAGGAAAAAAGCTGAAAGCAACATTCGTGAAAATAAAAAGTAAATCGATAAAGTTTTATCCAGAAAGTACTGGTTGAGACGATTTTTATATGGAAAAAAGATATATCGCGTAGAAATAGACGACTCGTCCGGAGGCACAATATTTTTTTTGTTTTATAGGAACTCTCTTTGTAATTAATTCACACAGGAAAGAACAAAGAAATAATGGAAGCAATCATAAATTACTATTTCCAGCTTCAATGAACAAGAAGCTGTCTTGAATCCAAATAAATAACTTTATATACATTGTAATGTTTTATACGAGGCGAAAATTAGAAAATAGATGATTTTTTGAAATTAGTTGATTGAGTTCAGAGTTTGTGGAATTCGGAAGTGTTTATAGTACATTCTCGCAGCAATCGAAGTTCAAATAGATAACAAATTCATTTTAACGAGAAACTAACCTGATATTGCGACGTTTCAAAACACATAAATATATGTTTATATGTTCGATTAATACTTTGAAATTGGGAGCACAGCCAAATACGCGTTACCTGAATGAATGTTAGACTCAAAGTAAGTAATTCTTTAGCGAGAGCAAATTTTGATAATTTTTCCTTTCCAAAAATGATAACGAAACGCAATAAATCAATCAGATACCCTTATATTTTTAGAAATCATGCGAGCTATGCAGGGATGCAACTGAAGTACTGATTCTATGACATTTAACATCGTCTACAACTGCTCAATATTAAATTTTACTGACAATCAAGACGATTATACCGACCGAAATTTAACTTGCGAAATTGCAACTGAGATACGACTGAAACTATTCTGAAGATATTGTAGAAAAAGAATATATTAAATATTAAATAAATTTAGGACGCGACTGAATTGAACAGAAGAGAAGTTTTTATCCGATCTACCAGGTCGTTGAATGGACCTATAATTTCCTAACTCCCCCGCTACTTAGATAGTATGAGATAAAAAGAGATGCCAGAGGAATTGACGCTGAACGAGTGGATATTCTCGTGGCGCTAATGACGGATAAGGTCGATGTTGAAGATTATAAAATTACAATATACAGTAAAAATAAACAGCACCCTTTAGAAACTAATAAACTGCCCAATTCAATAAACCATTATTTTGAATAGTTTCTTTCTCTAACTATTTCACAGTGCAAAATTTTACTGTAGCATTCGACTATATTTGATACTAGCAGGTTGTAAAATACAGAGAGACAAAATGTAAATATTTGGTATTTGCCTAACTTTGGCTACTCAAAGACATTAAAACAAATTATGTTGTAACTCCGAACGTATAATGATTGTGCATCGCTTTATCCTTTCGGAAGGCACCTCTAGAAGTAGTAGTAAGAATGTACATGAAATTTAGTAGTGCAGGAAGGATTCAGCCACCTTATAGCACGGTGTTTCTAGCAGGCCTATGTGAAAAACGGATTACAACCGCATTCTCAGTAGCGCCGTTGGAACTTGCCTCAACCCATGCTAACAAATTTTTTAAATAGTTCTTTGACTGGTCCCCACTTAGCAGTTAAATAATTATTCCCAAAATGGAACTTGATCCAAAAATTATCTGCTAACTGGAATAGAAATTTTTAAAATTGAGCGGGTATATTCTATCCTACCGATAAGATCCTGTCCAATCAATCAATAACAATAACTTCTCTTAGCACACCTCAGAAATGCAGAATAAAAGGAAAAAATAGGTTCTCTCGACCAAAACATCTCTTCAACATGAAACAACTTGAAATTTTCGAATGTTCATAAACCTAATGTAATATTGGGGCTTTTGACTAACATACAGAGAATATTCTTAACATTTCCAAACGCTTTGATACAGGCGTATAATTCCTTTTCTGTTTAGATTAATTTTGTCGTACAAAATTTTGAATTATATGCTTGCATTATTCATATAAAGTTAGCATATGCTAAATATTTAACAATTTCTCAAGTGCAGTCCAAATAATAAATATCACTACTGTGGTTCCCTTCAGCTCTACACTTTCTTCATTGCGCGGCAACTCCTTGAATTCTCCTTGTTTCAAGGTTCACTAAATGCAAATTTCTCTCAAAAGATTAATCAAACTATTCTTGACCTTTTTTTCATCTTTTAATCCAACTAGTAAGCAGGTAAAAGAATCTAAACTATATGAAGTAGCAAGATAATAACTACCGAATATATCTCAATACTGGAAAATATAGAAAATATATGCAATGTGCTTGCAAACTTCTTTAAAAGGGTTTAACGAACCAAAAAAAAGAGTAACTAATAAATAAACTCTCTTGACAACAGTTGATAACTATCATTGACCCACCTATTCATCAGTATATCGCTTAAACCCAGTCCTATGCAGATAGGGAATAACTGATAATAAAATAGCAAATTTTGTTGCTCTTATTTCAGCGATTTTTGCTGTGCTGTGAAACCCTGTGCGTTCGAGTCTCGCCAGGATCAAGTGGCAAAGTTATAAACACCCCGTTGGGCCGTCTCCAAAGACTTAGACCCATATTAAAACGATTTTTTCCTTATCTGAATGTAGGCGTCATTCAAAATTATGTTGAAAAACCTACAAGTATCTTATAAGTTCGTAGCTACCCGAAGTTAATGGATATATATTATTATCTTGTTAAATTCTGAGGCATGTACTGTTGTCCTGAAAGTAAGTCGACATTTGCAGAAACAAAATAAATATTGAACGTAGTTCAGTTTTGTTAAGAAAATAAAAAAATTCAATAATATATAACAAATTCTCCATTCATAAAAGCACAAATCTTCCGAGCTCTCGGAGATGACTCACCTATATATATTTTAAGTAGTTAAGATTCGGAAAACCTTGCGATCCTATTACCTAAATATAGAAAAGGCTAAGAAATTAACAGCCTAAAGAGAAACCACACGGAAAATTACAAAAGCTGCATAAAAAGCTGGTCTAGAATATCCCGGCTAAACTTTAGATTTTGTTCTGTCACAGATAAGCGTTGGTAGCATCCTTTTAACCAAAATACAACCCACACAAATGCGTAGGTGTATAGCGATATAGAATTCGACAGAATAACACCATTCAAGGCACGTACCAAAAACGAAATGCGTCTTTCCTCGGAAAAGGAATGGAAGCGAATAGTTTTCCCTGAGCGCAACGAACTTTTTATACCAACGTAGATTTGCCCGTGTATACGCTTTGTGTCAAAACGAAAAGCGTTGCTTATCAATGTTTAAATATCTCGACGATTCCTCCGCTGTACGACCATAGAACAGAGCCATTATTATTCATGCGGAGACAGGGATAAGTCACGTCGAACGGCAGCTAACCGTTACGCGACCGCTCGCAACTAAATATGGCAATGCGGTAACCGGCTTAGCGTTTTCCCTTCGCATCTCGTTTCGTTTTATTGCGCTCGGAAACTAGCGGAAGTGAAGTCGAAATACGGTCGATTATAGAGCGACAATAACAACAGCGTAACAATTGACTTTATAAATGACTTTCCTTTCGGTCAAATATACTTTCATTTTTACCGAGTACGGTCTAATAGAAACCGTAATGTTAGGAATATTCAGTAGGCAGGCAATAACAAACCTGAAGATTTTTTAGTCATAAAAAAGATACGCAACTCATTAATTCTTCAAGGCACAACAATGCAATAAAATCCGTTAAGTGATGTTATTCGGCGTGCATACGCATGATATACTTATTAATGGCGTAACAAACTAAAAGAAGACAGCGCGATTTATATGACAATATTGCAAATAAGTCTTACTGTACTTAGAATATATTACCAGTTGAATCATTTCCTAATACATCCGTAAAGAAAGAATGAAGATGGCAATGACAGTGTGCGCATTGTAAAAATCGTTAGAAAGCCTTATATTTACTTCCGTCAGTCATAGAAATATTTATTTAACTGCAACAATGCAAAGAAATAAATTCAGTAATCATAATAATAAACATCAAGTTAGCAACATCCGTTTGAACAAGAGAAAAAACTAAGGCAACCGCCAACCAAGTCAAAATTTTTATCTCTGGCCCTTGTAGTTAAATTTACTGATACTTAGGGCAATTTTACACGCGCCGGTAAATTAAGCGACCTCCTATTTCGTGACGCATGCAATATATTTCATTAAAATTGGGCAAGAAATTGATAAATTAGGATCAATTCTAATTTTCGTATATTTTTTAGTAACTTCCTAGTAATTTTGTATATCTCATCGAAGTACCAACTTGCGGTATTCTTACACTGCACCCTATCGACCCGCTATGGGGAGGAATCGTGTTATTAAGCAGTAAATTTTTAATTAAAATATTTGATTATTTCTGATATTTTGCATAGAACCAAAGATTTATTTGACCGTAATAATAGGAAGAAACGTATCGTTTCTGGGCAAGACTATATTAGAGTACATATGTTTTCTCTTTAAAACCCAGGGATTTGCTACTATTTTACGTTTAATTAAAATAAAACGATCCATTTTCAATAAAGGTCAGCGACTATGAAAAACAACATATTTAAGGAAGGAAAGTTTTTGCAAATAAGCAAATATTGTGTCTTGACTTCCCAGCTTCCCAATATCAAACATTGTACGTTTCAAACGACACTGCGTCATATTATTGCATTTTTCGATTCTACACTTTATTTGCAACAGCTGTCATATACTGATCACAGGAGTACTTTTTCTACCCTGAATGCAAATCAGTCGTTACTGCCATATTTGAAGGATGTAAGTGCGATTTACGGGTTATTGCTTTGGTTGCCATTAGCAGCGAGGTCTAATACAATTTTACGTCCCTACGGACGTTATGCATAAGAAATTGATAATTTTGACAATAATAAGACAATAATGTAAAATATTTTCGTAAAATGCTGGTTTCTGCGAAATTTTGGGCAATTACACGTTAGTAGGAAAAATATAACGCAAACAACATTCTCCGCAAAACTGCTTGTGACATAAATAACCGGATACTTTAGTCAACTGTTACTGCCCTGATTAGAGGGATGAAAGTGCGGTTTATGTTGGCTGCCCTCGACCGCGGGATGCAGTATACTTTGACGTCCCTAGAGGCGTAAGGCAATAATAATAAAAATCAGGTATTAGAAATTATGTTTTTTATATATCTTCTTTCTTCTGGTTTATTAGTAATTGTATCGAATCTAGTTCGCTTTTAAATAATTGTAATTTACTTACCGATATCTCTAGCATTTGAGAATATAAATCTGTTGATACATACCTGGAAAGGAAACGAATAAATTAGATTTAAATGCAAAGGATTAATTCAATGTCTTTCAACAAAGAATACTTCAAATCGAATCAGGAGTGTTATGTTTATCCCCAAATCTTTAAAAATAACATAAAAAATCGTATTGCGCTTTATATAAGCACAGAAACATACATCCTGAGCCAGACGAAATTAGTGATCTCACATCAAATTTAATCATAAATTTTCCATCCGTAATGTTCGTCAATAAATTTGAAGGCTTGAAGATAACGTATACAAAATAGATCTAAAATGTATGCTTTATGTATAACGTATCCAGCGTTTGCGACAACGGTGTAAACGTACTGTATATTCCCTGCGGACTATCCAATGTTAAATATTAAATACACCGTAGTCTCAGTTGCGTAACTCAAAATTGAAACCCAAGCAAATCTAATACCAATCCGTGCTTGGGAAATATTGCATGTTTTATGAGATTTAACCTAACTGGTTGAGAACTTGAACACTACCTATTGCATTTTATCCTTTATACTGTCTCAATAGTTTCTTACCGCCTGATGGTTTCATAAAACAAATTTACTTAATCATTTTAGAAAATCTTTCACTATAATTACTTTTGTTTCATATGTAAGAAGATAGCGTTTGATACATTTGATTCTTTTGCGATCCACATATTCCATATTCCTGAACAAATATGTATCATATATGCACAGAAACAAAGTTCCTACGGTTTTAAGAAATCTAGCTCAACTACAATCGATCTTTTGAAATGCTATAAAAGATCACTAAATTGTTATCGACTAGAGATGATCTCGCAAGTTTTATGAGCGCGAAAACTTCAATTAGATATTGTGCTAGGTACCTCTTGAGAGAAAACGTGGGCAGAAATTAGAAAGAGATTGGATGCAGTTTATACAGATCGGTGACTATAATTAGATACTGGTTCAAAGAATTTAAGCGTGACCGAACATCCGCCTTTGATGAAGAACGGCCTAGTCTACCTTGAGGTGACTGCGGATATTTTGATCAATAAAGTTCATCAGTTCATGCAAAATACTTCACGAAAAATTCAAGATAAAAAGGCTAAGCTTCAAAGCAATGTTTGGACATCTCTAAGCGCAATACCAGTGACTTTCTGCGACGTTATGTAACTGTAGTTTAGACATGGATAGATCACTATACACCAGAAACCTTGGGTCAGTCGGCAAAATAGTTTTTTCCCGGCGAACATGCTCTAAAATAACTGAAGGCGATTCCATCCGCGGAAAAGTTATGATGATGATTCTTTGAGATTACAAGGCATCACCTTAATTGAATATTTGGAGAAGGAAAGGACAACCACGGGACGGTATTATCCTGAATTATGATTTATATCAGAACTAATCCAGTTCCGGTACGAATTGGTACCCCGTTCACCATATTCCGCTGATTTGGTCTTTTGTGACTTCTTTCTTTTTCGAAACTAGAAGAAATGGCTTGGCGGGAACACAAGCCTATTTTACAAAGTTCAACAAACCGTATTATTTGAATAGCTTAAAAAAGTTGGACTGAGTTTATAAAACAGCAATGACATAATGTGCGGATACACCATCGTATTGGTACCACAACCTGCCAGAAGGCTACCTGGTCGGCCTTCTGGCAGTAGTAATAAATTATTTTCTAGGAAATTTCTACAAATTTTCCACTTTAAATTGTTATTGAAGAGGAATTGACCTACAACAGGTTTCTTGTGTCATAATAGTGTGATTTTTCTCTGATTATTATTCCAGAATTAGAAAAAAAAACATAATGAACTAATTTGTTAATTAAAGAGAGCGAAAGTATTCGTATTTCTGTGCAACCATATCCGTTTTTTCTTATGTTCCTTGCTCCATCCTAGAAGGACATAAACTTGAAAATAGCTATAAAATCCATTAATCTTGTAACGCGTCCCCGAATGGATCGTACATCTTTTTTTTGTTCGCAGAAAAGGGTACACAATTCCATGAAGAAAGGAAGCAGTGTTTATTTATTTACGTTACAATCTACTGCGTATGTACCTGCCCGTCGTCTTACTTTATTCCGTTTTACGTACGTCGTATCCTATTTGATATAGCGTGGAAGTGCCAACACAATGACAACTGTAAAGGCATGGCCAGAATACGAAATCGATATTTTACCAAAGTGACATAGGGACACGCGTCGATTATGCTCTACAGATGGCATTTTAATCCTGCGTGGAATATACAGGCAGGTCCTTTTAAATAAGACAATAGCAGAATTGTAATAGATTTCTTGAGTTGAACGTATCCACGTTGAAGAAGATAAGTCTGAGACATGTCAATTGTTTGGGGAACGCAGGCATTACGAGAGTGTTTAAAATTCATCTGTTCAAATCTCGGGTGACTCTTACGAATTTTAAAAAGACGTATCGTACCCCATTTGATATTCTATGCCCTTATTATATTTAGCAAAATATACACTCTTAAAAACCGAACTGAAACTTGTTGAAATTGTTTTGTTAATTATTCAAAACCTCCAACATTACGATACAGATATTAATGATATATTAATGATATTCTAATGTGTTTGGCACGATTTTAACACAGTAGTCCATGTCGTTGCAGTTCACAATCCAAGTAGATACATTAATCTAGCAGGCAAATTATTCAACATAATTGCGCTGTCCAAGATTTTCAAAATATATGAAGGATAAAATATCTATCAGACAATGAAAAACTGGAAAACCACAATTCAGTATACGACATCTATAATATTTTAGGGCGATATGTTTTGACGGCTAGAAATCTCAGATACGAATTTTACTATAGTTATACGAAAGTCGTAAGAAAAATTGTTGGCTGTATAAAAACTACAAAAACGTTGTGCTCAAACATATTTGAGCATGCTTCAAGTATTGCTAAAGAAACTGCAAAAACAGTTTCTTTAGCAATACTTGAAAATTAAAACATTTTTGCGTAGCTTCATCTATATTGTAATGAGAAGTACGTATGCTCACTTTATTATTTTATTCATATAATTACATCTTGAATTTTCAACTTTATAAAGTTATCATTTATTTGCAAGAATCTACTTTGTAGTGACAATTTTAGTCAAAAAAAAAAACACTAAAACATCTATATCGAAATCAAGTCATCAAAATTAAAAAATGTCATCTGTATCAAAACATACAATCACCAAAGTACCAAACATTTAAATATGGAAGGATATCTATTAAAAGATTTAACTTCGTCTGTTCTTTAATTGATAAGAGAAGAACTATTGGGCTCATAGAAAAAATTCACGGCATTTGCAGCTATATAGGCACTCATATTCTTTTAGATATTTATCCTAAGAAGCAAGTATACAAATGTTTGTGTGCACATTTCATGTCAAGCGTTATAGAACACACCAATTATAAGTCATCTTTATCTATCTAATCAGTTTCTGTGTATTGAATCGGCAGTGCATAAGGGTACTACACAACGCACATAACCACGCCTTTTTGCACTTTTTCATTCAAATTAAAATTATCACCAGCGGCAGCGAAAGGCAACGACAAAAGTTAAAAGTTGTGTGAACGGTAAAGAACATCACTCAGAGGAACCTTCGACGTCTAACTGCAACGACAACGGAGTTTATACATCATATTTAACCTTTCCGTACATTTAACAATGTAAACGGTAACTGCAACGTTAAGTTTATAAATGCTCCTTTAGTGTATCTCAACTTTAATGTTAGTAGTCTGCGAAAATGTAATTAAAGAATATTGTCACGGTTGTATAAATTCGGGAGTGTCACCTAGACATTCTTTCGGCAGTTTGAAAAGATTTCACATTCTTACAAATAAATTTTCAGTTAATTGAAAAAACTTTTCTCAAAACATACCATATTACAGCCTGTAATATGCCATGCGAGTTTGCAATCTATCTTCCAATGATATAATGCTAGCGAGTATCGGTAACTGTACAATATGGACTTAACGACTCATTACCAATTGGTGTTTAATTTGGGATATTATTATGTTTGTACGAAAATGTTACATCCTGTTCCGCCGAGATTATCGTTGGCTAGAGTTAACCTTAGGTAATAAAACAACGGGGACAGGGAGAAAGGGACCAGCATGGGCAGAAACATGATCATTCTGACTTTTATTAGGTTCTTGCCATTCCACATGTCGCTACTGTCGCCGTAATATTTTGATAATAATAATACTTTATTCATGATTAATATATTGCTACATAATACTTTATAATTCTTGTAGAGCTAAAAATTTTCGGCGTGGTCTTGCATATGACGTTTCTTGTATATTTCCAACAACATATGGGAATTCTAAAGTAATTATAAAAATAGTTAAGCATGGTTGTATTTTATTGAAAATGTTCCTGAATAGGTTTCATAAATATTGGCAATTATTTTTTTTGCAATTGATTTATAAAAATTTGAAATATAATTTCGTCCACCACAGCCTTTATTTATACAATTTGACCTCGCCGGTGGCTAAACACCGTTTATTAGTAGTAAAAATTAAAAATACCTGTGTTCGAGAAGTGTTAATTTTAAAATGCCCACAATAGTATCATTATTCCAAAGTTTTTATAATATAGGTTGTTTTTACAAAACCCACATTAAAAATCCCAAATACAAAATAGAGACCACAGAATATCCATGATTAAATGAAATAATTTAGGAAAGTATTTAACGATATGTTTCAATTTTAATTAATTTTAAATATATAATCAAAGAAGAAAAAATTGAAGAGTTGTACCCAGAAAAATTATTACAGGAAAATTAAGTTTTCATTGTGACATCAATATTTCACACACTTGTATGTAATGCAGAAATCGCTTAACTTGTTTGGCTCTCCTACAATTGTTTGAATCGGTTTAACACTGAATAGCAAAATTATTCATTTCTCTCGGATAAATTTATTTACTATTTATTAAATACCAAAACAGCATATTCTTTTGCTCAAGAATTAAAATCACTAGACAACCTTTTGTGAATTTTCGCATATTTTAGTACAGTAAAATGGCTCCAATACTTTAATAAAAATTACTCCTTAACGATGGGGCAGCTTTCTATAATTATGTGAATTTTCAATACGAAATCGTTCCTACAATATTGCTGCAATTATTTTCACACGATTTTTTCTATGTATTTTTTATTTGGCAAATAAGGGCAGATTGGCAGATAAAACATAAAGAACATTTTAGTAATGCCAGAAATAAGTAGATTTTTGAGCAGCAAATCCGACCAATTTTCGAATGAGATTCAGTGTACAAACACAAATTAATTATTTACATGTAGTTTAGAAAAGGTAAACATGACGTTCTCATATAACAGGCTTACACTGCGAGATATTAGAAAGTTTCTCCAAAGTTTCGCTCATACTTAGAACAACCAGAAAGAATTACAACGTTACATTATTAACTTCGTTCATGAAGTTGTAACGCCACGACGTTAGTATACGTAAATATCTTTTGAAATTACCGACAGTACTGTTTACCTTTTTAACCTAATATACCATCCCACTCGTGCGAGTATATGCTGAAGTTCACGGTGTATTTTCTTTTCTAATGCTAACACAGTGATTATACACAAACACTACGGATACAGACATGGATACTCGGTACTTTACACTGTGAGATTTGAGAATGTATGCAGTGTACGTGTAATACCGTTTTAGGAAAGCACTTGTGTATTACATGATGCTCTACATAAAGCTCTCAACCGCTATACGTTCTCATATCTAACCGGGTGAGGGTACTGGACACAATGAAATGTATATCAAGTCAAATTGTCATAAACATGTGCCTATTTACAAATACCGTTTATTGTATAATATGATAACACTTTAGTACTGCAGGATTTTATTTTAGCAACATAAAGCTAATATAAATTCAAGAAAAATCGTAGTAGCAAGCAATCATCGTCATTTAAAGGAACACCTTTTTCCTGTTTAAAAAATCTTTCCAAAATAAGTTCCTATATTGTATTTACAACTCTCTGTATTTAAAATCGTGTTTTCACATCTTTTTTTTGTTTATTTTTTTTATTGATTTTTTGCCAAATCAATAAAGGCTTCTCAGAGATCTCCGAAACCATTAAATTTGTCCTGATACCTAGTCAAAATGGGTTTGAGCAAGGATTTTCAACAGGAACGAAGACTCGTTCGAATTCGTTGTGAATGATGAAATGGATGTAGATGCATATGCCGTACTAATTTTATTTGATTTAACCAAGGCCGATGAATATTCCAGGTACAGTACAGAGAACTATTTTGGGGTCTCTAACCTTCTTGCTATTTGTAAATGACTTCCTCAAGAATATTCTTATGAGTCTTTTTATATGTTGATTGCTGTTGCATTACTACTACATCTGATAAAAACATTAACTCCTACTTATAGTTGACCGGTGCTTGGGGAAGCAGTGCCGATCCTTGTATATGATACAACGCTGTTCAAAAAGACGTTTAGTCTTACAACAAAAAACTCCTTCTGAGGTAACTTTGGCAAAACCGCTTGAAATCAAGACCAAGCATAGCCCGCACAATCCTCTCTGTTGTACTCTGGTGGTGAATTATAAATTACCTGCTCCTTGTTTTTGCTTTGGAGTTTGCTTACTTTTAGCTGTCAATTCTAAATTGTATAAGCAGAACTACCGCTGATGAAATAGCTATCTTATTCCTTATGATAATCTCTAAAAATTGATAGGCAGCATATCAACAGCTTAACTATCTAAATGTACGGATATATATATACTGTGTGTCTGTAAAAGTTGGCAACAAATTGGAAACTTTTTTATTATACGTTTCTCAAAAAATTTTATTCTTGATAAAAGTTGCTGCATGAACCCAAACATACGGTAAACATAGCAGATCCACTCTGAGGTTAACAATAACAGTGCTAACAGCGCTTCTTTGGAAACCCCTCAAGAGTAAACTACCCTTATTCTGAAAGATACGCAGAAATTTTATTAGGAAAATTTGTTTGTGATGTAGAGATATAGTCAAATACAAAATTTCGGTCAAGCACGCTCAATTATGATATTTCGTCATTTTTCGTTTTTTTTTTTTTAACTAGATGCAAATTGTTGATTAAATTGCTATATGATAACACTTGTACTAATTGTTTTTAACTGTTTTTCATTTCGATGTTAACATTCTATAAAATATCAATAATAAATATCTAATTATAATAGAAACATTTATTTCCAAAATGCAACATTACACATTAAAGCATGAGAAGGAAAAATGCAGATTCACTTTTTCCTCACTGCACATGTGTTTCCACATATCCACCGTTCCTTTCTAAGCAGGTAATTGTTCTTCGAGAAAATTCTTTTATTACATTTCTAATAACAGCCGGAGTTATACCATTACATGTTTCCCTAATAGTTCTTTCTAAATGATCAACATTTTCAAATGGTCTTTTAAGGTACACTTTTTGCTTCAAGTATCCCCATAAAAAAAAATCTAATGGGGTCAGGTCCGGAGACCTTGGGGGCCAAGCAGCATCCAAAAATCTTCCAATTACTCTTCCATTAAAAATATGCAAGAGAAACTCGCGAACATTTCTCGTACTATGGCATGTTGCTCCATCATGTAGGTACCATATTTGTTGTCTTTCGTTTCTGGGCAGCTCATTAAGAAAACCAACCAATGAAGTGTTTAGAAATTCTAAGTAACGTTGTGCGTTCATAGTTTGGCGAAAGAAGAAAGGTCCAACTAGTCTATTTTTAAAGATGCCACACCATACATTTGTGGTAAAGGAATATTGATCACGAGTTCGGACAGTAAACTGTGGATTAACGTCGTTCCACCAGCGACTATTTTGTGAGCTGACTATCCCATTCGAAGTAAACGTTGCCTCGTCAGTAAAAAGTATACATCTTGCCATACCATGATTATCTTCTAATTCTCCTTGGAACCAAGCACAAAATTCAAACCTTCTATCAAAATCTCCTGCTTTTAGAGTATGACTGAACTGGGGTTTGTAAGGTTTAAATTTGTTTGATTTTAATATTTTTGCAACAACATCTTTACTTACACCAAACAAGGCTGACCTTTTCCTTAACGAATATTTAGGATTTTCTACAGCTGAGAGCATTACTTGGTTTTGAATTTCGTCAGTAGCAACCCATGCTTGATGTTTCTTTTTGAATCTATTCTCAACATTTCCATAAGCCTTGAATTTTTTTATTATTTTACTTACTGTTGCAAAATGTATGTTTTTATCTGGGTGTCTGTAATTAAAGATTTCGGCAGCTTCCCTAAAAGTTTTGTAGTTATCTCCAACAATTAGAACAATTTCAATTTTATCTTGAACACTCAATTTCAATGGCATTGTTATTATTTATTACAATTCCAACTGACGATTTGACGCTTACTGACATTAGTTACGTATTTGTTTCGAAAATTTTCCATACCTACTTGATTCAGTACAAGTGTTATCATATAGCAATTTAATCAACAATTTGCATCTAGTTAAAAAAAAAAAAACGAAAAATGACGAAATATCATAATTGAGCGTGCTTGACCGAAATTTTGTATTTGACTATATCTCTACATCACAAACAAATTTTCCTAATAAAATTTCTGCGTATCTTTCAGAATAAGGGTAGTTTACTCTTGAGGGGTTTCCAAAGAAGCGCTGTTAGCACTGTTATTGTTAACCTCAGAGTGGATCTGCTATGTTTACCGTATGTTTGGGTTCATGCAGCAACTTTTATCAAGAATAAAATTTTTTGAGAAACGTATAATAAAAAAGTTTCCAATTTGTTGCCAACTTTTACAGACACACTGTATATATATACATGCAAATGAATGATCACCAATCCTGTACTGTGCCAGCCAACTTTTGCTTGGTCTACAATATTAAACGTAAGAAAAGATAAAAGTGTGATTCACATGCATAATACAAATACTACATTCTTTTCCTTAAAAACCTATATTCTGCAAATTTAAATCCTGCCCCAGAAAGCAAAATTTCATTCTTCAGTTCTACAAATACCTTTAAAAAACGAGAACAATTCAGCAAAGAGAATCTTCTTGAAAAATTAATTAGTGATCTAATTAATATAATTTCCATCGAAAAAAAATAAAAACCCACTGTTATAAGTAATTCATTCGCATAAGAAGTTCGACCGCAATCATTTATCCACCCAATCAAATCTTTACACCTATCGAAAAATCCGTCATCATCAATTAGCAAATTAACGCCGGTTTTGCACCGTTTGGACGTAAGCGGAAAGCTCGTCGATTAAAAATAGCTCTTCGAGAAATTCGTCCGCTCCTGATTTATGATCTACCTTCTCGACCTCCGCGAAATCCGTACTACTTCCGAGAAGCGAATGAATAATTAACTAACTAATTGCCATAGCAAGAGAACGTATCGACCGAAATATCTAACGTAAAAAATGTAAACATTTACAAAATAAATTAATCAGTCCTAGTCTTGCAAACTCTTCGATTGTAATTCTGGTTGCTGGAATGTTGGGAATGAAGGTTGAGGTTTTAACAACTACACTGTACATATTAAGTAGCTATATTTTCTTACGCATTAACAAATGCGGTTAAAATATTTTCTTCTCATAAAAATGTCGAAACAAAAAACAGACGTGTTTTAGATGTCGAGGATGTCTGGGATGTATTTTATCGAAACTCAACAGTTGTCAGTGAGGTAATGAGTTCACCATTTGGTATACACGAGCAAAAATTATGTCTTCATATTTATTTTTTACATGCTACAATTTGTTGTTACGTTTCATAAATAGTGTAGCAGTTATAAGGATGATTAGGTTCTGTGTTTCGAAGTACTGTATTCATCTATATACAGCTACTACTGTGAGTTACGGATACTATTTTAAATGTTGCGTGTGTTGGATTTAAATATGGACACCCGAGGGTCAATTTTCTCTCGCTGAGGATCCATGCCAGCGAGAAAAGAATTTAGGAGTCCGCGAGATTTAACTGAGGGTACATCAGTCATGATTAACCTTCTAGTGTTCCATAAATAACGTAATACCTACACCTAACAGACTGTGTGTACATAATACTCATAATAGACAGAAATTATTTTTTTTTATTTCTTTGTTTTGTGGTGCCTTGCAGATACTTATATACAATTTTTTACAAGTTTTCACACAAGCAATAACGGTTTACGAGCGTATGCATATGAACAACGCATAACATAACCAGACTTGTTGAGAAACAATTATATTGTTGTGATATGACATTGGAAAATGTCTCTATTTGACATGTTTATACTCTTAGCTTCTTTTTGTTGCGAAGCGAAGTAGTATTGACTCCCTCCTTCCAATTTGTCCCAGATTAGGTTTTATCTTCGTCGTACATATGTAACAAGATAGAATTAAAGAAAGAGAATACGGTAAACAACCTTAGGTACGAGAAACAAAAATTACTAATGTAAATCACAATTATACTTCCTTATTTGGAAATTGTAGTAAAATATCACATTCGGACAAGCACACTGTTATTCGTATGCGTTTAAAATTGAAGGGTAACTAGCGTACCTGTACACTTCAATGTGTTCACCATGGAAGCGGGGGCCATTTCAATGTCTTTTACGCAGGCAAGGGTGTTATTTGATTGAATTTGAAATGAGAAAGAGAAAGAAATTTTCAATATTATGATGGGACTTTTTACCACCGACATTAAGGGGGACTTGGTTATAAAACGGAGCCAGCTTCACGCTTAGGATATCAAAATCGGACTTGAAATCGAACAATTTTAAGAAGAACAACAGTGTACAGTACCAAACATTCAAATATTTTGGCCTAAATTCAGTTTAAAGATCCATTAATAAATTTCAACTTTAAAATTCTATTCAAGGAGGTAGCTGTCGGTAAGGATTGTGGTAAGAATTTATACATATTTGCATTTTTAAAAAGAAACATCTTCAAAATTTTGTAAAAAAAGAAAGAAATTATGATTTGATTAAAATACAACATTGTCCACGAAAAAGAAAATCGGTTGCAAATCATTGCCTACGAAGATCTGAGGCTGTCCCTCACCAAATTAAAGGCAAATATTGTACAATGAAAGCAAACATTAAAGCAGTAAATTCATCCTTCATCCCATTAAAAGCATTATTTACGTAATACGTATACATATTTGTTCAACGTTTTTTTTTTCAGAAGTAACAGAGTACTACGTAAGCATTGAAAAGTATCACGGTCAACTACTGCTACTATTTCCTTTATTCGAAACACCAAAATTTCTCGAGTGTTTCTTCGCTCCTCATCGGGGTGACATATTAAAGTGAAATTTTATCAATCAATAATCATTCAAAAATAATCGTTCAAAATTCGCAATAAAGTTCCACGTTATACGGTTGTATGTGACATAGAACGTCATCGAAAAGCAAGCATAGAATCTCAGCTACAGTTGCGTCCCTGCATCATGTTACATCAAAATTCATAGTTTCACAATATATTTCGACATAATTGACTTTGAGTTGATTTGTCATTAAGGCAACTTGTGCCTAAGTCTTAATTTGAAGGATTCAAATTAGAATTCAAAGTGTCCGTCGTAATAATTATTCAGAAGTAACTAATTTTTGAAAGGAAACACATAAACATAACCTTTTTGTGCAGGAATTGAGCTATATAAGATGAGTTATTGCTAATTTCTAATATCCCTGTTTCAAAGTTAATTTATCTCTTCAAATCAAAAATCTAAATCGTCGAAAGAGTGTTTTAAGTACACAACCCCTAAATTTCATCTGACTAATTTCCGAAAAGCATTAATTGCAAAATTTTCTCAAAATTTGCCCCCGTAAAACATTACAATATGTATATAGGAGAGTAAATTGTTACCATTTCGTCATGTACTTATAACTAGTCTTTCACTACTAAAGAAAGAGCTACGTATTGAACGTGGTTGTAAATAACTCCATGGAAGGATAACGCTTGCAAAACTAAAAGTGCGATTGTGATATGTTCATAAAGATTTCGAACATGAGCTCAGCTTCAAGAGCCAGCAGTACAACATTTGATTGCAGAAAATGTCATTTGGCACAATCCACGACAAAAAGTAAGTGCACAGAAATTACATCCCATTGTGAAGTTCAGTCACTCTGCTTATAAAGCAAAGAGGAGACGCTATAGAATTTCTGAATGAAGATGTCGATATCGATATACATACGGTAACTTACTGGTACAAATTGTTTTTTGGCTTTAATGCCTTTTATTTATTTCGCATTTTCCCGGTGCGATACGGACAGCGGTCTGCAAAAAGGATAGCTGATGATTGCAGACAATTAGCCAAAATTTCAAGGAAATTGGAAGGTATCCAAATTATCACTATTTGAAAACGAAAACTATTTTGAATTAACGAGAAAGAAAGCAAACGAAAAAGAAGCGATCCTGATCATAAATCTGAAAAAGACATGGCCATCACTCTTTGTTTTGCAAAGGCTATTGCAGAGGAATATAATGATTAACTGGATTTTACGCGTCTTTCCATACGCCTGTCTTAGGCAAATTGTACCAAAGATTTTCCATTGCTACACTGAAAGATACTGACATGTTATACAATTTTCTTCGCTAATCTCCACTGATTCACCCTATGTTAAGTATTCAACATTTTATATATTCCACTGTAAAGGATGTGACATTTACAGGTGTAAATTATCCCAAACCTAGAAAAAAAGGGTTTTAAATTACCGATTGTTAGATAGTCATTTGATGATTTTAGTCCCCTGAGATTGCAGATCTACTTAAAATTCAATTTGATGTAATAGCAATCAAAGCATATTATTTATTGTACCAGTGACAGATATGACGGCCATAATTATAAATAATGTGTTCATTGTGTAGATATGTTCAATTTCAACTCAAGGGTTGCTGATTATGAAATGAACATAAACTTTCGGAAATTTAAGAAGTTAATTGTTACATTAAAAAAGTAAAACTTTCAAGATATTTGTGCAGATAAATTCTTCAACATTTCATGGACGTAACACGTTACTATGTGAAGGAAGTACCGCACTAGAATACGTAGTAAGTATGAAAATAGTAATAAAGTAAATAATGCATTTTATTATTTAATATACATAAGTACCTATTGAAAATATTGTTTCTTTAAATGTGTCAAATTTGCTGAACCTTCGCGTATGAAATTTGCACGTTATAGTAATAGTGAAAATTTTACAGGCTTAACCGTAATAAAATAAGTAGCAAGCTATTCACGTAGGAGTTTTCTGTTTGCATGAGTTAACATATTTTCTTATTTTATTCGTAAATTTCTAGATTCCAAGCACATATTTATTTAAATATTAGTGTGTGCGTAATTAATATAGAAATCGATTTAATTTCTAGTAATATACACAAATGTAGCTAAATCACCCACATATAAGCGAGAATTGCGAGAGAAGCGCGTAAAATTGAGTTAAATATTTGTAACTACGTCGGAGTTTAGAACCTACTAGAAACCTCGAAACTAAACACGGATAGGCGTTAGAGATGGACCTACCGGAGAAGAAAGGAAAGCATTACATGTGACGTATGTATGTATACAGGGAGTATGTATAGTGGGTAAAATAAATAATGTCTTCCACCTTGAACGTGCGAATATCAATATCATTTTCTGTATAGTGTGCTTCGGGTATTCTCGAGGCGTCCAAATATATCTATGCAGGCAGTATGAGTATAATAAAGTAAACCTAAAAATACATATGTTATGTGGCCTATCTAGATCCTTGCTGTGCTGGTACCTATTACTAGTATCTTCCGGAAACTTAAGCCATCCATAATCAATATGCCATTTAAGAAACAAATGAAAGTAAAATTTGCAATTATTGTCAGACTTTATAGGTCGAAACCAACAATAAATAAAATTGCCAGTAAAAACAAATTGTAAATAAGTACAGTATTAATGGAAAATAATAACCCGATAAATATAATTTCAAACATTTACTTAGAATAGATAGAATATAGTTGATCGATTGATTTGAATTAGTATGAAATGGTATGAAACAAATCAGTATGTTTTCTTTACTATTGTCACGGTAACCAAATAATACTAACACTAAGGATTTGCGTTTAACTGTAAATATTTCGTTTACTTTCAATATTAGACACATCCATACAAAGATGTTAGATATAAATTTCCTACACAGTAGATACAGAAGTAATATACAATATATGGTGCTATTTAAAACGCTGACGTTCCTGTAGCAAAGATTGCTATTTATCACTGAACACGTGTATTTCGAATGCATTTAATACCACTACTACCACTCGTAAAAGATGATGCTAAAATGTATTTGCATTGCCGATCTTTTTAAGAAAATTAATGTAGCCACATTTAGGTTCTTGGGGACACAACTATAAAAAATTAATGGAAATCTGCTAGTAATAGACATATGAAAACAATATTATAATTTCTAGATTAAGAAAGATTAAGATTAAGAAAGTGTAATAAAATACTGGGTGTTCTACTTAAAACAATAAAGTAGGTCGTCGGTTCACTACCTACCGATCAACCTGTATAACATTCTTGAAACATAGTTTATGATGTCCGTTACATTATCTGTAAAAATCGACCTTCTACCATTTACACGGTAGCAATTTTAGTTTCAAAAGATTGGGATAGGTTGCAGATTCCTGCTAAATCAGTGGTGAATATTGGATTTCGTATTGGAGCTGGGCTAATTTTCACGGAAATCTATACGTCCTTGTACATAATTATGCAAAAAAAGCATAATAGCCATGGAAAATGTAATAAAGTTATCGAGAAACAGAAAAATTTCCTCTTACTTATAACATTTTAAAGTAATTGCGTATACAGTACTGAATCCGTTAATTAACTATTTTGTCCTGCGTTTTTAAAGCTTACATTTTAATTAAATTGCATTAATTTTCATTCGCGAATAAATTACAAGTAAGGCATGTTGTTAGGCATTATTATTTCCAGAATGTAATATTTTAAAAAGATTATCGACAATGTACAAATATTTTTATGATGTTACCGCTCAGAGTGAAGCATTAATTGTATTAATGTCATATGAAGTCGCAGTCAGTTGGAAAGAATTCTTTGTTAACAATTAACATTACCATACCATTTACCTAAAATCTTTTAGACTGCTTTCAATCTGATAATAAAGTATTTTGATATATTTATCCTCTCATATAGATAATAATTATAATACGGGACTAACAGGGATTTAACGAAACTTAAAAATAAGTAAGAAATTTCCAAATAATTCTGAAAGCAGCCGGAGCCCACTTTCTGACCCGCGGAAAGTAGTATTGATGACAGGGGGAGACAACTTATTTTGCATGGTGTTGCAATATGGTGCAAATGTATGGCTCTACGTTTGTATTAGTTTATGCGTCGAAATGAACGCTTACCATACTCTTTTTAACGTAACTGATTGCAAGCAAATAAGTAATCATTTTATACAACTAAAGGGAACAATTGATCTCTTCTTCGATGTACGTAAGGTAGGTATATCGAAGCAAACTCTACAGGCATCCGCTTTTCAAACCAGAAGAATTTAGCGCCCTATAAACCAAAATAGGAAAATTTCCTACATTACGTTGTTTCATATCTGCAATTATGAATTTACAACGTCTTCCTTCGATTTAACTACATAGGCTTCAACTTCTGAGAAATCTATTCCTTCGAACATATTTATATATTATATACATATATAATATATAAAAAAAAATAAGATTTTTTTTTTAATATTGTAAATTTCCAACATCCTAATAAAGAATACGGTACCAATTTACGTAGTAATTACGTAATATTACCACTACCTACAATCAAATCAAAGAGTGGCTAAATGACTAAAAACCATAGTATTATCTTCAAATGGAAATAAAAATGTTCTATAAAGATTCTGCTAACTGAAAGAAATGTAAAGACTTCTGACAGCGACTTAATTAATTTTGCCCCTAGAAATGGTAATTTTTTCTAAAGATATCCTTCAATTGGCCTTCAGTACACTTACTACGTCAATATAATCCCATTGTTATCGAAAGGATTTCAATTAACTTTTATCCATCCCAATGAAAAAAGCAGCGAGTCCGTCGACGTATTTCCTTTCATCGTACCTCCGTGTATATAAAGTGGAGAGTGACTATTGATAGAAGTATACGAAATCGATTCAACGATGGGTTGGGCCATTGTGATTTGACCGGAAGTTGTCCGCAGACAGGAAACGGTCGATGGTTGATGGACTCATTAGTGTATCGTGAGTTCCTCCACCGCTCTCGTTTCACTTCACAAAACATTTCTCCTCCTACCTCGCCTTCCTAGCTACGTAGATTGTTTGCGTTTTGTTTGATATTTTACTTTTTGCGCTTTTTAATTGTTAATTTCCTTTATATACGAGAAGATATTGAAGAATGGCCTGCTTTGAACTTTACTCGCGTACATGTTATTTTCTTTATACATTTACAGAAGTACTCGCTCAAAAGAAATAATGACAAGAACATTTATTATCGAAACAAAGCTTCCAGAAACTTGAGTATCTTTGGCCCTGTTAAATTAGTTTAATATAACATATTAAAAAGCATTTCAATTGTTAAATCCTTAGATTAAAACCGTTCGCCTAAGTACCCACTTTGTTATTATAGTTACGCCAATTGTCAATGCACAACTTTAAAATGTTAGACCTTTTTTTACAACGGTACATATTTTTTTCATCTAGCAGCTGAAACCATCTCAGCCAATTAGTTATGCTTTTAAGTGTTGACTCGCGCTGTCTGAAAGCGATTAGCCAATTTAAGAGTCAATGAAGCAAATCAAATTAGCAAGTGAAGTGTATCCGTCGTCAGACGATTTTCGAAGGAAAAGTGGCGGAAAATTTAGTTTCCGTGTAATGTCCTAACGTCTCCAAATATTGCGTAAGTTATTTAATTTTGCCAAGTTAGTGCGCTCTCTAATACCACGTTGCTTACCTCTTCTAAAAATCAGCTGGCATAAAATTACTAATCTTATAAATAATTAAAATTATAAAATACATGAAAATGTGTAGAAATTGATAAAATATATATTTTGATCAAAAACGCAAACGAAAAAATAATATCGTCAATAATAATTGTGGATCAAGTACAACTAAGAAGCAGCAATCCCTTTTATGCCTAGTATGCCCATAATACAAATTCACCAATACTTATCTCAGTTAATATTGGTTCCTCCAGAAAGCTTCAACTATCAAAACTAGTATGTTTTTTTTTCAGAAATTCTTCCAGATCTTATAACAAAACCATGAAAGAGCTTTGGAAATTTGAAAGTTGAATTTATAAAGATTAGAGTGACCCTTTTCACACATAACTTAACAAGTAACCCTTGCTGTTGCAGTACTCGCTTTAATAGTCTAGAGTTACTGAAAAAATTGTGACACTATAACTTTGGATATATCGTTGATAAGTACGCAAAAGTACTCTGAGGTAATAGTAATAGTAATTTTATGGAATACACAAAAATGATTGCCAAAAAATGCGTACCATTCCTGTTTGTAATGATCATTAACAGGAAGGAAATGGAGAGAAGAAGATCAGGAATAAACTGGAATGCATCTGATAATTTGGAAGATCTGGAATTCGCAGTAAACAAATGAAGAAAAAGACAAACACATGTGAAACAGTTTGTTCTAAAAATAAATGCAAGGAATACAAAGATACTTGCCACGGATATAATACAAGGAGAGGAAGTTCACCCATAGTAGGAAAAGAAATTGACCAAGATCCGTAAGGCCCTTTGAAGCAAGGATCAACGAAAACACCAAGAATGTTAAGGAACTTGTCTTTAGCAGATCGAAGAATAAGGGTTTGAATGATTGCTGCTGAAGTAGGGAGATCAGAAGTTACAGTTTTAAAAATCTTGCATAAAAATTTAGGAACGAACGCTGTGCTCGCACGTACGATCCCGAAATTGCTTACTCCTGAGCAACACAAATTTGCCAGGAAAACGCATTGGCTGGCAACAAAGATCCCCGCTGACAAAACAAGAAACCATGCAATAGCTTTATAAAAGATTTCCGCCGCCAAAAAAACCAAGAACACAGTCTTTACCATTGCTGGGGTGTTTACGGTGTAGAAGGGATATAGTTAATTAAGCATATGGATAAAGGCTCTACAATATCAGGGAAAGTCTATAAAGGAACAATTTACTGCTAATCAACAAGAAAGACCTCAACATTATTATACTGCTATAAAGCCCATCAAGTCCAAAAAGTAATCCAGAACGGCGGACATCTACCTTACAGTGCGGACTTTGCACTGAGTGACTATTATCTCTTCCCTAAATTAAGAATTAAAAAAGGTGCTTGAGAGCACGACGTTTTTCGTCAGTTGAAGACTTACAGAACGAAGGTATAGGTTTATTAGAAATTGTTGAAAAATAATTTTGTATTTTTGCTACAAATTGATTTCTGACACCGAAATTTGCATAAGTGACCACGTACAAACGCAACGTTCCCAACAGTCAACGCCGGGATTCTATGCTGAAACGGATACTTTTAAATTAGAAATTTCCTGCTGCTTCCGAAACAAATTTCATCACACGAGCGAGCACGGCAGCGCAACGTCGTAATTTATAAAAGCCCAGCTAACGCGCCTGTTGTTATACTGTTGCTATTGCGGCAATGTTTAATTTATTCATTTCCTTTTCGCAATTATTGTGTATGAACGAACGCGGTGCGTGCCCGAGTATAACACATGCATACGCGTATTCAGCGGGGACAGAGATAGAAGTCGAAGGCATGTGTGCATGTATATGATGGTACGTTTATGTATGTGTATGTACGATGTTTGGATACGTGGACGCTTACATCACTTGTTCGCTCGTTTAGTTCGTTTAACAAGTGTTTGCTCTGAAATAATCCGACATACAAACATATACGCATGCACATTAACGTAAAAACATGCCCAGCTCGTATATGGAAAGGAAGCGACTGTTAATCGCATAACATCTGGTAAGAACGACTTAAACGGGTTTTCTTTGTGATTATTTTTGTATGTTTGTTCGAGGCATAATTTCGAAGTAAATGTGGCTGGTATGAAGTTATCCAAATCAATGGAGCCACTTGATGTTTGAAATAATAACCACAAACAGCTCGTTCGCGCGTTTAAAATCAGCACAGATTATTTTAAATACTTATACATACAGAATGTTTTCTGTTATTGAACAAAATATGTTGTATTTCGTTCTATTTAATATCAAGACATTCGCGTTCGTGAGCGCTGAAAGCGTTCATTCAATGACTACTCGAAAGTACGAGCGGGGTGTCTGACCGATGCGAATGGATGAACGAAACAATTCGACGTGGCGTTCATTTGCGATACAAAAAAGATCTATGATGCATACATCGCGTTCATGCATTCACGTTCACGCGTTCATGAACGGACGATCGCTAGCCGAAATACAGACGAAAGTAACAAATGCAGAATAAGACGATACCACAAAACTTTGTATTAAATCCAAAATGTCAACACTAATTTGAATTTTGAATTCTGGGTTTCGTCCGTCTGCGTTCTATAAGCGTACTATAACTGATACAACGCCCATAGATGAGCTTTGAACGCAGTACCAAGGAAGGCATTGTACAAACTTGGTTCACTGAATTTTTCGGTCCCTTCTCCAAACGGCGTTCAAACCGAGACCGGTAAATGAACGAAGCGTTCATTCCAACACTAGTTCTGTTAGGATGATAAACTAGTCCTTTGATGAATGCCATGGTTTTGGTATCAACGAGAATGCAAAACTAAATAGATGGTATTGTAAACTTAAATCAACGTCGACTCAATAAAACAATTCGTCATCTTTAAGCAGATATTACTCGCTTAAATCGTAAAAAATTTTAATTCTCTAAAAAACGAGAGCGACGCGTATTTCCGCTATAAATACTGGCCTGCTTAAAATATGCTTTCCTATATTGTTGAAATACATCAGATATATTTACAACACACGCATCGACCGATTGATGGAGGCACTGTAACATTAACACCCCTAACACACTTCCAGCATATCAATCGGGATTTCTGTTTTGAAACACAGTATCTGGTACATATTAAACCTCAGGCGTTCACCTTTTATTCTCTTTTCTGCCATTACTTATATGCATAACTTCGAAATAGCAGTTGCGTTTAGCACATAAAATGTTACAAATTACTATTTCCATGGCCTCTCGTGAGAAAGCAACCGTGTTTAAGTGCCTAGAAAGAATATAAGTAAACGTTCATAATATATCTTAATGTAAGTTGAATTTATATTTTTGAGAAGTTACATATTGCTTGAACCATTAATTAAGATACGGCTAATTTTAACTGATCATTTGATTTATACCTTTACTTTTTATAGCAAGCTGGAAGATGAAAACAAGATGGAAGTAGATGATGAATGCCCAGAAATAGGTTACAATTTTACACTGAGATCACAAAAAAACATTGAATTGAATGGAACGTAAACCAAAATAATGTTACATTTAATAAAATTTGGACCTCACTCTGTTACATTTGTTTCCACCATTTATTATATGCAGGTACTGCGTTCCGTAAGCATGTGCATTCGTTCACTTCATAATATTAAAGCACAGTGGACACGTGCCAAATCAAAAAAAAAATAGCAGTAAAATAAATAGATTTGCAAATGTATGAAGGCAGATCATGTAAAGAACTATTTCAATACAAGATAAAATATTTGAATTGTGTTACATTGAATGAAAATAATAAAGTCGTACTATACAATTTTATTGTCGTTAAATTAAGACAATGTTTTTGTCTTATGTCATTTGCTTTTTTTAATATTATTTCTAATGTCTTTAAAACTAAAGTTTCCTGTCACTGTTTGGTAATATTCTATCATCTATGAAAAAAAAATTATAAATAAGTCAAAGATAGATTGAAAATGTCGATATACAATTTAATTGACATAAAATTAAGGGAAAAAGTAAACAAACAAACTTTGCCAAACAGTGACACAAAAATTTTAGTTTGTTAGAAATATTAATAATTAATAATAATACAAAAAAATAATAAAATAAGACCTTAATTTAACGACAATAAAATTAGTACGAAATAGATGACTCAGAGGAACATACAGGTGAGCAACAAAATAAAAACTACTTAACTAACTTGCTAACTATTATTTTTAAATTAAATAAGTAATAGACACTTATCGCATCAATAGTGATAATATACTTTCATTGATTGCTTGAAAGCATCCAACGAAACGTAGCAATAGTAAAATACTAGAGAAAGGGATCAATTTTTCTTTTCTTGATTCTAGATCTCTAAACCCAAAATTAGCAAACCCATAGAACAGGTAAATTAAACACTTTGTTTATTTGTGTTTATGAATCAGTACTATACATAATACATTGTTGATTTTATGGATATCGGTATTGGTACTCGTTTTTATTGATTTGCCAACAATCAGTTATTTTCCGATATAAACTGTAAAAAATAGGAATCAGACACAGTTAAAATTATTTTTAATTGAATATGCTAAAATATTTTACATGCGTATGCTTGTGTAAATAGAAACTAGAAATTAGGTAAATTGATATGTATTTATCGCTTGTTATTCTTTTGCATATTACTTTTTCAATCTCAACCTCAGTCTTCCGCATATTACCGTCATCTAAAGATTACATTCATGTTAATGAATCATTTCATAGAGACTGATGGTAAGGTTTTCCGTGGTTTTCGTTACTCCAAATTTGGCAAATGGTAAGGGTGAACAACAAACTTAATTAGATACCAGCATTTTTTCCACAAATTAATTTGATGCTTAAGAAGGCGTCAGAAAAGAAATACCCTCACCCCGTTCTTATTTATAATTGTTATGGACGAGATAACTAAGAATGTAAAGCACACAAAACATCGAGATCGCAACCAGTAGAACCGTTAAGGAACTGATATATGCAGATGACTAAATTTTATGTACTGTTAGAAAAAACACTTTAAAAGAAGATCTTTCAGTTTGGCAACAGGAGTTAACAAAATAGAATATGAATATAAATAAGAGAAAAATGGAAATAATGGTATAGTCATAGAGATAATGGTATGGTCATAGAGATAGAAGAAGCAGAATCAAGTATAACACTAACCGATTACGAAATACAACTAGTAAAAAATAAAATTGGATCTGTAATTTGAAGGAAATGAAGAAATTGACATGAAATTAACAGTAGAATCATAGCAGATAATAAAGTATACTTTGCATTAGTGAAATCGTTTATAAACAAGAGAGAGGTTAGTAGGAAAGCAACAATTAAAAGTCCATGAATCAATTTTCATTTCAGCCTTAATCTATGGAGTAGAAAACTAGATACTGAAGGAAAGGCATAAGTAGGATCATAATAGAAACAGAAATTAAGTTTCTACGTGGGATACTGGGAATGACAATGGCGGATAAAATGAAAAGCACAATAATAAGAGAAGCACACTAGAATCTGTAGAGGATATAATAGAAAAGACACAATTGGGATGATGGTGTCATATGTTAAAAACGCAGGATAAACGTATTACCAACAGCAAGCTGAAGTAGAGAAAAAAGACCAAGGAAAGCGTGAGATGAGGAAATATGTAATAAAAGTAGCGTATGGAGTAGCGCAAAGACTTTGGCGGAAGAAAAAGATTGAAAACCCCTCTTAATGGGCAAACCAAGCCAGACTCAACTCAACAATTTCTGCACGGGATGGTAGAAGAGGGAGCGGAGAGGTAAATAAGTATCATTGTTATTTGATCAAGCATATTAAATAAAATACATTCAACAAAGCAACATTTTATAACAGCAATTTTAAATTGTGAAGTGAAGGCAAATAAATAAAAATATGAAAAAACAATAACGCAAAATTAATTAAAAGCAATCCCTGTTTTGAAAATATCTTTCTTGTCTTATTCAAAGCATGAGACATCATGTGATACCTACGTCTTGTTTTAAAATGTTGTCTATACTTTATCATAATTCAATAACTTGAAAACGTGTTACGTCTCCACTTGTTCCATATTTTGTCTACTATAAATAAATAATTCTCCCTAGCTACAAGTTGACCGTTTAATTTAGGTTTTGTCGTCGAGTATACGCGCTCAAAGAACCCTACTCGTCCGAAATTAGTTTAGCAACTCCCGAATCGCGTTCGCCCCTTCGCCCGCACTATACAGCCATTTCTTTGTCATCCGTGATTATCGGACGGATTCGAGAGGACCTTCAGGGAACGCAGGAAGAACCCGAGCCGATGAATGAACCAAGGAACCAGCTAGCAAAGGATGAAGAGGGGATGCGACGCTGCCAAAGACTCGTTATAATTCAATTTAGAGGCGCCGGGAGGACCCTCGTTTCACTTTAGCTTTCCCGACCTACTTGTGCAACGATCGAACATCGATAGCGTCCTATAGGAGATACTTTCCAATACCTCCAGCTTCCGCATTAACTACAGTAGCCGAACTGCAAGTGTGGGTGGTAGTATAAAGCGGCGCGCACGACGATTTTAATATGCTCAGCCCGTTAGCATATGGAAAAGGATTAAACTAGATGACGTGTTGTCAAGGTAACAATGCAGGAATAAGTGATGACACTACAGGAAGTCGATCCGTACCGAAATTGAGCGCATGGTCGACCAACCATGCATGCTGTGCGCTATTGTTTGCTCAAACAGGACGGACGTAGCTATTTTCTTTTTTTGTTCTCCGCGTACTATATTTATTTACCACTAGCAATATTCGCCAAGTCTATGTTTGAAGTACAATCTCCTGTTTCATCAATGACCTGCATTTACATTAAATTCTATGCATGTGCTTCTACGAGATTACATACGCCGACTCATCATAGATATCCGTAGGTTTCGCATTAAAAATCCACTTCTCACAGTGGTCGCTTAATTATCTGTCATCTGTATATCCTCTGTTCTCTTTTCTAAACAGTTTTCATCAGCTAATATAGATATTTTGATTGTTATATGTAAGTGATTAAAGTTAATTATCAAATAGACACCGTTTACGTAAATTCTAGCAATTTAAAAAAAAATTGCTGTGGCAATAATTAGCAGTATAATGAGGCGATGGAAAGAAAATGATCCATATCTCACAAAACTCTTTAATAAATAGCTACCAGTTTCGAGCTATGGACAACACATCCTCAGACCATCTGAAATTCGTTAAGTAATCTACTTAGTGCTGCCGAGATATATTTTACAAATTTAATAATTCGAGCATTTTTACCTCTTATAACTGCTACTCTATTTTATTATACGAGGGATCAAAATTAATGCTCACGGTGACACTACAGCAGCGTAGTTGATGCATCGAAAGCAAAATTTACATGGGTTGTAATTCGAACTTCCAGGAAGCAGGTGTATTTTTTCCTTGCTAGCTTGTTTGAATGTACATTAACGCAAGTTAGCAATGAAGCTTGCAGCATTCTCGGGTATTGTCAATGTTGCAAATCAAAGATCGTGCAGTATACCGCAGTACAGTTTCTCATCGCATTGGCGAAGATCGTGTGAGCATAAACGCTGACGCAAGATCAGGACGCCCCAAAACAGCAACTGATGAACGAAGTGTCAAACGACAGGAATATTGACAAAGTCCGTTATCCGAATTCTGAGAGAGATTAGAATAAGAGAAAAAAATCGTGCACAATAGTCCCTCACTGCTTGATTGCTGAACAGATGTGAAACCGCCTGCACACTGCCATCTCTTTGAAACACAGAGAAGTTGAAAGCTTTCTCGCAACGAATAATCGCTGTTGACGAAATGTAGGTTGGAGACTTCGATCCTAAGATAAGGTCGAAACGAAAAGATCCTGTCGAACGAGTGAGGAGCTCCATCTTCTCGACGATCAAAAAAATTTCATCGAGCTTTGTCGACGGTTAAACAAATGATTATTTTTGCTTACGATCATCAAGGCGTAATCATTGCAAACAAGATTCTGCAAAGGCAAAGTGTCACAGAACTATACTATCGTGCTTTCCTTCAAACACAGCAGAAAAATACACAAAACTCGATCTTAGTTACTTGAAGCTGGGCCACTCATTTTCCATGACAGTGCTCGACCACACATTGCCCATGTCGTAAAGGGGCAGGTGCTCCTATACGGTTGAGAAGTGTTGCTGCATGCACCGTGCAGTCCTGATACGAATCCACCAGACTTTGATTTATTTCAAAATTTGAAAGAATCTATGCGAGGATGTCGTTTTTCATCTCTGGCCGACCTTTCTGCCGCCGTTACCCAAGCCATACGACAGATGAACAAACATGGTGTATAAGATGGAATTGAAAAATTTCCAAGACGTTGAATCTCCGTCATTGTGAAGAAGGGCGACTGCATTGAACGCTCGAAACCCATAGCTATTTATTAAGGAATTTTCTGAGATTTGGACCATCTTTTTCCACTACCTTAATATACCTGAATTATTTTAATTAGCAATATGTTGACATGACAAAGAGAAATTAAAATTCGAGGCAATGTTATAGTTTGAATAATTAGAAAATACATTAAACGAAGTTTTATTCTAAAATTAGGAAGGATGTTGTATACAGGTATAACGGTTAAAACCTCTGAAAACGGTAACACATATGTGGAGTAAAGAGGGTCGCTCTTATGTAGACTTGCTTGCATCCAATCGTTTTTATATTTTCTTTTTCATTTATATGTGAATATTAGGAGTACGATAAATAATAATTTGGTTAATAGTAACAACATCTACCTAACAGGTAAAAGCATCACGCGGAAATTCTGCCAAATCTATCCTTAGGATCGTCCAATAGAGCTTATATTTCAAGAGCGTACTCCATGTCATATTAATTTTACTGCAGGCGAAATATGTAAATCATTATGTAATGTATACTAGTACGTAATATAGAATACAGATTTTATCCATCGGCTCTGTGCGAGGTCTGTTTCTCACAACGGGATTAGCAACAAAGCGGCCGATATTGACAGCAGCTCTGACGATGGTCTACAAATGTTATTGCGGAGGCAAGAATAGTATTGAATCGTTTTTTTTTTTGAGTAATTTAAGTCTTCTTTGATTTTATTTGATCCAGGCATACAATATCTGCTTTGCTGGTATTATGGTACGGGAAGCGATTAGGAATGATAGCAGATCTTCTTTAATTAGAGCAAGGGATAGTATTTTCAGTACAACCTCTAGATCATCATCAGCATCAGATTGCTTTTCCTCTAGAAAATAATATAAAAACGCACTAGGTGGACACGCTGTATACAGAAAAGTTTTAAAAATTCAACAGAGAACCTTCAAACTTCGTATACAACACCGTAACAAGTGATATATTCGTAAAAGCCGGAAACTAAGCAACAATCAACTGTTTGGGTGTTCGTAAATGAATCGAATCCAACAAAAGTTGGTCATTTACGAAGCACCTCCAACAAAAGGATTGCTTGTGTCGTTGTACTGGACATATCGCAAACATAGCTTTGGAGAATCGAAGAACGGTTAATGCCGAAGGATATACAACAATTTGACTGAATATTCAAAAAATAATGCTAAAATAGCTCATTCATACTACTCATCCGTCAATACCATGAGGAAGCTATTTCTACATTATGTGCGGTACGCCATTTCATATTAATCAGTCCAAGAAGTACTCGAGGAATGACCCGATAGGTAAGCAGAAACATGTCCATGGGTAGTGTGCTTTTTCTCTCGTGGCATTGCTTTTGCCTAAATAATTCCATCAATAACATGTAGAAGCTATCTCCTTTTTATTAATATGGGGGAAAGGATACTTTAAGACCTTACTTGTTACTAGTTCCACTTGGTGTTTTCTGAGCACCGCCTATTTGGCATGCAATTGTCAGTATACTGATATCTCATTGTAAAATACTATTTAGCTAATTGCAATCATGCCTCCTGATAGATATATCATACTGAAACTATGCAAAGTACCTAAAAAACATATTTAAATATAAGATTGTGCGTGGGAACAATATCTAGTGGCACGTTACTGAAATCCGCTATTCTAATCGTGATAACTGGGAGGCTCGGACTCTCGCCGAACTTTGCACCCACCAAACACACGAAATTTTATTGAACACCGACATTCATGACTCTCAAGAAATTTAAACAAATTATGTACCCGTTTATACTCGGACGCAATGCTGAGAAAAACGAAAGCAGTTATATGTGCCAAAGATTCAAATGTCTTGTAAATATCATTTTGCATTATTGGTTGCTTAAATATTTAATCTAAGGGATCCATGTAATTTATTATTCACACATACATGCATATGTTAAGAATATGTATACATTAAAGAGAAATTTAAGACTACGTAAATGAAGAAAACACGTTAATAATAATATTGCTTCCAGATTAAGTAAACAGATTACAACATAAATACAACTACAGTATGTAACGTGAGAACGCCAAGCGGGTGATATGTTTCCTACCAATATCTACAAAAAATACAAATTTATTTGTAAGCAAGATATCTAAGAAAACATACGACAAAGGTCAACGTCTACCCCTTTCACAACGAATTACCTTTAACGTATCAATTTCCATTCATTTTTTCATCTCCTATTCATCTAACAGAAGCGTTTCCTGAAATACGCTTCCCATATACGCATGTAACGGCTCCGGCCACCTTTGTGCCATTGATGCCCCGCTTCGTTTCTGCCATAACGAGAGAATTTCGCGAATAAGAAATACTAGGTCGCTAGATGGCGCAATGTAGCGGAACATGTAGCCGGTTCGTTTCGTAAGTGTGGCATTTCTCATGTCCAGTCAAGGGCCGACGAGACAAATTAGGCTCCGTAATACACATCCGGGAAGACCATAAAATCTCTTTTTTCGCTCGTTATTCGTTGTGACAAAAACGTTGCGATTTGTCACACCGAAACGTTGTCAAAAGATTTGATGAAAATAGGAAAATGTATGCATTGAGGATTTAAATTGTCGTAGTATCATTAGCGACTATAAAAAAAACGCAATAACCGTTTCAGAAATAGAATTTCGTACAATCTTGATCGTCTGAATTGAATAAATCAACATAATTAATGGAGATATTTTAAATTAATAATGTAGTATCTCTATTGCTTGAAAGGAACCGATAACTCGAGTAAAGCATATGAAGCGAAACATGACCTACTGCCTGGTGTCAATTGGATTAATTAACCTCAATATAATAAAACAACGAATTAACAATATGCAAGCAAGTACCGTGCATAAAAGTAAACTATGTACTCTTGGTATTATATTTCTATACTGATTTTTCTACTTACACAGACTAAATGAAACAATTAATTAATTACATTAAAAAGCAACATCAAGAAGGTGCGAACTTTGCGCAAAAACGTTTCGAAGGTAATAATTGATTATAATTTCAAAGAAAAAAGAACAAAAGAAGAACACGATTTAACTATATCTTTATTAATAACGTGTTATGCCCCACCTATTAGTTTCATACTCTCTTACTCCTCGTGGCATTGATTCCAGTAGGTAGTCGATGTCCTTTTGAGGTATGGTGTCCCAAGCAACCTGCATTTCACGCCAGAGAGCTCCCAATGTTAGCGAAAAGCTCGTTAAGTCCTTTAGATTTCTTCCCATAACGTTCGACACGTGTTTGATTGGCGAGAAATCAGGGGATCTAGGCGGGCATGGCAAGATATTGGCGTAGATTTCTTCCAACCTGTTTGCAGAAGCTCTCGATACCTGGAGACAGGCAGTATCCTGCTGGAAAAGTGGGAAAGTGAAAATATAGAAGAATAAGGGCTCCCATCACCTCATCAACGTAGCGCTAGGCGTACATGGTACCTCGGATAAACATTAATTGAGGCCTACTCCCAAACGCTATAGCACCCCATACTGCAACTCCTACGGCTCGGTGCACACGCCTTTCAACAGAAAATTGAATATCGATACGTTTTTCGTCTTCGTCTGGCCCTAATGCATCACTAGACAAAATCAATATTCATCAGGCAACACCACACTGTACCACTCCACGTTCCAGTGCATTCGCCACCTATTCGACTCCAAATCTTGCTGTCGGTGTTGAGCCGTAAGTGGTAACACAGGATGTGCTCAATGGGATTACAAGCCGTAAGCCCTGACTCCTCGACAAATGTTGCATTACCCTACCATAGATCAGCGATTGACCTGGTACTAGAGAATCAGTCTCTTAGTGGCACTAGGTGAAGGTAACAGTTGTACACCCCATTAGTTCTTTTTCGAGCGATTTGCAATTTGCCTGAGTGAAAAGCCACGTCGACGCAAGCCAACATTTGGCCTCTATCCACGTTGCCGCACTCTAGGCATAATCAACCCTTCAGAATACGTTACACAAAAGTATGGCAAGAGACCGGAAAATTGAATCAAAACTCAGAATTAACTGCATGAAACGTCAAATATACCATGACCATTTGATCCATTGCAACAAAGTTATAATAAATTATTACCACAGCTCGGAAACTTCAAATATTCAAAACCCAAAAAATCAGTGCGGTTGTTGCTGAAGGGTCCACGCCAAACTTCTCGTGAACGAGACGCGTATAAAGTGAAGAATTTACAACACAAATTAACACAATTCGCTGCCATTAACAAATTCTTACATATCGACTAATTGATGCAATGGCTAAATAAAGGTCTTTCCAAGTCCTCACTCCCGTATATATGAGTTCTCGATAATTTCGAAAAGGAAATACCACCAAACAGAATCTTTGCAGCACAAATCACTACAAAATGAGCGAAAAGCTTATCAGCTTATCAAATTTAAAACAATCGAAAAATCGATGCGGTGGCTGCTATGCAGGACGAGGGCAGTGTGAGATTGGCCCCACTTTTCAATTTGGATTATTTTGAAAAATACAAAATAATCTTTTTACGTCACAAATCAATAATAACACGTTCATTGCTATAGCGCTTACGTAACTGCGGAAAGATGCATCAATAAATCTTATTTCATCTCCTAGCAAACCATACACATATCGACGGCGCAACGTCTGAAACGCATTAGACAAATTATAAACTCGCAAATATGAATCAGTCGAAAAGAAATCCAAAGAAAACAGTGCCACGCACACGAAACTAGATTGATTTGCTGCGTAAATGCGAAAACACTTACGCATCATAGGAATGCGTACATGTATGTACAACGTGCAGCTATGGAAGCTTTTCAGGTATTTGCATTGCGCAAAAAAATAACGTAAAAAAAAACGAGTAAAACGGCTATTTTGCGATAAAATAGCGCCTAAGCAACGGCTAACGTGTAACTTGTTATGTGCTCTCGCATAAATTGTCGTATCTGTTGTTTGCAAGTCGGTCACGCTTTCTCGAATTATTTCTCGTCGTAATAAAAACGATAATTTCTGTTGTGTTTGAGGAAAAGTATGACGATGTAAGTGTAGAGGTAGAGATAAAGCATATTCCAGTAAAAAATCTGCTCGGAAAGAACTTCAAACATTTTCTCTTGTTTCTTTTTATTATTTTAATAACTAGGAGAACATTCTTTGCGTGAAATTATAAAAGTAAACCTGAAGGAAATTCATTAGTAGCAGTCGCTATCTGCCAACAATTCTAATCGCATCGAAATAAACGCATATTTCGCTTAATTAAGGCCAAATTCCGATCCATTCTCCAACGGCAAAAGTGAACGCCATAGAATTAATTTCTTACACGTTATCGTCGTATTACATTAAGTTAAATCGAAAATTAATATGCGACTCGGCGAAGTCATTCGACTAATTCTGCCCGGCAAGATTGCAAAATTTTATGCAGTTCTAACAAGTTTTTCTTCGATCGCTATTTAGAGTTCGTAACTCGAGAAGAAAAAAACCGCTGGAGTCTTAATCAAGATTTCGCCTCTTTACCCAATACGGCGCTGAAATTACATTTTTTTTCTCTCATCTTATTAGGCAACCGTTAAATGCAGACCACACGGATAGTTGAGCAAAATGTTAAGTGTCTATCTGCTTAGAATCGCGTGGTGTCGTTTTGAAGCAAATATGAATATAATCTAGTAATCCGCATCCACAAATTAATATAATCAAATTATTAAAACCGAGTTTCCTTTACGTTAGAAAACAAATTTACATTTTGTAGAAAATGAAGTCATATTGTCAACAAGCTTTGATATTTTGGATATATTTCACGGTACATATAACCTTAGAAACTATCCGCATAAAATGTCACGTCACGACATCCTGCCAACTAATTTATCGTATGAACGTTGTAAAAATATCGGGCAATCAAAAAGGATTGCAAATTTACTGATCTAGAACTTATAAACCAGACTACAAATTAGATACGTATTTCAAATAAAGAAAACATGTTTCTTTTGAGAATACTGCTCTATACCACATTACATTAAATTAAATCGGCATTATGGTAATTTTTTTAACAAAAATATCCGTTCTTCATCGGTTTAAATAATCAGATACCATATGTTTAGACAATTCTAGTAAATAATACAGGCTGTTTTTAGGTGGGTTTATTACAATTCAGATGGTTTTTTGCGCTTCGGATCTTGTACTGTATCAATGTTCAAATTTTAATGATAGATTATAGAAGATCCTAGCTACCGAATGCTCACTCGGTTCCACCACTTTCGCGCCCAATTTTATACTACTTCTTCTCCAGACAGAGGGCCCAATTATGCATGCAACGAAAGAGGACAATTTTAACTATTAACACAGCCACGGGCAAGTTTTACAACAATGCGCCACAGACACAAGGTCAGTGAATCCTGTCACCAGTACTAAACCCTACCTATAATCATCTTTCTGGAAGTGTTTTGTAGAAGGACAAAGTAACAACACTTTGTCCTTCTACAAACAAAAAAATTGGATATTTTATAGGAACTGTTGCGCAATGGAAATGATTTTATATTAACTAATAGCGAATCTTTTTAATATTATATGTATTATTTTTATATTATATTCATATTAGATTCAACTACTTTCATAAATATTTTGGATAACCTGAGGTCTTCTTCAAAACTTCCTACTAACAACCTGCGATTCGAAAAACTGAATTTACAATGAGAAATAAGGTAAAACTATGAGTTGCTAAACTATCAAACACTAAATTCGACTAACATTCAAGTTCATTGTATCGAATATCGAAGAGACTGTGATGTATGTTTTTAATTAATGTTTTTAGTAAATTAGTAATTGGCGTTGATGTGGACTGTTTTCAAAATTAATAGACGAGGTTACTATTATCGAACGTGCTCAGCTATAAGCGGTTGGTAAGAATGTAGTTAGAACAATTATTTCAGTGATCACCCGTCGAACAAATAAATACAAGGACAAAAATGGTTTTTAAGATATTTAATTTAATATATTTAAGGTATAAAAATTAACACATCATGATATGGGAGACAAGTTGCTCAAGGTTATCAGGCCACAATTGCTAATTCTATTATTGCAGTTGGGATGTTAGGTAAATTACCTAAGATCTAGTGATTTTTCCGTTGATCACAATGGTGTTGAAAAAAAAACAGTTATTAGAGTTAACTTGAATTGTTTATATTTTTTAATAAATCACCATGTGTAAAATATGTAACTTATTTCGGCCAATAAAACACGCGTAACCAAAAAATTATTGCCGTCGTATTTCAGGGTTTGGTTAAATAACTCACCTTTTTATTAAACACCCTGCATACTTTTTCGAAAATCTATAGAAAGCGACATTTCAAAGAAATTACCCTTATAGCGCGAAGGCGCCAAAGTGAGAGCGAAAAGAGTTTGATAAATTTTAAGATGAGATCAACCAAAGCTAACAGGCGCTGCCTTTTCTGACCCTTTGTAAATCTTATTCAGCATTGCGATCGATTAGAAAATTTAATTGTGAAAATAATTGCTTTTTCCCTCCGGTTTCTTGATACTTTTTTTTGTTTTGTTGATTATGCGTTTTATAGTTATTATTGTTACTAAGTATGACGTGCTTGAGGCATATAACTGCCTGAACACGGTACCCCCACAAGAAGAAATCCATATGTGATAGGCCAGGAGAGCGTATCGATAGAGTTGTCGGTATGGAATATTCTATCCTCATAATTGGATATTATAAAGTCACGTAATTAGGAGTCTGCAATCTTGGAACGAGTAATTTCTTTTATTTATCGAATTAAATAAGGTCGTACGAATACTGAAGTGCCATACTGCAGAATGATATATTATTTTGCCCCAATAAATAAGAAAGATCACTTTTCCCAAATCTAAAGACTATATCAAGCTAGACGATTTTACTATAATATAGTTTAAATGAGGTCTTATTCAAGACATAATACTCTAAAAACGTTTCAGTGTCGTTAATTAAATGGTTGGTGGAATCATTTTACAATATTTCGCTAATTCAAAATGTGAAATGATTAGATTTATTGATAAGCAACAATAAATTTGCATAAGCCCTTTACTTTTTCCTGTAAAAAATTGATTTTGAAAAGGTAATATTACTCCGCAAATGCACTGCTAAAATTTAGATGAAACTTTATGGACTTATGGATTAACTTAGTGTACCAGGTGTGTCGGTAATTCCTTTCCGGTTTTTCCGGCAGATGTCACTGGCCATAAGTATGAAATGTTATGATTTGATACATATGTAATTTTATTCTACTGACATTAACCTTAAAACTACACAAGTTACGTTCCGCCAAAATAACAGCGTTATAGATTTATAATTTTTTGAAAATGTCGAGTTTTGTGCCTGAAAACGTGCATTTGCGGCACGCATTACTTTTCTTGTTTCATCAAAAGAAAAAAGCCGCTGAAAGTCATCGTTTGCTAGTAGAGACTTACGGTGAGCATGCTCCAACCATAAGAACATGTGAAACGTGGTTTCGACAATTCAAATGTGGTGATTTCAACGTTCAAGATAAAGAACGTCCTGGTAGGCCGAAAACGTTTGAAGACGCGGAATTGCAGGAGCTATTGGATGAAGACTCAACACAAACTCAAAACAATTAGCAGAAAAGTTGAATGTGGGCCGAGTAGCAATTTGTGAACGATTACAAGCTATGGGAAAGATCCAAAAGATGGGGAGATGGGTGCCACATGAATTGAATGACAGACAAATGGAAAATCGAAAAATCGTTAGTGAAATTCTGCTTCAAAGGTATGAAAGGAAGTCATTTCTGCATCGAATAGTAACGGGTGATGAAAAATGGATTTATTTCGAAAATCCCAAGCGAAAAAAATCATGGTTATCACCTGGCGAAGCTGGCCCATCGACTGCAAGGCCAAATCGCTTTGGTCGCAAGACCATGCTCTGTGTCTGGTGGGACCAGATTGGTGTCGTATATTATGAACTGTTGAAACCGGGAGAAACAGTTAATAGTGATCGCTACCGACAACAAATGATCAATTTGAACTGTGCATTGATCGAAAAACGTCCACAATACGCTGAAAGACATGATAAAGTGATTTTGCAACATGACAACGCGCCGTCTCATACAGCAAAACCAGTCAAAGAAATGTTGAAATCACTTGGATGGGAAGTTTTATCGCACCCGCCGTACTCTCCAGACCTGGCTCCATCCGACTACCACCTTTTCGCATCGATGGGGCACGCGCTTGCAGAGCAGCACTTCGCCGATTTCGAAGAAGTTAAAAAATGGCTCGATGAATGGTTTAGCTCAAAGGAGGAACTGTTCTTTTGGAATGGCATTCATAAATTGCCTGAGAGATGGACAAAATGTATAGAATCAAATGGCCAATACTTTGAATAAATAAATTTTAACTATCCATTCTAAGTAACGTGTTTTCTTTAGCGAAAAAACCGGAAAAGAATTACCGACACACCTGGTAAGAGCAATGGTATTTTCTAAGGTGCCCGATCGCTCGATTTTGGGATGTAGAGCAACACGACTGCTCGCTATTTGTAACTGAAATTATAGAAAGCATTAGAAAATACGTTGGACAACTCTTTAACTGTTTTGCCAGAAGTGAACGATAGCGTTACTAGTTTTCCCAATTTCTGGAGACAACTCTCCACCGCCTTATCTTCTCTTCAAATATAAAAATTTCTATTTGCCTAAAAACAAAAACTACGTTGAATTTGTGCATATGCATTAAGTTAATCATTTATCGGTGTTCGCCTGTGAGTACATGTGAACTAAGAATTATTGCCGATTTCATTCAATTACAATTCAATGGATCTATCTCGTCAGAAAATTATTTTTTTTAAATTTGCTTATCCACTATACCGAATGAATGAAATTTTACTTATATTCTATGGATAGCATGCAACATTCCTTTTTTATTTCTGCAAAATCTGTTGGATTGCACATTGGTATTTCCCCAAGGTTACTTTATTAATTATATTACCTAAACGCAGGTAAATTGTCTCAAGCTATTATACACTCAACCACCATCAACCAATCAACACCGTCAAATATACAAATACGACGAAAAGCTAAACGTTGGAAAGTGTACCTAATTATGCCAGAATAAAAATACAATACTTAATTCGATCTAGACGCCAACGCCTCCACGCAGACGACGATGTAGGTGCATGCAATAATAAAATTACAATGAGTTTGTCTAATCAAGGTCTTCCTAGTTTTCATAGCAAGCCATATTCATACATCCGGCGCGAGCCATTAAACAAATAACATTATAATAATCTTAATTAATCGGATTCCAATTAGGCGACCATATTGGAAGGAAATCGTATATAAATTCGAGGATACACGAGCTTTGTATTGTGTTTTGTCTTAAGCAAGGTATAATTATTGTCAGTATTATAGTTACTTTCGATTGGTTAACCATTTTTGTCGGGGGATATCGTAATTAACTCCGTGCATACGCTGTAATAATATTAAATGTTCGTTATGATTCTAGCAATTTGTTTACTACATATATAGATTTATCCAATTTACAGAGAGAAGTAGGTATGAGAAATTAGGATATGCATGTGTGGGTGTGCCTAAAAAAAATATCAATAATAATTAGCTATGTATGAAACTCGATTTTATAATAGTTTCACATTTTATATACCTTCCTTATAACAGAAAAAGAAACTGAATTGATACAATTCAACCTTAGAGAAGTATTTAAAACGATGTACCGACAATAAGTGGTTTCAGGAAAATAACATATTATTCATATAAGACAAGAAGCAAATTGAGAAAGCTGGACCATCACACAATACATTTCGAAGTGTCGCCTGCTATCAAGTGTGCACATCATCAACAAACTCAAGCACAAACTTTTTAATTGACCATCGTTTTTATACTTGAGATATTTAATTAGTTAAGATTGAGTTAAGATGGATTTTATTGGGATGCTTTAATATGTTAGTTTGCTTATATCTTTCATTTTTTGTTTTATATTTACTGACCTGTCCAATGTCTATCAGATCTAACGAATAGTAATTGAAATGGCTTGTCCAATACGAGGTGAGATGCACGTACTCTAAACGTAACTTAGAAAAAGAGAAGCTATTGCTATTTCGATTCACTTTCTAGATCATTTAAGTAAAGCTTAAATACCACATAAAAATACGACGGCTCTTTACATTTTAATTCCGAAAATGAAAAACACTTGGGGTAAGATCAGGGCAACACGATCGGCGATCGAGTTCCTTGAACCCACTGTTTCCGAAATTGCAGCTGTGTACACAGGAGCATTGTCGTGCAAGAACTAATGGAGCAGCAAATCGTTTCTCGTTTAAACAAAGGATCATAATGTGGAACCATTACTTCATGCGCACTCATCATCTGATGAACGGTAGTGTTGCAGTTTTGGAACCCATCTTGTCCTAATCATCGTGCAAGATCTTCAAAATACTATTTTTTTAAATTCCCGTTTGTTCCCTTATTCTCTTAGCTTTCAGCCATCGATCACTCAATTGGACTTTCTCGGCCAATTTGATGTTTGATGGTACCACTATAGTAACGGGTCCCCCTTTTTCAAGAAATTTTCTGCACCAGCGAAACAATTTTGACTAACGTTTAACTGTGGTATATGATGGTACAGAGTCTTTATAGATCATCTCCATTCACTCTTCGTTAAGTTAGTAGTAAGTAAGTAATTTAGAGTGATGTTAACTTGTTTCATATAAATGATTTCAAAGTGCAAATATGCGAGAGTTTACCATCGGAGTTATGTTAGCTAGAGATGCATTTATTGAATAAAACAGAATGGAGAGCAGCAACCAAAAAGAGAGGATTCGGCTGTACAAGCGCTGAACTTACCTTAATGCATATGGCTGAACAACGCTGTCTACGTGTTAATTACTCCGATTATAATAGCGTTATTCTGAAACTTATTGTAGATACATACAACTAACTTGACAATACGGATCTTCGTAAATCTCTATTCTTTACCGGTTCATAATTTCCCAGCAATCTATACTTATATATTTTAATGAGACGCTTTTGAAAAGAAATGAACTTCTCAGAGATAAACTATAATTGAAACATTAAATAAGTGGGATTTAACTAAATGTTGTTATTTTCTGAACAGAGTTAAACCAAAATCAAACAATTTCTAATGCCAAAAGTCTAATAATTGTATTCCTTTTTTACAACATTTTGAAATTTTACAGTTTCTTAAATCAACCTCTAACCGACAGCTGCTTTTATAAATGTATTTAATTAATTGTTTTATATTTTTATGTATACTTGGCCAAATTAAATTCTTAACTGCTCACTATAGTTTCTCAAGCGCAATAAAGTATGATGTCGTCAACGAATGTTCAAATTGTCGGTCTTCCAACCTTGTTTCTGATTTAATAGGTTTCAGCAGCAAAAGGATCCAAAATGAGTCAATATACAATGTTTATATCTTATTATACATGTACGTCCATACTTATTTGTAACTTTAACTCATTCGAAGATTTTTTAAATTTTCGTTTTGACAAAATTATTTTATCCATCTAATTTTGCTCTCGAATACATATCCAAAGTGTATTTTATGAATAAGATTAAATAACAACTTTTCTGATTCCAGGATCCACTCCAAAAAGTATTACGCTCCCATGGTGATGCTGTATATCAAAATTTGGACGTACGATAAGTTGCAATGGTTACCATTTTACCTAAAATCATTGCTATACACATACAATATTCAGTACTTACTTAATATTACCGTCTTCGGCGCTTCTTTAACTGAAATAAATTCCATATATCGCCACCTAACACACAAAACAACCCACATGTATAAATCAACCTTAATCTTAGCTCATAAATTTTAACGTACAGCCCTCATCGATAGAAGATCCATATTTCGAACAAAACTGGTCCGAACTCATTTCGAGGAACTAATGCGAGAAAAATGAACGATGCAACAACGCCTCGTTCCGTACACGAGAGGAAAATGAACGCCAGGGGGATAATTCCGCACTCCAGCACCAAGAACGAGTATAGTACCACGTACCTACATTCCAAATCCTCTGTAAATCTACACGGAACCGGGTCTGACGTAGAAAAAGGGGAGAGAACGGAAGCGCAATTTGTCTTGCGAATCTACGAACAAATGTATCGACTACGGAGCGGAGCACAAGGTTAACACGTTCTGGTCGGGATCCCGAAGGTCGTCGACAAGTAGCAAAGGTGCGATTGTCTTTAATACGCCGAAGGGTCTTTAATATTGATTTTAATTGTATTAGTTTTGTTCCTAATGGTCCGTATTATAATTCATTACACTATTATTTGATTTAAGCTAAATTAGTATCACAAATTAATATTTTCATTGAACTTTCTCCATGATTTCCATTTTCGTAAAAAGCTGGAACTTACTGGATACTTTATCATATCACGTTTATTGAGTATTACTTTTATCTCTAAATAGCATTATTTAAACTAAAACTGGAACAAAGCACTTATGAAATTTACTTTAATTACTCTTGTTTTTCGGAAGACCTCAAGAATTATTATTTTCTTTATTATGTTAGACAAAATTACCTCATAGTATTAATTTCTAGATCCCAAAACGTAAAAAAAAAAACCATAGTGTCGACCAAACCCAGAAAAATTTAAACGAACTACCATAATTACTTAATTCGAACAAAATTCAATAAAGCAAAGAAATAATAAACAAAACAATACGAAACACCTTAGATTTAATAAGGACACACATTTGAATGCTATTGGCAAATTGATAATTATTTCCTAGCAACGCTTTCTGTGGAGTGAGAATATTTTTCCTATGCAACTTTGCCCGAGGACAAGAACAGAGTACCAAAACCTTTATTACTGCTTGCCCCAATATTTTTTAAGTTAAGGCATTGAATTCATTTTGCATTATTTTTCAGAAAACAGAAAGACATTCAGGATATCTAATTTAAGGTAAGAACATTAATATTACTTCCGTAACAATGGAATTTCAATTACACTGATAGGAACCACGACACTTATCAATTATCGAAAAAGTAAATTTTGACATATTTTTTCTAAAAACCTTAACATTTGTCGTTCAAAAGTTAAGGTTAGGACCTCATTATATAAATAATGTCGATTCGAAATAGTTATCTGTTAGCTACTAATTTCTTTTTAATTAACTTGAGAAACTACGCAATGAAGTTTTTGCCACATTCGCGCAAGCGAAATGGAAAGCCCAGTGTGATTATAGAAGAATTCATAATAAAAGCAAGATTCAGAAAATGAACCTGATGAGTGCAGCAGTGACGATAATGATAAATTTTCTGATCGATCAGATTCACAAGTGTTTTTTACGTTAGTTATTTTTTTAAATTATACAGGGCACTTTTACAGATGTCTCATAGGAAAAAGCATGGTAAAAACTTCATCTCGTGTTAATGATGTTTCCACTTTCATACTCTAATTCCATGCTTGAAGCTTGAAATATTCTAGTTTTCAATTCTTCCAACTCTCAAGGTCTGTTTCTAATATTGTTAAACACCTTATTAGTTGAATAATGCTAAAATAACATCCTCATGGTATTGATGGAATTATTCACTGCAAACGCAACACAATATGGTTATTGTTTCTAGGCATTTTCTGTTATATTCATCTGCTCGAGGAATGGTTTGGAGAACGGTACCCGGTTTATGTCGCTACTTTCTAAATGGGAGGTATACCTTTTTTGGCACTAGAGGGCGCCAAGAGATGTCTAGTTTGTCGTTTTGAAATGTTGTGGCATTAACTGTAATACAACAGCGACACAGGGTAAGAGTTCTCTCGGAACCGCTCTGATGACGCCGAGTAGGCAGAAATATGTCCGTGAGTAGTGTATTTTTTTCTCTCCTTGTGTTGTGTTTGCCGTGAATAATTCCATCAATACCATGAGGAAGCTATTTTAGCATTATTTTTTTTTGTTACCATAGTAGCTATATAACCCCAATAAAAGCATCCAAGGGGATCAAATCTATACTTCTAGCTGGCCATTCTAGAGGTCCAAAGCGCCCAATCCATTCACGAGGAAAGTATGTGCGTGTAAACATTGTATAATTTCTCATGCATTATGAGGGAGAGCTTGATCGTGGTGAAAACAACTGAAGGTATTTTTAACCATTTAATAATCACTCTATAAGAAAATTGCCCAATAATAAAGCTTATATTTCTAACTAGTTCACGTGATATTTCTTATGAGGGATCTATAAAAAAACGCCCTTACTTAATGCAGCAATTCAAAATTAATGTATGGCCTCAAATGAACTTTGAACATTAACAAGTGATGCATAATCAGGAGCACATAAACAGAACAAATTTATTTATTTCCTCAGATCGCAAATTCCATTCTTTGTATTTAATACTCTAACAAATATAGAGATATAAATAGTCTTGAGGATTCTCTAGGTTTACACAGCGACTTTAACAATTTAACTAATTCTTCTCTCTCTCAGTCTCAAGACAAAAACTGTATTAATAATTTTTGTCAATCTCTAGTAAGTAATACGCTTTAATATAGTTCTATAATCTAGAAGACCATGTATAGATTTTATATCTGCAGGATTAAAAAGGTAAAAGATATTTAAACTTTGTAGCTTTTAGTTCGAGTTACGATTACAATGTTAGTCTCCTAAAATTCTTGAAAACAGACCACTTGAACTGTGAATAATTGCTTAATAGTAGCAGCTTGCTCGTATGTTTGAGAGTTTTATTGTATTCTAAAGCACTAGGTACATACCATTTTATTGCAAAATCCAGCGCACCAATATTGGATTGAATTTCCCCTTTACAGACCCGCGCTTGTGTATAACAGTACTATGAATGGTATTGACTTATTTTATTTAAGCCTGCAGCGATTCAAATTGTCTGTCACTCCATCGACATCGCATTTAGCATTCTCTCTTTTGTTTCCCCGTCCTGCTCATATATAATGTCTAACTCAGTTTTGTTTCCCTTTTTAAATGTATATATGTTATGGAAGCTCTTTTGCTTCCATAACGTAAGAAAATAAATTAAAAAAAATTCAAATGTAAGACTTTCATATTTCTGCCAGAAATGAATTAACATACCAAAACTATGAGGGTATCATTGCCCACATTTTTGCTGTAAAAAGTTTATATTTTACTTGTACACATCTATCAATTATTACCGCCAAAGTTCAGCTTTTTTGATTTCAAATTTTCAAGCAAGAAATTATCCTTTCCAAAGGAAATCTGCACCTCATAATTACAAACATGATTTTTAAAATTTGAATATTATAAATTGTCCAGATAATTTGCATAATGCAAGCGTAATCAATGAAATTAAACTAATTAATTTATTTATTATTGCATGCTAAGCTTGCATAATTAATATTTCGATGAGAATAAATTATGACATGAAAATCTGTTACATACATACTACGTAGTGCATTGCCATTATTATATTTTTTGATATCAATCGTTATTCCCATGTGATTTATCCAATATCTGATAGACTAGTTGCAAAATGCCTAAAGGTTATTTAGTATAATATACACACATGCGCCACTCCTGTTATTCGCTAAACATTTTGCCTGTAATGATGTAAGCAAATGATGTATTTCCTTCTTCACTTCATGGCACTCTTGTTTAAACCGGAAACGGATATCAACCTTCTTATTTCAAACGGTATATTATTCTAAAAACAAACAACGAAATAGAATATCATAGATATAGCATGTACCACCTTATGAGATATTAATTTTTTTCTGAAAAATTTGACAAACACTGAGTTTAATTTATTAGCCACGTAAGATATTCTTTATCAAAAGGCTGTATAGGATGTTCCAAAAACCTAGTCTAAACACTAACATATTCAACTAAAAGATTTCTTTTTGATTTCATACAAATTAAATAGATACATTGTAGGTCTTCAAAACAATCCCGATCAATTATGCACACAACAATAACATACAGTGTACAGAATTTGCTACTTTTTGAATCCCTACTCCGCTAAAATTGGGGAAAGAGGAGTTAAGTGAGCACCTGGCTGCCCATGTCTAGAGTCCCAACTTCCTCATTCATCCTTCGTCAAATATATTTGCTTTAATTAATCATTTTTTGGGTCTGATATAGATATAAACGTAATGTCATTATTATTATTGCTGTATTCATTTGTCATTAACTTAAGCAAAACAAGGCCAACCTTGTCAATTCTGCTTGTTCATTCGTAATAAATATTAGTTAGTTAATAAAATTTCATGATTTTTTGAAACAACTTGCAAATTTTTTTCAGTTATATATGTTAGTGTTTGGATTAGTAATTTTGGACCACTCTGTATAACACGTATGAAATGTATTCAGTAGCAAAGAGTATCTTATGTTGCCAATAAAAATCTCAAAGCTGATGTGCATGGGTAATACCGAATGGAAGGTATTGAGGTTTAAGTTAAACTCTGCGTTTGTCAAATTTTTCACAAAAAAATTAATATCTCAGAGATGGTACATCCTACATCTATGATCTTGTCTTAGGTTTATCTAACGGATATATAATATACAAGCTATATTTTTTGAAATAATAAAGTTGATATCCGCTTACAGTTTAATCAAGAGATCATGAACATTTCAAAAAGATACTTTACACAAAAAATTATTTAATAAGCCATCGTCGTGGATGGTCCTGTATACTTGGAGAAGACAATAAACGGTTGCAGATTAAACCAACGTTTAATGTTATTTGCATTTTCTACTAATTTAAAAATGTCTAGAAATTTAAGTAAATATGTCCGATTTACCATTGATTATTATTTTATCTAAGGTTAACTCATTCAATTTCGCACTATAGATACTTCTACTTTTATTCTACACTTCCCTATTGTAAAAGTAAATAATTTATCGTTTGTTATAAGTAAACTTCATGAAATACTGTTATTTATGGAAACTCACCAAACAGGATACCGAAAATCAACAAATGAACAGAGCCTTAAGCTTCTCATTTTCCTGAACGTGGAATAGAGTATTAACATACCTGTAAAGAAAATGAAAAGTATTACTTTCATCGCCATGCTTCAAAGTTAAACAATACAATTATTGATCTGATAGAATTTTATTCCTCGAGCATTATCTACCAACCCAACGAAGAGATGGCGATGTAGAAGGTTAATTAAAATAAACAAGCGAACGTGTTCCACAAGCATTTTAATAAACAAAAAAAAACCGATCTGCTAAGATCGAGCAAGTAGAGTAAAACGTGCTTCCAAAGATCTATCCTATGACTATTTGTATAAACAATATTCCCCGTATAATTCTCACCTAAATTACTGAAAATTGTAAATATTGCGAAGTGTTTACGTTATAAATCGTCGTAAACAAAAATGTTAGTACCCCTTTTCCTCGTTCAACGTTGCTTTTTCGCAACTGATTTTAAAATAAATCTGTTTAAAAACACTTTTGGTGCGAGTTACTATAATGATTACAATAGATTAATGCATCCGCAACGTTATAAAATATGTGGTAGATCTTGTTGATTAGTGTTCTTGTCGCTTCTCTAAATGTCTAGTAATTTATTTCAATAGATCTGATTTTTTTTTCTGGCCAAGCGACTTTGATCTCCTTTAATTTAAACTACTAATTCTTATAATTCTTTCAAAGCGCTATAAATCTCTTTAACACAATCTAGAAGTGCATTAAAATGCTTTATGATTAACGGAAAGGTTAACTCGATTATAAAGTATTTTTATTAAAAAGAAGAAATCAATATTCGGCTTGGAGAGAGCAATTAATTAGGATTTTATACTATAGATGCAATACCTTCTGCGAATAGATTTTTACGGCTTTATGAGGCGCGAAATTAACATTACAACAAAATTAGGTAACTGGATTACGGCACAGATATTTTACAAAGGAAACGCTAATAACATCGCAAATGACAATGGCTTTTTGCCATTTGGCATTAAGTGAATAGAATTGAAGTAAAATGCAATAGCATATTGTAATACATAAATCCAATTATATTTATAATTGGTCCGCTAATTCAAGTATGTTGTACTGCCTCTTCTGTTATTTATAACGACAAAAGTTGATAAACTAACAGCGTTTTTTTTTTGCTCAAAAATAATTTCCCGTGTAAAAGACATATTAATCTAAAATTTTACTTTGGCAATCCCACGTATTGACTATTAAGGACTAAATACTCGTTTTTAAAAGTTTCGAGCCCCCCTATTTCTATACACAGAAAATTTTTGGGAAAACAACCTTCGTAATTTAAATAAGAACAATTTATACTAATAATTATATGTAGCTTCTCACAAACCAAACGAGATCTCACGTATAGTGATTTTTCCCACATTTTCCTATCCTTTTCTTCTACTTCCAGTTTCGTATAGATATTTTTCTCCTTTAGGGCTGTTTTCATATTTTCTTTTCGTTCTGTACATAGGTATTTTCCATGCTACAATTTTTGCTATTCTTTCACTCTCCACTCTACTATATGGCGCTTCTCATTGGTCCTTGTTAGGTAGCCCTCGTCAGTCTTCCTTCGATCGAGTATTCTTCTACCATAAGTATCTTTCTCTGCTATCGCATTACGTTTCCCTTAGTATTTTTATTGAGGATCCGTGTCTCTCACCCATAGAATTGATGTTAAAACGGTTTTGTATATTCTGAATTTCGAATTCGTAGATAGGTACTTGAATTTGATCAGATAGTTTATCGCTCCTGCGCTCCTATTGGTCTTCTGAACTCTCCTATTGGTTTTCTACTCTGAAGCGTATTTCCTTTTCGTCCTCTAATCCTTCAACTTCTACGAATTCCATGTGCACCGCTTTAAGTTTCGCTTCAATTTTCGCTGTTCCCACGGTCACCATTTTCCTTTTTGCTTCGTTTACTTCCAGTCTCATTCGTTCTGCTCCCTTCGCTAACCTTCGTGTAATTTCTATTAGCTCTTTTCTATCCCTGGTTGTTAATAGCATATCATCAGCATAACCTATTAGTTGTTGGCTTTTACTCATAATATCGCCCTTCCAGTTCAATTGGCTATCTTTCACAATTTTTTCCAACACTAATTGTAAGTTGAAAAGTAGTGCCGAGCCCTGTTGGAGTCCGTTCTTGACTTCACATTGTTCATTCAATTCACCTTCAACTTTAACACTACTTATTGTTTGCTCTTGTCTAGTTAATTTGCAAGAAATATTGAATTCTTTCATACTAATAATTACAACACGTTTATTTAATCTAACAAAATATGTAGTAATACTAACAAAAATTATAGTTAAATTTAAGATAAAGTATTGCTGTCACATATTTTACAATAATTATTATTTTAAGTATATATTTGTCTCGGTGTACAGGGTATTCCATTGGAATAATCAACTTTGATAGATGTTGCCAAATAAATGCATTTCGTACATTATTGGGCAAACCATATTTTCTATATTGTGTTTTTAGCTAAATTGATAATACTGCCATTACTGGCAATACTACCAATTGTTTAAAGTTTAAGCAATCTCTCTAACCGATGAATAACAGTTTTGCTGATTAATTGGAACTTCGTTTGGAAAAAGCTTTGACTGATTTTGGTATTGTGCTATTTTAATACGGTCAGCAAGCAACCAGAAATTCTCTGCAATTTGGAATTTGTTTTAAAAATACTTAATTAAGTCATTTCAAAACATTTAATTGGTACATACTGAGTATTTCTATGTGTATATCTTAGCCAGTAGTTTACTATCTGGTAGTATTAGCTGCACACGAAAATTTAATAAATTACAGAAATATTTTTTGCATTTTGAAAAATTGTTATAAATGAGGTTTTTGGCGAAACATTTCATCACAATCTATAGAATCATGCTGTAATTTTGTAATTCTAAATTTTCTAAGAATCTCTCGTAGCAGAAGCCCTGCACTCCGAAAGAAACTACGTCGAAGGTGAATGGAATCCTGGTATTTTATTTATCGTTACATGTACGCTAAATTCAGCGTCAAATAAAATTAATTAACAAAGAACACCAGGATTTCATTCATTCAAAATTGCACTCTTGAAGTGTAAGTTTTTATTAGTAAGATCTCATATTTTTAAAATAATCGTTTCCTGTTGTAAAATACAAATATGCACGTTCCATTCAAAATAACCAACACATCGACATATTTTCAATGAATTGGCCCCACTATTATTAGAAATCTAACCAATTTCTAAATATCGGTAGTTGCATTTCCTGGTGACTCTCCTGTATATTTAAAGTAGTAAAATATGCGCGTCTTTAAAAGAAAAATTTGGTAATATGATTTTCTAGTTAGACAGTCGTAAAAAACATGACTTCTTTATGAGGGCATATACATTCGTTAATTTCCTCTTCGTTAGTGTTTTTTCATGTAAGTCTCACTTACATCACGTCACCATGTCCACTTTATTACTTTAAAACGGTGTTTACGTGCGAAATTGCGAGGCGAACGTAACGAGCCACTTAATACTTCCTAAATTTCATTATACCGGTTTTATTAATGCCCCTTTTCTTTTTCGCTAAGAGCTCGACATCGTAAAGGCTGGATTTTAAAAAGACGCCCCGAAGAAATAGTTCCAACGTCCGTTCCGTTGTAAAATTAAATGAAATAAAACGTAATTTCTGACGTTGCATACAGCTTCTTAAAATATCGCTGTAATATCATGTTCCGGGACATTTAATTTCATAAGGTTGGCGGTACGGTACCGCTACCGCACGGGCGGATATTATATGGCCTACAATTTTCTCCGAGGGATGGCGTAAGAAACGTCAGACGATGTCTTTTGACCTCCGAGGGATGGCGTAAGAAACGTCAGACGATGTCTTTTGACCTCCGTGGTTCGCGTCGCTGAAACGGTGCTCTTCTCTGTCTCCCAACCGTTGTGGACGTTTGAGGATGAATGCAGAAGTGCCAGCAGATGCATGTGTTGTATATCATGTCGTAGAATGATATGAATCTTGAAATGCTTCTCACAGTTAAAAATGAGAATGACATTTATCATTGCGGATTTTCTTCGGAAACGTACATTCATGGTTCTTTTTAATGTAATATATTCACAACATGAAGATTAGACTTCTCCATCCCGCTTACGGAAATTTTACATTTTTATGATTCCATCTCATTCTCATTATTGAGTTCTGCTTAACATAAGATATTAAGTTAGTTCCTTCAAGTTCATAAGTATAGAAAAAAAGCAGCTAATGTCCTAAAAAGTTTGGACTTTAAAACCCAATTCGTTATGCCAATATTTTCAACAGTTCTGAAAACTACATTCTTCTTCAATAGATTTTTCAGTAAACATGGACCATTTTTTTTTAGTTTTGTTCAACTGTTTTCAGTGCTTCATCTTTTAATATATATATGCCTATAAAATTGCAGACATTTTTCGCCACTCAGTTGGTAATTATTTTCTATTTACCCAAAAACTTGTCCAACAATAAACAATGGCATTGCGCAGTAAAACGATTACAATTATAAAAGGAATTGAATATTTTTGTTACTTAAATTGGTTTGAATGGATTGAAACAACTGCTTGCAAAAATAGCAGGGACAAACACACCACCAATGTAATTGTTTATGTAATGCCATAGAAGTTGAGTCTGTTCTTCGAAGTATATTTCCCATTTCGTTTAGAAAGTGATTTGTTTTTGTGATCAAAACTTATCATTAATTGTAAAAACTTACTTCTAGTTATGAGCATCACATAGAAACTTGAGTCCCAGAAATGTTCAATGTTAAAAAAATATGAACTAAAATAATTAATATATTTTAATTACATTTTTCGGATACAAAATCGTATGAGTTTTCCAAACATAATAACATTTATATTGCTTACAACTAATAGCACTAAAAAAAGGAATATTTCCGAGAAATCATTCGATTCCAATCAACCAATAGCGTTTGAAGAAAATTACGTTAATTCAGACTACAAGACTGAAAACTATACTTCCTGTTTAGTTTCCCACATTGACAATATCTAAATTTGTTTTTTTTATAACTGTCACGATGGTAGAAGTCACGAAAATTGAGTATCGCGCTTTTATCAAATTAGAGAGAACGTCCTTTTCTTCAAAGTATCGAAGATCGGGCGGGTACGGCGTATGGGGAGAATTTGCCGTCTTCTTCTATGGCAAAGGACTGGTCAAGACAATTTCGAATGTGGCAGAGATCCTTAGAAGACGACGCAAGAATAGGAAGAAGAGTAAAAGCGGTGATCGATGATAACATTACCCTTATTGAGGCAATCGACGCTTGAAGGTGGAAGAAGTATCAAAAATGTTGGTACTTTCTATGTTCGCCGAATCCTCCACAATCATTCAAGGTGGGTGCCGAAACATCTCTTAACAGCGCCAGCGTCGTGTTGAATGTGCTCGATGCATTTTGAAGCTCTGTAGAAGTGTCGAAAACTATTGTTACAGGGGGTGAAACTACAGTTCTCTGTTAAAATCGTTCGCCCAAAAGCGAGTCAATGGAATGGAGGCACCGACAAGAAAATTCAGTCGACAAAAGTGATAATGGCTACGATTTTTTGGGATTGCGAGGCCATTCCTCTTATAGACATTCAAGAAAATAACACTACAGTCAATGGATCACATTATACGGCACTCCTATACCAATTACGACAAAATATTGGGGAGAAAAGGCGTGGGAAACTGAGCAGAGGGGTACGCTTGCTGTATAACGATGCACCCGTGCACACTGCTGAAACAAATTGATCATCCTCGGTATAGTCCAGATATGGTCATCCTGTTTGCAAATTTGAAAGAGAACCTTCGCGAGCGGCTTTTCAGTAGCGATGAAGAGATAAAGGCTAAAGTTTGCGGGCACATTTTAAAGGCAAAGAGAAGAGATATTTTTAGGGGTATTGAATTTTTGCTAAAATATTGTAACAGGTGCATTAATGTCAGAAGGGGACGAAGAGGAGAATTTCGGTTTACGCTGTTTCTTTCATTGTCATCCCGGGAAATTTTGGACGCTACCATGTAGGTATGCAGCTACCAATAAACCCGAGTTCATTATGGTAAAAACCAAATTCATAACTAAAAAGTCTAGTAGCATCTAATTTATACTCGATAACTTGGACATTGAATACAATAAAATACAAGATAGACATAATAGAAAAGACATGTACTATTTATAACAGCAATTTTTCTACAAGAAGGCTATAAACACAATGTAGCAATTGCCATGTTTAACAATTGCATAAATATCTTGCAGCTTAAAGTGTAACTACGAATTAACCACAAACCATGTTTCAACTTTTCGTAGACTATTGTTTTACAATTAGTTCTACCGAATAACATACAAAAAAGCAACGTATTACAATGTTAAAGTGGACTATAGAAAACTAAAGAAAATCTTTAATGCGTAGCTTATTTTTCTAATTTTTTATTCCGTTTGTGTTCATTAGTTCCCGTAAACGCGGAATTATCGAAGTGCTTCAGACTTTTTGATTTCGCTAAAGGTTTCGCTTACTCCTACGTTTACTCCATAATTTTACAACAGTATTAAAACACGTTTCAAATAACAAAAGAAACGCTTTCAGTTAAATTTCATGGAAACACTCGGTTACGGCAAACTATTTTAATTACCGCATGAAAAAAGAAGAAGTATATATTGCACTCTTCCTTTCTCGCTCGCAATATATCATCCTCTCTTCTAATGTTTACATATTCTTTTGTTCAGCTAGGAACTGTATCTGTCTGTATACGTGGTGCTCATATGAATACGTGTACGTAAGTATCTCGGAATGTATTTCGTTTGTATACGTGTACGTCCATGTTGTGCGCGTGCAGTCAGAAATTATGAATGCATGACTGTTATGGACAATGAGCTGCCCGACTACATAATGAGCTTAAAACGGGTGATGTTTTGCTGGAAGTGACGCGCGGAGTGTACGTGAAGTCCGTACGACGATCATGACTCACCTGTGACAATAAAAAATATCAGAAGTTCAGAAGAACATACTTTAACATACAAGCAGCAAATATACAGGGTATCACAGGATAAACTTACATTAGCCATATACCAGCACCGGAAATAACGTATACTTCAGTTTCCTAAATGGATTCCCCTAATTTTTATAAAATATTTTAATTCAGCAATTACTATGACATAAAGTCGATGTAGGTCTAAACATTAACATTATTAAGGCTATCTTGATTTTCATGAAGTATTAATTAATGATTGATACGGGCTAATAAGCTGTAAATATGGGCTATTGAAAAGTATTTCCATTTCTATACAAATATTATACAGGATGTCCAATATTTATCATTTAAATATATTAAATCTCAATCACTAATATCTATGTACTTTTAAAAAGACTAGCCTGTATACTTTTATTATAAATTACGGACTACTAAATTCTTCAGTGTCCACTTCTCTTCAAATAACCTCTCCAAAGATATGTGAACGCTTCCTACGTTGTGAAGCGGATACTAAGCGGCAACAGACTGAACAACTAGCAATGTATGAGGTTCTTTTTCATACATTGCGGTTATTTGAAATTGCGCAAAATACATTGAATTGCCAATTTTGTTGAAGTGCCCCCTCTATCTAACTACATGAAGATTTTGACTGCCCAAAAGCGACTGTTTTGTTAATTAAAACTTTGCTTCGTCTGTCCATATCATTTTTTTCTCAAGTTTTTGAGATCAAATCTTCCTGACAAGATATGATGAAAATATACCTTTCTAAGGAAATCCTGTGGTGTAAGTTTTGCACTTGCTGGTATAAAAACGTCTCTGCTTGTGCTTTTCTAACACTCTTTGAGTGGACATTCGCGAGACTTCTAACGTTGTCGCCACTTCAAAAAAGAGATACAATTCGGTCGGTATAAAAATATCCCGTACTACCTATTTCAACAATTTCGTCATCACTTAATTTATTTTTCTCTAATCTTTGACCTAAATTGCTCGTATACTAAACAATTTCTAATTAACCGTCGAATAACATCTTTAGTAGGTATCAGTCCGTTCAGGTACCTTTCCCGAAACAGAGTGTATGTTTTCCTTTAAATTCTTCCAGATTCTCCATAAGTAGGAAGTTTGCAAATACACTAGAACAGCCACCAAATTTAAACACATACACTAAATTGGTGGTAAACGTTCATAACCAACTTTCTAATTTTTCAATACAATAATATAAATTGCGGGTAATTGTCCAAATATTCATTTTAAGTAATATCATTTGATGAAGAATTTAATATTCCGTCATCTACAATAAGGATATATAGGATGTTCTACTTAAAATTACATAGATATTAGTGGTTAATTTTATCATATTTGAACGATAAATAGTGATACCCTGATTGTACAAAATAGAATACTTCTCGATAAAACACATTTATAGCTTACTAACCCGTAACAATCATTAATCAATGCTTTGCATACCGAGAAAATAAGCGACAAAGTACTACGGTAATTTTGCTGAAATCTTAAAAATCAAGATAGCTTTAAAACGATAATAACCAAAAAAAATAATGCTAAAATAGCTTCCTCATGGTATTGATGGAATCATTCACGGCAAACGCAACACAAGAAGGTAATGAATACACATGTTTCTGCGTACCCGGCGTCATCAGCCTGGTTCCGAGAGTATTTTAACTCTACGCCGTGCCGCAGTTGAGGCAACAGCGTACGTATGAGGCAACAGCGACACAGGGTAGGATTAAAATACTCTCGGAACGACGCTGACGACGCCGGGTAGGTAGAAACATGTTCATGGGTAGTGTATTTTTTCTCTTCTTGTGTTGAGTTTGCCGTGAATGATTCCATTAATACCACGAGGAAGCTATTTTATCACTACTTTTTTTGGTTATTGTTTCTAGGCACCTTCTGATGTGTTCTGTTAAAACGATAATGTTTCGACCTGTTTGAAATACATCGATTTTACATCAAATTATTTGCCAAATTCAAATGTTTGGCAATCCATTTGTGTACTCTACTTCCGGTGAAACTCTCAAACAAATCAGTTCAAATGCAGTTGCGTTCGGTTGATTGTGCGCATGTGCTTTTCAAATTTCTTTTAACTAGAGGAATTATATTGTATTCAATAACTAAGCCGAAGGAGGTTCTCCTATTATATTCTGTTTATTATCCAAAAAACAGGTCATATATCACTTGCAAATATTAAAAAAGATCACTTACAAATATTAACAAAGGTTGTTCGTTCAGGAAGCACTTTCAAGGAAATTATTGCTCGTATCTTGTACTAGGTATATTCGCAAGCATTGTTTTGGAGGATGGATCAGAGAACAATTAATGCTGAAAGGTATATGATATAATTTGTTTGTCAAAAATCATCAATGAAATCAGGAGAAACCATCGACAATAGGACACCACCTTCACAATGGAAAAAGTGTTTAGAAGTAATATAAATTTTAATTGCGAATATTTTGAAAAACGTCAAAACGGTTTGTACCAATTTACTTGATATAACAAAGTTTCTAAAAATAACAAATATATACCTACTTTCCCTGTCATTTCTAACACAGTAGAGGTACGTATCTATAATTAGGCAGAATGAATCGTGTTAAAATACAACCATCAGCAAACTTACCTTAATATTACGATAACAAATACATGTAAAGCAGAATAGGCATGTAGTCAAATAGATGTGGCTTATTAGCATAAATCAAACTCCAAAATAAAATCATCTTTCCTGCATTATTTTTAACATTAATAGATATTTAACAGCAACACTCTATTCTTAGTGATCCAAGCAACTAAATTAGCTTGGGAGCACTAATTATACCGCAAAACGCGGACTGCAAACTTCTGAATAACACGCAGTCCCGCGGCACTGCGTCCTACACCTGTTTCACTAAACAAGCAGATATTTCAACAGTAGTCGTCATTCAACTATAGTACCAATAAACATTGACTCACCGCTTTGTGCTGAAACTATTAATTAAAGTATCAAATCAAGCTGACTTGTGCGGCTCACAACAGTTGATTGAAGTTATGTTAACGATCTCAGTAACGGATAGGATGTCAAACAATCACTCTTCAAAGCACCTAGACGTTTCATCTAATATATTTATTGACTATTATGTCTCGATTTCATTGATGATTTTACCTTTAGTCGTAAAAATGGATAAAAATTCTCAGAGGCTAAAAAATTTAAGCAAAAATTGTCGAACATATAGAGCAAAAGCATGCTAAAAACAAACACGGCTGTAAATATTTCAAAACATTGCGAAGTAGAATTTTCTGAAACTCTAGGGAATAAAAGAAAGTAGGGATATCAGAAAATGGCAGTAAAAGCAGTTTCATTTCATTTCGGCAATTCAACTCGGAGCTTTCCGTTCCTAAACCAAGGCTAAAATGAATATTTAACTATGATTTCGGTGTACTATCGAATATAGAATGGAAAAGTGTACCAGGACTAACCGCAATTTATTTAAACACAGAGGTCGAAAGCATCTCAAATTAGGTTTATAGTAAATACACAATCAATAAGAATCTAACAGTGAAAGGCTGTAGGAATATAGTTTGTAGTTTCCATTCGGCACTGCTGATGTCAATGTAATTAATACAACAGGCAAGTGGTGATATTATTCTCAGAATATTCAGCGGATTTGAACGCCAGGAAACCAAGCTGATTTCCAACCTGTAGATTCTAGCTTTGACCGCATAATGAGGTCCATCCTGATCAACCTCCTGAATCACCATTTTCTTATCATAAGTCAAATATTATCAATATTCACTTGTAATTATTTTTTTATTGCTTACTGTTAATATACATCTTTTTCGTCTTTGATCGAGGACAACAGCTTTGAAGACGGTTTGCTGCTTTTCCTCTAAAAATACCTGACGCCCTCTTTCTTCGGTGTCCATATCGAGATCCATTGACTTGTTGAAAATAAAAATACTCAAGCATTGTTCTCGTTATTTCCCGTAACTCTACTTTTTTTTACATGTTTACATTTTACATGTTTACATTTTACATTTTTACATTTATAACAAAAATATTTTACACCGCGATAGGATCTAAATTGAGCTTTTTTCTATTGCAGCTGAAACATATAGCACCTAACTGGAGAATTTGTTTGTAAATTTTAATACCTAAGTAGGTGTATTTGAGTGTGGGTGGAACATTTTAACATGGAACCGAATAGGTTCTAGTCCACAGAGGAAAACTATAAAACCGAAAGTGTTTTCACTTTTCACCACATGGGAAGCATTTCAACACCGATTCAGACTCTGAAACAGAGAAATTTTGCGCCGTTGAGGAACCACATGACCGAAACTCTGATTTGCAATAATTATTTTAGCACAGATATTCAAACTTCCATTAATCGGTACACCAATCCTTTTCCCCAGCAAGCCTTCTCATCCAACCCTAATTCTTATAAGCAAGCGTATCTACCCTACATTCAAGATATCACCGATCCCATCAGCAAGATTCTCTTCAGGAACAACAAAAACCAGCTTCGAACTCTGAGGCTGCTCTCCCATCAAATACCACAGTCATCTGGAAGCCCCTAGTGTATACCAGATTCCATGTTTGCACGGTAGTGTGTACGTTGGTGAAACAAAACGATAGATCAACACTCATGTGACGTTGTACGCGGTTGTTGCGTGTTGGGTCCACGCTGGCTGAGCGTAGACTGGAAACTGGCCACATTTATAATAGAAGAATTTGTAAAGACTATAGAGATCTTCGAGCATCCCAATAACTTAAATCGCGAAGATGTCGCATAAGAGCGTGGACGAAACACCAGCAGAAGATGCAATCCCAACCCGAAAACCAATGGTATAAAATTACTCTAATCGTTGGATTGGACCTTGAAGATCACCTTTTGTAAATGCTTCGTGAAAACCTCATATGGACATCCCATTACAACTCATAATAGAAGCATATTACTTCCAAACAAAATGATTAATTAATAATACACAATAGCATCCACTTACGTAAGTGTTCTTATCACGTTATTGCAATGAATTAACTAAATCATACGAATGACATTCCATTTTTGTAAAACTATATCTTATCCATCTTTTTCCTAAAATATTCTCGTTTGCTTAAAATATTACCCCGATATCTTAATTCTTCCTCCTATTAAGTCCATTATCTGAATCGTTCCAGCACTCGTGTCACAATCTACGACGTAAAAAAAACCGTTCTACAGGAGACATAGGATAATTGATCTAATTGAAAACGGTGGTTGATCCCTGTTTAACCTAGGAAATCCGACGGTTCGCTCCAACGTAGAAGACAAAGAGCGCCCAGCAATATCAGGAACGCAACTAAGCGAATCAAGTTATCGGCGCTTTTCGAAAGATTTAGGAGATCACAGCCGACTTGATCCGGGAAATGTGTCCCATCAAAATTACAAAGGTTTTAATATTTTTTCGAATCGTAAAGCACTTTATTGCCGCTTACGCCTGGGCAAGTCCGGAATTTGAAAAATTGCGATTCGGTGAGCAAGGAATTATTCACTTACCTAATTTAATGCTTCGTTTGCTATGGATTAATGTAATGTTCACGATGGGTCATAAATTATGTAGCGCTTTTTACGATAAGGGATATGCACAGGTCTACGAAAAAAGCTGATGATAATATTTCAACGAGAAGTACTTAGAACTTCCTCGACGGATGTTGATCTTGTAAAACCGCAATTTCCACATGTCCGGATGATCATTACATATAGAGATAAAGCTATTTTATTATGCCCCGTCAAGCGACATTTCAAATGACAATAAGTGTAATTTTGCAAATGCAATTTATTTGAACGACACGAAGAAACGAACTTTAACTCTTGCTAAACTACGTCAAATTGCTTGTTAATTTTCTATGAGCGAAATAAAGCCAGTTATTGTTGTTGTTTAGCTAGAAAGTTTCGGTAAACCGCCGTAAAAACAGCGCAAGAAACAACTTTTCAAATTATCTAGCGGAACGCGCCGAACTCGTTGTACCACATCGCGCCGTGTCGCGGATCTAACTTTAAATTCACTTTAATGTGCAATAAACGTGTATACAACCGTAGATAACCAACGGCTAAGCAATTAATTTAATTGAAATTTGATGCTGAACGTTAGCGCGAAACGAAAATAATTGGATCTGAGGCATGGTTCTGGCCGTGAAACAACCGGAAACAGAAATAGAAAACCGCATCATAGACGGCGGACATTCATTGCTAAAATTCATTCTCAACTGGCACACAGACACAATAGAATATAACAGCTTTGACGCTTCCTCCCATATTAAACAGAAATAGTATCCATTCATGAACGATCAATACGTATTACGTAATGTTCCAACATCCCAAAGCATTTCCACTTCTTTATATTAATGTTAGCGAAAGTATGCTTTATCAATGAACAGACTATCTGATACGTAAAGTACATCGTTAAGAATTAACGAAAAAAGGTCTCAAAAGGAAAGGATTTGTTATTATTCTATACTTAGCGCAATATAATTTAATAAACAAAGCGTCATTATTAACTACGATAGAACTAGGAATTCATTGTAGTAAATAGAAATTTAGGAAATACTTTATAGCCGCTCTAAAAGAACAGGAGGGATATTGAATGAATTAAATTGCCCTTCCTTTGAATTTTCCTATAGTAAGATAGAAGAAGTGGATCCTAGACGGACAGATTGTTTGATAAATACTAGATGACGCTATAGATATTTCACAATATTTTCGTAAAATTTGGCATTTGTAGAAGCAGCGACGGCACAGAAATCGACCGAGAAGATTGTTTACACTGAGCCTTTAAGAAGACCAATTTTGTGAAAAAAATTGAATCTTCACGTGAAGGTTTTCGTTAAATGATTTTTACGATCTCAGCAAAGATCTATTACAACAACCGTGTCTCGAATCGCTTCCTTCAAGTTTTGATAATAAAACGCCATCAGAAAAGACTGTTTACAATCGATTTGCAGAATTTCTCCGTGGCCGTGCTTCCGCCATTGATAAAATTCCTGAACGGCTACCAAATCGATTGTTGTTCCAAAAATATCGATGCTGTCCGTAACATGTTTAAAGAAGATCGGCATGTGACTTACCGTGAGATAGAGGTGTATTTAGGCATATCGAAGACCGCAGCACATTCGATTTTGCATGAACATTTAGATGTGGAAAAGGTGCGTTCCCAATGGATTCCGCATAATATCACCCAAGCACAAAAGAACTCGTATCAATTGGTGTAAGGAAATACAGAAAATATTCGAAAGATGAACCGAATCTAACAAAAGTTGCTCATTCAATTAACACTCCAATAATTGTTTGTTTCTTGTTGCAAACATTGCTTGGGAGGATCCAAGAACCACGACCCCTAGAAATGCGAGATGTATTCCGCAATCTGACGCTTTGCCTAGTAATACAACAACAATAATTTGTTTGCCAGAAGTCATCGATATAACAGGACAAATAATCGACAACGTGGCATCATCCTTCATCATGACAATGTCAGCTCTCACACAGCACCTCACATAATTGAATTAATACTGAATATTCGTTGCCTTCAACAATAGTAACTACTCTAATAATAATCGAGAAAATCCATACCATTGTAAAAAGTGACCGCCGAGTGAAAGTACCCGAAATAGCTAATGCCGTAAACAAACCAACCGAACGGGAGCGCAATATTCTCAAATATGAAAAAGCTAAACATAAAGTGGTCGTCGAGTTTGCTTACTGTGAACCAAATGGCAGCTCGTACTACAATTTGAAATGATTGTTTAGCCAACTTCAAACGTATCCGAGACAGTTTTTGGTCGATATGCCACCGAAAATGAAATGTGATGTCTTTGGAACATACATCACTACCAAAGAAAAAACAAAAGATAAAGGCAATAGACTTTTTTCAACTAATAAGGTTATGATTGGGACTTTTTAAGATTTCCCACACCACATAGCACGAGATCTGGCTTCTGCTTGTTCCCAAACTTGAAAGGAGTTGAATGGAAAGAGGATCGGGACAAATAATAATAGTGATGTTTTATTTGCCCAACAGAGATGTCATTTATAGAATAAAGGCAGTAAAATATTAATAAAACACATATCAAGGCAAAGTAATTTTTAACGAACATACGAAACTATTTAGTAACATACCCAGTGAGGAAAAATTAATACCTATAAAATTGTCAGTAGCCTGCATGTTATAATTGAAACACGGTCTATACAGTGGCGATCGTGGCATTATGTTTGTGTTTCTACGTGGGCAATAGAATGTGTGTTGTGACTATGTGCGGAATATCGTGGCACAAGGAAAGATACCCTGGCTAAAAACCACACCGTAGTGAATTAAGTGATACAAAAATTTGAGATCTACTTGATTACGTCGGTGAAGTGCTTAGTATTTTTGCCTATAAAACCAACAGCCTTGAGTATTGAGGGCGTTATAGATTACATGTGCTTAGCAAATATTAACGGAAACTCAAAAATAATAATCCTGCACATATTGTTCGCTTCAATATAATTTCCACTTAAACAGCGGCAAGCCGTATGTATACCGATCCACAAAATTTATTCATTGGCTCAGCAGTACCGGAATACGACGAGAACTGTTATTTCAAGCAAATGCCGCACGAATCAGTGAACGAAGGCAATGTGGGCCTGTATCCTACCGTACGGCTGATAGCGCAGCGCTTTGCATTTTTCGTCTGCATTTTGCCTGTCGCGGCCATATATATATATATATACATGGTAGGACCCGCATCAATTAAAATTTTCTGATAATTATTTCAGCTATGCTCCGCTGAATTTGCGCGTTTATTCACATCGCACCTATTGATATCATCAACGTTTCAACCAGTCTTGGTGCCGCCGGTAGGTGCCCCTTGTGGGGGTCCAGCCTTCTGAACAACAACGTGGAGTTTATTGTCACTGCCGTTATTAGCGCTGCTACTGTTGTATGTTGTGCGGTGAATGCGGAACGCACCTGTTGTCATGTGAGTTTTAGTAATTTCGTGAGAATGGTACCTGCATCCGGTTTATATCGATTTATCACATTCTAATGCCGGAAATGCTTGTTTCTATCGCGATAGAATGGTGTTTTTATGCGCTGCCATTATGGTGGTATACGTGGTTATACTTGAAAATATTACGGTCAATAATTGTTATTAAGTAAGTAGTTAAATTGCTAACTACGTGCATATGCAAATATACAGGACTCGAAAAAAGCAGGCCAACTTAACTATTACTAGAATTTGAAGAAGTAACTTTCAACAAAATTGAATTGTCCATATTTTATTTTCTTCTTTATATATTTATATTATACATATTTAAAATCTATTTTTGGTGGGTGTTATCAAGAATCTTTTTGCTTTTAGTTTTTACCGTCCACGTCGGTTTCTTGTTTTATGTTTTATTTGTTTTTAAGTATTATTAATTATTTGTTCTGTATTATTTCCATTGTATATACATACTATATACTGTACTACTATACTACTAGACTATACTTGTATATACATATTATTGATTTTGTAGCATTTAAGCGAAAAGCAAAGAGCGATAGAACACTAAATTGCTGCTCATACTGATTATGAGTACTATACTCAGTTGGAAGTCAAAGGTAAATAGGTCCTAACATCGAAAAATAACAATTAGAGGAGAATTGAAAACAATCTGAAAATATTTTATAGGTTATTCTTTTTACAATCCGGACAATCACTGGCACTAAACGCTATAGTTTCTGTGCTTACTTAAATAATGGTTACTTAAATACTAAAGATTTATATATGAAAGCTTTACAGGAAATACTCCAAAGAACCTAAATGCACTCCTGCGAATAAACGGTAACGGTGAATATACGTCCCATTGTAAGACTTATCCTTACCGTGATGCCGAACACTAATTTCTGTGAAGGTAGTCTAAAAAGATTACAATCTAACACAGAAAGAGGTATTTTTGGTCGAATTCAATTTTATTTCTTAACATAGCTCCCTTGCAAATCTATATACCTTTCCCATCAGTGCTCCCACCTACTTAATCCATCCAAGTAGTAGTTCTGCAAAACAGGCGTTTACAAATGTAATGCCTTCCTCATTCGATGAAAATCTCTGCCCTCCGAGCGAAACTTCGGGATCAGGAAACAGAAAAATCTCACTGGGAGTCAGATCTGGCGAATAAAGTGGGTGTGCTATCAATTCAAGCCCCAATTCGTGAATTTTTGTTATGGCGCCCACTGAAATGTGAGACGGCGGTGGAGAGCCAACGGGGTTGGAATTTTCAAAAGCATCTTTCAAAGCGGGGCCAATTACATTACCAGAATATTTTTAACGAGTAGCGCTACCTTCGTATTGAGACTTAAAACTTTGCAGACCACCCTTGTACCTCACAATATTAAGTAGAATAGAATAACATTAAACCAAAAGTCACTTTACATGAAAGGAATGTCCTCTTAGATAATGAAGTAAAAGTAACAAGAAATCTAACAATACTAAAAAAACTATTCTGATCTACCATTGGTAGCTCCCTTTATACTCGAAAGCGGAAATTGGTGGTACTCCCTGAAAATCAAAATTTTCTACATGCAAATATAGATAATTAAATTTTTGCTATATTTGGTCTAATATCCAATGTAATTCTGAAAACACAGCCTACGGCTCAAAGAGCACACTATACTATTAAGAACTACAGGCTAATTTTAATATCACATAAAATACGCAAATCCAATATGGCTTTTGCTTGGATACCATGTCCTACCCTAATATATGACGTCAAGGAATTGTCGCGAATTGCGAATAGTTTCCTAAGCAAATTAAAACATATGTAACTTTCTCTCATTTAGATGTATATTTAAACAAGCAGAAATACACCAGACGCGCTTTTATTGACAGACAAAGTCTATATGAATTGAATCTTGTTAAGAACTCAAGCCGATACGAATTTCAGATTTCAAAATCAACGTTTCATCAAGATACGGTAAGTGATTTTGCCGCAACAAATGTTTAAAGGTGACATGTTACTCGAAAGCTGGAATTGGGCCGAGAAAATTCTTGACATAATAATATTTTACAACCTCCCGAAAGGATTATCAATACGACAGCATCTCATCGAGTTGGTTTCTATTTTTGGTAATGAATCGACAATTTCTCGCTGCATGATGAATTGCCCGCTGTGGGATCCTGTTGGATCTCACATCTTTTAACTAAAAAACAGAGGACGGCTCAGGTCAATTGGTGTCGAAAAACAATGAGCCAGTTCAACAATGGAAGCTCATAAAATGTAGTGTATCGCGAGTGATGGTGAATTTATTCCTACAGAATGTCAATCCGTTTCATGGGTGTTTCAAGATGAGAAGTCGACAGAAATGATCCGTTTCCGAAGTGTGTCAAGCAAAACAGTCGCAGCTTTTGTTCTAATTTCAAGTCATGTTGTTACAATTTCGACTAGAAGATCGAAGAACGGTTAATGCCGATCGGTATACAACTGTTTCTTTACCGGGAGTGACTGCGGTACTTCGAAAAACCAAGCCACAACAACAAATTATCCGCCATCACGATGATGCGAGTTTACACAAAATTCAAAAAATGATTTCGTTTTTATGGTAGTAAAACCTCTAGTCAATAGATCATCTTCCGTATAATCCTGACCTAAGTCCATTGATTTTCTTATGTTCCCTAAAATCAAGAATGGGCTACGCGGACAACAGTTCCAGTCGCTCGAAGAAGCAGCCGATGTCTTATGTCATAGTTTGAAAGAAGACTTTATTGTTCTATTGTTTGTTCTTATAGCTACATGCAAATTCAAAGCAAATAGCCTTCACTGTCTAAGTACCTCTCTATGATCTTAGAACGGCATATTTATTTTCATTGCATTTAACAACACTACAAAAGTCTTACATATTTAGCAAAAAAGAGTTTTGCATCTAATCCGATCTTAATTTCATCACACCAAAGAAGTAACAATTCTTAAATTAATTAATATTATCATTTATATCTATCAAGATCGGTTCGCTCTTCCGAAAAAGTATGTATAAAAGGGGCACCTCTAGAAAATCCATTAATCATAAAGATTTAGTGTGCGCCTCTCCGGGTGGACGTTCATTAAAATTTATGTTCAATTACTTAAGGTCGCGCTGAAATATTATCTTTCCCGCTTTTGTCTCGTTAGCGATCATAATCTCTGTCATAAATTAGATTGTTTATTTACTAAACATTTTCGGACCAAACAGAGATCTGAATAGGGAATAATAAAATTCTAGAATGGTAGGATTATTTTTTCTAGTAAATAAGCAAAACCTCTACTGAAACAATAAACGATTATATAAACATGTATAGAAATTATTCAACATATAAAGGTAAGAATAATTTTTTTGTCTAAATTCGGACTAATTTTTTAGAGTTTTTAAAAAACCAATGTAAATGAAGAGAATATACACTCATTGGCTAGAGCATTAATTGCTGTAGCTAATGTTTAATTTCTATTAAAATAAAACGTTAAAGGAAGTACGAATAAGACAAGTTCTTAACCTGTTGGCCACGAAAGCCCAAGCAATGAACCACAAAGGCAACGGTCATAAAAGATAGAAGTAGTTGTTTCCAGTTTACAAGTTAATACAAACAGGATCTTAGAATACCTATTGGGGGAACTACTTACAAAACATACAGCCCCAAAATATCACCTGTATAGAGTATGAGAAGCCGACAAATCAACTCTTGTGTTTATGTGAAAAAGATCTAAATCGACAACTATGTAAATTGCATCACTAATCGCAAGTGACACCAGTTCCTTATCAGGATATTTGCAACCACTGCTGAGCTACAGGGCAAAGATAACAAAGTAGTCTTGAATGACCTTCAAACGAAGCTAATTTTGCTACAGTTTCAGACCTGCAGTTGCAAATGCTACGTAAGCGTTTATACAAACTTTCAACATTCTATACTGCAGAATTTTAATTCAAATTTAAAATTTTAAATTCAAATCTAAAATTATTGATAATGGATAATGGGACACTTTACATCCATCACTTACACAGACTCCTGAGCTTATGTCAAGGCTTACTTGTTTATATACCCTGTTGGATCGTCACCACACTTGAAAAAATTAAACACTATTTCACTATTTTCCCCAGTACCTGACAAGAGTAGACAAGAGCTTTTGTAGTATTTTCTCTACTTCTTTAAATATATGAAACATGAGCGTAAGCTAATGGGTAAACCAGATGTTAAGCACCTAAAAAGAGTAAATAGCAATGCGCTGAATGTAACCGCATCAGTCTAGACAAACCCCCCATTATTCTGCTAAACGATTTCATGAAAGTGTTTTGTTCTTCAGTATCGCAATAAAATGCTCGTAAAAGGAGTAGCGGATAAAACGCCAGAGGAAATATTCGGTAGCAGGGTCGGTCGTGAAAAGAACCAAAAAAAAAATAAGGCCTGGGCTAACCGATATTCGTTAAGCTCCCAAATATAAGTTCCTGCCACCTTCCGCGTTTATTAATAGAGCGACAAAGAATATTGGCCCAACAGAGAGAAACATTGAATACGTAACAAAGGAATATCGACGGAAGTTTTGGAAATTATGAATAGACTTTCTGCATCTGCGTAATAGGTTTGCCGCCAATGTAGGTCTACTTTAAGTGTTAAGAAAAATAGCATAGTTATTCGGCGAAGTATGTTTCATTTTGCAAGCTACTTTCTTCACCGTTACTATAACAGTATTCATTTTCCTACTGTTTCTATTATAGTCTTCAGCATTCTGTTGGAGTATCTTCAACATTAGACGTTCGGGTCCCATCTGCCTCAAGTAACAGATTGTTCTAGTCTACACCATTCACATATTTCAGGATAATTAACTGCAGATCAACCTTTATGGCGATAGGGTGATGGTATACTTCAACTTATTAAGCAACTTCAACAAATTAAACCAACAACAAAAGTCAGTAGAAATTAAATTTCCTAGCTCGACGTTGGCAGCTAAAACGGCATTACTTGAAAGTGTGAACATTTTGCGCTGGCTCACAATGTTCTCGAATACTTACCTGATCTTTGGATGAACTCCCTACTTTTGTCGTGCATCGACCTTTCAGTTACGAGCATTCCCTAAAAATTAGCTTAATGGTGTCCGCTGACTGTGACGTCACATGTATACAACGCTGATCTTCAAGCGACGCCGTCCCCACTGAATTGGTTGAACATCAACTTGCTTATGTCACACAATTGTTTACTTCCAAGCATCATTTCCCGATTGTCGACCAACACTTAACTGATTTTAATGGCCTAGAGCCAATCACGGATATTGCGCCCACCGTACAACGTTGTACCAACTGAAGACCAACTGTCAGCGCACCAATAATAATAGGGAATAATAAAATTAACTGTGAAACCACAGCAATCAGCGACTATATATTGTGCATATTTTCCTAATTGATTGCCTGTGACCATATTCAACAGTTTTCGAGGTGTCTCCACCATTTAAAAAAAAATAAGTCTCATCTATCCATAAAATACAGCAACTATTAGGGTTCAATTTCAATCTGAATTGCAGTTTACATGTATACATTTTAAGATGTTGCGTAAAATTTTCCAAACAGATATATGACATCTATTTACAGTACGTTTTCATATTGAATTAACACCAGATTTCGGACGGATTAGTATTGGCTATGTTTTGATTTCCTTGAGCAACTTCTGTAATTTGGCAATCACTAATCCTTGGTTCCGCCTAATCTCGACAGATCAATTGCAGACCATGTTTCTTTAAATTTGCTAATCAAATTATGGCACGCCTTCACATTACAAGGGCCTGCTCTCTCGTACGAAATTTTCGTAAACCTTTCCTTTACATAGCTACCCTAAAATCCTATTAGTAGAATCTAATTCCTACATGTAATTATTTCAATTTCTTAAAACTGTATAAGAACTTAAAGTACACATTGCTTGGTAAATTTAAAAAATAAGTATGAAGAAATGTTGACGTTTAGGTAAAGTAGAAGTAATCAAGTGAATTAGAAGCATACCTTTTAAATTACCCAATTCACAACGCGTATATTCTTTATGATCACGCTACCAAGGTAACATGGTCGTCTTGGGAAACATTCAAATATATACTTCCCCGCACAATTTTTAAGCAAGTCCCCACCTACACCCAAAAGACATATTAAATACCATTACCCATTAATACCATTCTTCGCAACACCGCAATTATTTCATATCTACCCGCAAATTTACGTAATATTCGCTTGTAACATAACCAGTACTTGTTACCCGCTACGCGAATGTTTAGAAATCCCGCACAGCAAACAGAAAAAAATCACGCTCCAAAGGCCGATTGGATTATATAATACGTTAGGACAAGTCATTGTATCGCCGTGTTGCCTGCTCGTTTTTTCTTCTTTCTAGGTCACCGCTGGCACTCGCGCTATTGGTGTTTAATAACATCGAGATCTTGACTACATTACGTCTCCGAGAAGGCAGCAGCTTCAACAACAACATTACTTAACCAGCGTGACCTTGACGCAATGTGTTCCACTGGGCCATATGTTCCCACCGCGCATTAAACAACAATAATAATAACAACTATAAACGTAGTTATTTGCGTTTGGTGTAGGTATTGAATTTTTACGTCTTTTTACTTATTCGGATGGTTGTATCTTTGGCTTTTTTTAGTGTCCAACTTTTTTTTACCAATTAACTTAAAACACTGCGACGCTCTATTAATCAACGCGGAAGGTAGCAGGAATTTAGATTTGGCCGCGTGACGAACGTCGGTTGGCCCAGGTCTTCACTCTTCTGGCTTTTCCCACGACTGACGCTGCTTCGTAGGAATAGTCTTCCGAATATTTTCTCTTTGGCGTTTTATCTGCTACTTCTTTTACGAGCATTTTATTGCGAAACCGGAGAGCAACATATTAAGTCGTTTAACGGAATAATGGATGGTTTTGTCTAGACCGATTCGGTCACTGTTTTCTTTTTAACATCTCATTTACTCGTCAGCTTATGTTCATATTTCATATATTCAAAGTAGCAAAGCACATGCTACAAAACTTACTCTTGTCATATACTAAACAAATTTGAAATTCTGTTTACTAAATATGTACTTTACCTATAACTTGTCATAGATTCAGGAGCTATCAATATACAAATGATGTGGGTAAAGTGGCCACAAATTGTGACTCGATATTGTATCGTACACACCAAGAAAACCTGCTTCCAACCATAACAGGAGGAGAACAAACAGCGCCTAACTTTAGAACAATCAGGAACAGACTCTCTTTACCATCGAGTTACTAAACCGGCTTGATTATGGGTTAACTACTTTGTTTGTAAAAAGGGGACATAGAAAACATAACTTACAAACCTTGGAAAGCTGTATAACTTTTCCCATTATATCTCTGAAATATATTTTATTATTGTGAATTAGCGTCCTGTAGACATTGGAAAAGACTTTATATATAAAAGAAAATCTTGAGTGTACCATTTTATTGTAAAAAAGTATTCTCTTGAATTTAGAATATTGGATTAATCCAAGAGAGTTAACTTACTTCACACAAGGCACTTTTTCTCTTGTAAATCTACTATATCCAACTAAGTAGAATATTATCTCTAAACACTTATGAAACCCGGTCTACTAAAAGCGACCTAACGTGTGAAAATAGGTTTTTAAATAAACTGCTTATAAAGAGGAGATTGATCCAATACAGCAAAACAAATTGGTAACAAACCAGTGACAAAATACAAATAAAGCCTTTATATCAAGAAAATAAAATTATTTTGAAAATATCTGTTGTAGTCGAATGAAAGTAATAATATTTTAGATAAAAGCTATTCACTTATTTTGGACAACCAGTCGCTTTCCTGAATTTTGTAAGTTTCTCAAGACAACGACTTGCTTGGTTGTCATCCAAGTAATTATTACTTGCTTCCAGTCATCGTTTTTCTGTGTGTATTTTCCAAGCCTTGTCTTAACAAGTCCATCAATAATTCCTATAAATAATGCGCGCAGTTGTTACCAAATGTATCGCAGTAGGAATATAATTTCAGATTTATTTCATAAACGTGTCAAGTAGTCCAAATTCCAAAGTTATTGGATAATGTAAGTGCATACTTTGTTTCAACAGTCGAGTCCGATTCCGTTTAAATCTGGAGATAGTTGAATAATTCTTACGATTGTAATATATACATGTTGTATATTAATTGCTTCTGGCGAGTTTTAGCAAACGGAATATTCCCATTTGGTCATTTGTTCAAAGCATTTGCAGGTTTTGCACAACTTGATGTTTGTTTAAATACTGATACTAATTGCCAAACATTATTTCCATGCATACCTTTAACGCATCAAGTTAATTTGTTCTCAATTCCGTATGGAGGTGTAGATATACTACACCATCAATTAAATTTCCACTATTACCAGCGAAGAAAAACCACCTCCGTGCACTTTCAAATAAAACAAGATGTCCATATTACAATAAAAGAATTGCATTAGATTCCCCATAATACTTTTAAAGTGAAGATTTACGCTCGAATTGTGCCCAAGCAAGAGACCTCTTCCTCTGGTATGATATTAATGGTAGTCGTTGCTTTTCCGGAGTAAATGTTTATGATTATAGGCGAACAACGCACATTTGTCAATAACTTATGTGTGACGAGAATCGCAAATTTGCAGGCGAAGAATTCGCCTTAGTCTTTTTTGACCAATGGATACTATATTCGCCGCGTTAGAACCCCAACGAATAACATGTGCGAATACGCCAGAGCGTAATAGTTACATAAATCTTGTGCTCTTTAGTTTTAAGATGGCAAAATATGCACTATTTAATTTATTCACGGTTCCAAAATAAAATTATTATAATATAATATCATATAAAACACTCAGAAACTTGGTTCCAATCGATGCAATACCTCGGTAAGTGTGCAGAGAAACACTTGACTTTTCCTTTACTGGCGTTTAGTATTATGTCTTTACAAGAGACCATTTGTTCATTCTTTTAGTGCTAACACCACATCGCTTTGAAGCTTGCCCTCATCAGATGACCCTAAAAGAGTCAATTTGCCATCTGCCAAGTTTGACGAAACGTTACAAGGTATAAAAATTACTGGACCAAGCTTCTGAGCCACCCAGAGATTCAACGGTTTTGTATCTGATTTGGCGTCAGTAGTGTGTACGAGGAAATGCAATTTGTTTATCTTTCACGAAGAATGCATTAACCATGTCAAATGCTGTGTGCAAATAGGTCAACAATAGTATCCAATTCGTCCTGGATGTGCTGTCCAAAGCTAAACGTTGCCGGCTCAGTGTCTGAAGCCATGCTGTATTTTATCATTATACGGGTTTTAACCAATGTATCAGAAGATTCTTTGATGGAAGTAATAGTTAAATATCTCAATGAGGTTTTAATAATCTTTGACATTCAATTGACCTGTCAAAAATTTGCAATGGTCGTGAGTAACCCAAAAAATCTACAGAAGCTTTTATTAAAAATAGTTATTATTAATTTGCGCCGCTGTGTAGAGGAGGTTCAAGATAATATAGAAAATACCAACATATTTAAGTAATATTCTAGCAAAATAACCAAAAAATATTGTCAAAGAAATCTTATTTCCATTCTTCACCAGCATTACAAAGCATTTAAATTGCTCACGCTTAAAAACCTGATTAAAATTAATGGTGTTGAATTTTCCAGTAATCTAATTATACTTCATGAATACAAACACTCCAGAAAAATCCTGGAAAACTTCCTCGTACTACATATTAGATTCTCCAATGAGTTTTTGATTACCTCCATTCAGCACATAAATAACCCAGATGGATCAACATTCCTCTTGACGGCATGTTTTTCAATTGAGTGTAAATTAAAGTTGGCCATATGCCAAGACAAAGATGATACATTTAGACATTCCGTGCTGTGGTTCATAGAATGATATGAAAAATATTCGATAATAGACATAATCTTTTAAGCATCACTTATTCCTGAAGTAGTATTGATTGTATTGATATTGCAGAATTTACTACTTGACAATGGGAAAATGAAACAGTTGAACTTTATTTCAATAAGCGCCTTTACAACCAAGAAATAAATTTGCTGAAAAATATAGTTACTAGAACCTTCGTAGAGCATTATCAAACCATATATGTAATGTATTTATTCTCGTTGTAGTCTCGATAGAATCTATTTTGGTGTTTACAAATGAAATGCATTTTCCTTGAAATAGCTTATCTAAGTCTTTTTGCTGCAGCATCTGCATAGTGTTTTCGTATTTTACAAACTATGCCCGTTCTTTACGTTTACTTGGATCAAAATTCGAAAATATCCGAGTATATTCGAGAATGAAGTTCGCGGTTTTGTAATAACCAACTTTAGCACTGCTGCTCCGACCGTAAACCTCTAAAACATCTGTTACTTGGACGGTTAAAAAAACAAACACCGACTACCATTATAAATACATAATAACGGTGTGAGAATGGCCAAACCAGACCACGCCGATCCTGACTAATACGCTTTTAGAGTTTCCGACCGCGTAATGGTATAAGCAGGTGTTCGGACGCACCGCGCCAATTCCCTTATTTACAAACATAGAAACGAGATATTAGACGTAATTGCTGCTATTTTAATGGACGTTGCCTGATCATAATAATACGAAGTAGAGGCAGATGATGCTTTCTTGTTTGAGACAAGTACGATGAAGACGTTTGTATTTTTCTCTTAAATGAGACATTTGGAAAAATTTTCCAATCGACGTATGCATGCCAGGAATTTATTTGACGTTTCGAGGTTAATATATCTGATGACTGAGTTTTGTAAAAGTCGATATGAATTTTTGTATAAATACCAATCGAGGTCGGATACACTTATTCATCAAAAAATAATAAACAATGATGTCAGTGTTTCATTACGATATGCGTAAGCATATTTCCGTGGTAAAATTAGAAAAATGGGAGTGCAGAAATGTGTTATTTTTACACTGTTCTAATAAACTACTGTGTATATGAGGAATCGAACAAGAATTACAAAGAAGCTTCGATAAATAAAAAAAATCATTAATAAGTACCAAATTCAATGATGCCACATATACATATACATAATACAAGTCCAGCAGTTACCTCCACGTAATCTTTAGTTATTCGTTCACGATGCGATGATGCGTTTCTTTCGTTGTATGCGATTTTTATCACCTCAAGAAGCTGTTGAAATCGTCAAGAGCCACGTATTGCATATACCTCCTTTAGAGCGGAGAGAATGATCCGAAAATTGATTCGAACGAATGCAAAAGTGTATAAATCTTAATAGCGAATATTTTGAAAAACAATAAAACAATTTGTACTAATATTTTCTTTCGTTTATTAATCAACGTAGTAATCAAAATTGTCAGTCTATTACTATGGTTTCGCCCGTGTTCAACGCATTGCTCTAGCCTTCTTAAAGTCGTAAAAGCTTCTATCGAAATCTTTAAGCCTTTTCGAAACTGTCCTTCAAGTCTTAATCGAAATCAGTCTACAATTCCGAAGATATGTACTAGCGTTTATTTTTTAATATTTGCTTTTCCGAAATCGCATTTCAAAGTAAAAAAAATTAATTCGACCGTCTAAATTTAATCGAAATTTCACGAGCAAGCAACATAATTATGTCGTCGATTTACTTAAACGCTCAATTAACTGGAAAAAGTTTTTTCGTGCTAAGTTTTATAATTATCTTCTTCGATTTCTCAAACGTGCCACTGCTCGAATTCGTATCTGGTACACACACCACTTAATTGCGAGTAGGTGGAATAACTACGTAGGTGGGCATCATATCCCTGAACGCAATTACCGCGATAGATGATACATAACTCCTCCACGGGCACGCGCAATATACACATGTACATAAACTCCACATCAAAACGTAGCGACTAAATTTTCGCTCATATTACACATCAACTATCATATATACACACATCCTGCCGCAGAAACGGATACACCCATCATCATCGAGTATTAGGTATGTGTTTTGATCGCCTATTGCATGCCTTCGATTCGATGTAAATTATTATTACCATCCGCGCAATAGTCCCTCATTATTTGCACATTTAATTAATGGGTTCGGAATCAAATTGATCAAATTAATTTGATGGAACCCATACAGGGTACGGGCGTGTGGAAACTGCCGTAAATTAATGAGAATTAAATTACAACGCGTTCGTAGGTAGATGGGTGTGAGCCGATTGGGGGAAGTTCAGTGGAAAAAAATCGTTCCCGATGTGCTTCAGTGACTTTCCATTTAATTTTATTCAATCGTTGCAAACGAGAATTTTAAATTTCGACATGTAGGTACTGATATGGAATAGTCGTGTTTGCGTTAATTGTTACTTTAAGAAATACCGGCACTATAGAAAATGATCATTACAAATACCTATTAGGATTATTTTTTTTGTATTTTTCTTGGCCTTCGTATAATTATTTGAGTATTAATTAGTGCTTGCATATTCATTTGAATCTCACAAATAGTTCGGAAATAACCAACAGCTGGATTGGTAGAAGTCCTAGTGTTAACTAAATCTAGAAACCAAGTCTTTCAAATTTGCTAACCTGCAAGAGAACAACTTTAGATCTAATAAGAACAAACCAGGAGTAGGCATTTTGAGATTTATGTAGGCCCGACAGGTTTATCGGCCCGGGCCAGGGCGCCCTAATACGGATGTCACCTTGGATCGGACCGATCCGAGACGTCTGTCAGCCCAGCACGGCCCGACAATTTCGTCGGTGTCAACTCATCAAATCCATTCGGCCCGACAAGTCTGTTTCTTTCAACAATAAAACGGTTAAATCTGTTGAAATGATTCATCCTTCAAGAAATAAATTTCATCTATATTGCACTATTCTTCATATAAAAAAAAAAGTTAATAATAATTTCGATGACGATTTACTTGTTACTTAATTAAGGGCGTGTAGTAATGAATTTATAAGTTTTCAAAGCAATCTCTTTATTGTAAAAGTTACATGGATTTTTACGACTGGTATGTAATATGGCAACTAATGCTGGCGAACGTAGTGACTTAACAATAAGAAATAATGAAATGTGTGTTTCTTTTTTATTTTTCGATATAAATTATTAAATTTAAAAGTAAATTTGAAAGTAAATTCGTATTTATACTTATTACATCTGAAAATGAAAGTTTTCGATGTTTGACTTTTAAAAAGAATGTTCAAAGTTCGTTTAAAGCGGTGTCGTATGTACGACGAATATTATCTCAGCCCGGCCCAGTTCCACCTTGAATGCAAACATGTTTAGAATAAACAGAAAAAATAATTAAATATTTTTATGTTTCCAAAACTATTCAATACAAAACTCATTCCAAACATTTAACTGTATATAACAAGAATTCAATATCATCATTCACATTTCCTAATACTACTAGTAAATTATGCATGTAACTTTCAGAGCATGCTGTACAAAGAAAGTATCCAGTATCGTCTTGCCTCAATATGTAATAAACTCCAGACAGCTTATGATTCATATCTATATTCAAGGCTATACAAATTAAATGCACTATACGTTTTTCTTGAAACACAAAAGAACCTCTTCCTAAAGCAGTCTCTTTGCGATCACAATAGATATCCTATAACAAAATTAACAGTTACCATTAATGGTTCACTCTTTATTTGGTTAACAATGGAAGCTTCTTCGAAAAACATGTAAAAAATGATACTTGTTCATGATAGGTTCCAACAAGCTTAGGTCTACTTCGATTTTAACAGAAAGAAAACCGATACTCTCTTAAAGGTAAGATGGAGATACACCTGAAACTTGATGATTTGAATATGTGATAGTAGATCAATTTGAACTTGTTTTAAAGGAGAAATAGTTACCGAATTGAATAGCAAACGCCAATACATTCTCTTTCGTTTACTGCAAACCAAATAACTATAATAGTTAGTAAAACTATTTAAATAAACAGAAAAAACAACAACAACATATACAACAAACAACAATAACAATAAACGGAAAAGAAGTCGCTGATAATTATCCACAAGTTGTTAATTGTATTTGTTATGCGGCTTTTTCGAAAAATTAAAATGAAATGGTAAGGCTGATCATAGACAGCCTAGAAAATGAGAGCCCAGTGACCAATTATCTTGCCGAAACCGCAAATTGATATCTTTTGTTGTTCCAAAGATATTCCCATTTCTGTAAATTTTCGTATCTTTTTTGGCTCATCCTGTACACTATAAGCGCTGTAAATAAGTACTTTCAGAACAGAACTTAAATAAAAAAAGCACATCAAGAGATTATAACAGAAATTAAAAAAGAAAAACCTAACACTATCAATGCATTCCCTTTTTTCTAGACTGATTACTTAAGTTCTCCACTTTCCGCGCGCTTCATGAAATTACCTGAGACTAGACAGACTCGTGTTTATTCGTCTCATGAGAATGGGTTCGTGTTGTCTGCTGGTTTCCCCGAGAATTGACAAAACACGAGTCTGTCTAGTCTCTGCTAATTTCGAAAAGCGCGCGGAAAGTGGAGAACTTTACTGATTACACTTGCACCATGCCGTTTTCGAGAAAATCGCAAAAATAGGATAAAATGGCACACAGCGCCATCTAGTTTCCATTTAAAGCAACAGAGCAAACAGTACTATTTACCTTCTTAACCCACCTGATGTTCTCTTCACAAGGATTCCTGTGAGGTAAAAAGTATACTTCCCCTAGCACTTTATAAAAGGCACAATCAAACTTGTAACGACATCTTGTAGGCTAATTTTTCGCTCTCCTTATTGATTAAAGATATGCAAAAACAATAATAGACACTAACTAACAAATTAGGACATTTTGAGGCAACTACAGCATCTCGAAAATACTTTGAAAGATGTTTTCATGACCACATTTACTAATATATTTTTTCTCCACGTTCCACAACAAACGGTTACCGAGATGGCCAGTCACTACTTTTAATTAATCACCCGGCATTCAATAGTTTTAAAAAATTGACCGAGGATATTTTTGGTTAATTTAATAAAAATGTATACAGTTTCCCCAAAATAAATATTTTTTGCGTATATACGCATCCGCCGTTAACTTAATCTAAACGAGATTTATTTCAACCAGAAAATTTGTGTTAGCTCTGCGAGTGTAAGATCATGCTTTTGATCAAGGCACTTACACAACATATTAATCCTCTTTGAAGGCTGCACATTTAACTCTACGGTATTTTTAGAAAACAGAATCCGGGATTTCAAAAGCTTCAATATACTTTAAAAAAATATATATAAAACTTATCTTATTTGTGATGTCGATTTCATATGATATCCTCCTTCGTTATTTTCCTCATTATTGCGAACTTGAAAAGATCAAAAGAATTCTACTAGACCATTGATCTATCCTACATAAATACACAATTCTTCAATGCGATAACAAACTGACAAAAGCTTCGATCTTCAGCGAAAGAAAAGAAAGCAAACGCACTTATGTCCAACGAAATTACACTCCTGGTAGTATCACCGGCAATAACAGTTAGCTTTTATACGTTCAGTGGCATCGTAAATCATATAAAACTTAGGTCATAAAAGTGCGCCATCATACCGAAAAAAAAATGTTGTTCCTGGGTCGAATACGCGAAACCACCCAGCCGAAAGTTAATTTCGTGCCATGCAAATGTTACACATACATTTTCGGAATGGAATGTATGTGTAGAAATCCGGTATGCTATATGCATGATGAAGAAAAGGTGTACGGCCTTACTTTCACAAAAATAAATTCGACCCGTGCAAGTTTATACGCGGACAGAGCTATGTAACAGTGGAAACACTGTTAACACGATAGATACTACGCTAATGGAAGAAATAAACATGACCGAATAGAGTGAAATACGAAATAACTTGAAAGAAAATGTCGACAACCTGAATAAATGTGTACCTATTATGCTGTTCTACATGCATTAGACCTTTCGAAAATTGTACAAGATTTGTTCAATTCTGGGCAATTAGAAATGACCAATTGTAAAAGAGGTCACGTCAATTGCAATATATACCTATCAAAAAACAGAACCTTAGATTATAAATGCTGGCCTTTCATCTCAAGAAACAGAATGTTATGGCATCCATCATAACAATTTAATAACTTGTGTTCTGCATGAAAAATGTCGGTACCATTAATTCGCCGGTCTGTCACATTCCATTACCTATGAGGGAAAAACAATACGTAGAAATACGAAGATTGATGACCATCCTTCCTCTTCCTAGAATTAACTTTACGCTAAATTGCATTCAAATTCCAGGATGCTTTTTAATGTTCAGAATCGCCCAAATGTATAAGCCAATTTAATGGTTTCGATTTTCAAGACAATCACTCATATTTGGTTATTGAAGTATTTTGAAAGCAGGTAAAATTGATAGAATAGACGTGATTGCACCAAAGTATCGCATTTTCATTGCGACTTCCATTGCTTTGATATTAATTCATCATATTCAAGGAAAAGAATAATATTAAAATTACTATTAACTTGCAGTTAGTTTTCATTGAAATTAGCTAAAATATATCCACTACAAGAACCATGCACGTTCTATACTTTAATTGTAACTTTGTTTACTAACTATTTGTTCATTCTCTACTAAACTGATGCCCTTAATTGTATCAATTAAAAATACCAAAGTTATCACAAACATTATGGTGATCCTCTATTGAAAGAACTGTTAAGAATAAAATTCGTGGTTACTTCTATTTGGCAAGTTCAACAGGAATTTTGATAGAAAAATTGTTACATTAACGTACTTTTTTATTGTGTTTGCAATAAGTAATACCTCCGGTAAGGACTTTGCAGGTGACATTGCACAAAAGAAGTGACATTTATGTCAAAAAGTGGGCTATAGTAAACAGTTTAACGATGCCAAATATCAATTCTAAAAATATTACCGTTGAAACGTTATTCCGCTGGTTGTAAACTTTATACGTACCCTGTATTTCAGCTATTAGCCGATAGATAACATATCTAAGAAATTGCGAAAAATAAACCTCTCACTCTCCTTTACGTATTGTAGCATAAGTAAGCTATTAATGGTCCGCATTAATTCTACTGCTATTTCCATTTGCAAACGCTGCTTCCAAGTTTTAAGCAAAGATCTAAAATACAACTGAATACACTCATAGCATAAATCTGCGTGGCAATTCAAATTAGCTTCCTAACTTTCTTCGCAATATAGCGACAAACATGTAGAACGTCAAAATGTAGCTATAAAAGATCATTCAATAAGAAACCAACACACCATAATCCGACTCCGATGTATAACGCTAGCTAAACGTTACGTAACAAACATAATACTACAACTATTACTAAAGTGGAATGTCGTTCCAAACAGATGCAACCATGTACCGTGAAATTGTAAGTAAGCCGTAATGCAGATGTATGGTAGACACAGAAGATACGTAAAACGTCCGCATGTTGTGTTCGCGCGACATATCCCAGCATGTCATGTTATAGAATGCAGTTCAACAATTCGCATATAATAAAGCCGTCATCATTCCGGCCATTCTTTTTTTGCTAGCTTTTCTTTTCTTTTTCCCTTTCGCCGAAAACGACGTTGCGACGATTCCCGACATCGGGAGAACGCAGCCAAATTAAAGCATAAACCTTTGCGCCAGCCAAGTGGCCGTCGTCGCAGCGGCAATATGAAAGTAGAACAGGTTCATATATAGTCGGAAATAATTCGACGAGAGACAGATACATACACATAGTTGCCGGTAGGTGCAATATCTAGTATGCCGGCGATCTAAAGCACGAAATACGCGGCGTAAAATGAACAAAACGCTCCGCAACATGCTACGTATGCATGCGGCGGTCGTTTTAATAAAGAAGTTAGCTCCGGAACGCTTTGAATTAGGGCCATCCAATTAAGATGCGAATACGATAATATTGGAAAATTATGAAATTGCATTGCTTCCCGTTTTGAGTTATTATCTGCGGATGCATCCAAAACGTTATAAATATATAATCAGGTTCCGTTTGGATATTTTGCATTCGATTTGAATTTTCTCGGAAAATCAACCAGAAACAAGAACTTTCGTGGTTTCTCCTCCTCCTCGTGGCTCCTGGTAATTGTATTCATCTACAAATTATGTTTACGATTTATTGCTTTTGATATCACCCTGGCTATATAACAAAAAATGCAATGATAAATAACTCATAAATTAGACAAGAACCTACTTTAATATTGCAAGCAAATCCACTTTTCTATATAATGATAATAATAACAATAATCTGTTTAGGAAGGTGACACGCATACACGCATTGCATGCTAGGGTAAATAACAAACCAACGCATAACTTCTGTTGGATATTTTTGAAAACGATCCGAAAAATATTGTGAAATCATCTTGCACTAAACTATCTCATGCTTAATTATCAAATTCGTAATGTCAAATATATCGCACCCTTTTATTTGATATGCCTACGGCCTCAGCAATCTCACGCACCGAACGCTGATCATCCAGTACCACATCGTGCACTTTCCGCTACGGTTGGTGCTTGTGGTCGTCCTTCACGCAGATCATGTTCAAGCAATGTACGGCCACGTTTGGGTTTAGCTGGGCATCTGCACGGCACTGATAATAAAGGAGCAGGCTTCCTGTAAACCTTTACCAACTACGAACGAAATTCCGCTGGCGATAAACAGTCCTAAACGAATTTTATGAGAGGATGATATTCCAATTTATCCTTTTCAACGAAATACACAGTATGTCCACTCTAAAAAACTGTATATATAAAGAAAACTATTTCACAGATCAACTTGACGTAAACTCGCATTACACGTGTACCAATCTCACAAAAAATATTATTGATAGCAATGCCACCTTTGAGCTGGTCCAAAAACTGTTCATCTTTACCCTGTATAAAGCAAATGAACTAAAGGAAAACATCAACATCTCGGAATTATTTCTGAATTGAACGCATTGCAATTGAAAGGATGCTCACAATTTGCTCCAGTTGAGAGAGTTTCTTAGATATATTTTTAATACAGAAACTACAATATCTATTGAGTTTTCAACCTATTGAAAAGAAATTCTGAGGCATACGCCTACCTCCATTCACTTACTACCGTTTCGTTTCTTAGAAAAAAAGTATAAACACCGCCAAGTTTTGCCAGATTGTTCCAGAACCGATTCCTATGTAAATATCCGACGCCAAGGACGTAAAAGAGTTAAACAGGCGGCGATTACCGCGTTGCATCTCGTTCCGCCCAAGCCCTGCTTAAGAGATCGCACGGAACAAAATCGAAAATGCATTATTCATGCAAGATCCTAGGCGGAAAATCCGAATTGCACGGCACCACAGCCGCGGATAAATTGCAAAATCCACTTTCTCGACGAAACTAATCCGCCGTGTAAAACGGTAAATACCCATAAATCTCCGCAATTACGGGCGGATTTTAAAATAAACCGCGACGAAGCACGGCGCCCCGTTCCCTTTGCGAACGCCGAATTTTAATTTTAGATATTTCGGATCGTTCGTCCTCTATCAATTTTAAGTGCCGCAACGCTTAAAACTAATAAATTCCCGGATGTTCTTGATAACGTTCGGTAGATGAATATGTGCATGTAGTTAAATGCAACAACCGGTTACCAGTAGGTGTAGTTATTTGGAATGGTGCCATCTGTTGCGTATGCCTGACACTACTAATTGCATTGGTCATAATTTTCGTCGCGGTTGACAAATCTTCGAATAGTTTTTTTGAAACCTTTTAACTTCTCTAAACGAAGAGTTTTTCTTCAATAGAAACTAAATCGAAGAAAGTACCCAGTCCAAATCTTTATCTCGAGCAGTATATTTGAATTTACATCATTCTCTTAGTATTCTATGTGTAGTAATTCCCGTTCTCCGTAGATATTTCAAAATATTTCGTTACAGTCAAAACGATAAACATTTTGCCTTAAGACCAAGCAATTGCAATGCTTTAGATGTAACAAGAACACTGAAATTCAACTACTTATTTATTCAATCACGAAAATCAGAGAGAATAACAGAGTACTACAGTATAGGACAGTAAACAAACCATACATATAACAGCTAATAAACTAGATACATATCTTATGACACAATGAAGCAAATCCAATAAATATAATAAAATCCATAATCAGTTAAAGTTGACTATGGGAATGTAAAAACTGTAAATTTCATCCTAAATTTTTTTTTCCATTTAGGTATTATATTACTATACAGATATTTTATGGAGTTTCATTTCGTATCGAATAACTGAAAAATGTACAGGCTATCCAATTCAAAAAATTGTGAATTGCGCTAATACTTAGCGTATAAGCATTTTTACAAGATCGGAATACTTTTATTTAAATTAAATAATTTTCTTTTTTTGTTTCGAACAGTGATCTTATATTTAAAAGGCTTAACATCGAAAGATATCAAAACTGAGTTGCAATACTTCACTATTACTTCTTACCACAACACTTCACGAGCTAAGCTAGTGTTGTGGTAAGGAGTAATAGTGAAGCGTCTCAGTATTCCAGTGCCACTGTGGTCGAGTATGTGATCTAAAGCTGAGTTGGATGAAGTTTATGGCACATCTGCTCCTGTGTTAGCAACTGTTTACAATTGGGTAAATGAGTTTAAGCATGACCGTACATCCACAAAAGATGAACATCGTTCGGGACGTCCAGTGGATGTGACTACCCCGAAAATGATTGACAAAATCTTCGTATGGATTTGAACGATCGACAAATCAAAGTGCGCGAAATACTTGAAGCCACAGGCATATCGCAAGATGTGCACGAATGTACAATGTTGCACGAAAAATTGGGTGTAAAAGAATATTGGTAAGACGGGTGCCGCGTTTGGTCTCAGCGGTAGTCGACTCTGACACTTTTCCGTCACAATCCTGACGAGTTTCTCCGTCGATACATAACTATGGAAGAAACATGGATACACTTCTATACTCCGGAGACAAAGGAACAGTTAAAACAATGGCCTCTTGAAGGCGAACTGGCTCCGAAGAAGGCGAAGACAGTGAAATCTAACCACAATTTTTCTCTCCAAATTTTTCTTTAACGGGAAATTTAAGAATTAAAAACAGATCTTACATTGTAAAAGCTGCTATCAATTTACATGAGTCCTTTTCCAAATGTAAACCGATTACTTTTTACAACAAACTCATCAATTTATTGCCCACAATCAAAAATTAAATTTCGCCGTTCTTTGCCGCAATGAAGAAGCATGCCACACAAGAAGGAATCAAATCAATTGCAGCCCATCTTGTCATTACCGTCGCTCTTCGCCGAGCTAATTACGGCTATCAGAGCACTCGTTAATCGCATTAGATAAAAGGACGGCAATAAATTAAAACAAGTACACGACTACGGAGAAGACGTAAGCAAATTAGATCTAATTGACAGTTGAATGCCGATAGCGTAAATCAAGGGCACTTTTCTTAAAGAAATACACCTGTCCTAGTTAAAATTACAATCGTCCTTTTATACGTATACGAAAGATGCTACACACCTTGCACCGCACCGGGTCTGGTTTAGCGGTAATCATCAAGAGGTCTCAGCTTGATTAATACGGAAACGTTACACAAATAATAAAAATAATTCATCCTCGCTCCTATTACTTATTTTTTAATTAATTAGGTAAATAATTACAGGCATGTCTTAACGATTCATACAGACAATTAAGTCGGGAAGTACATCCAAAAATTACCAAGCGTAAAATAAAAAAAACGCTTATTAATTTAAACGAATATGTTTAAAAGCACCTGTAATTGAGGATAATCATCACCGAACATCGTAGTTTATTAAACTTTAGTAGCGCGAAATCGATATCGACGATTTTGCACATATAAAGGCATTAACTCCCTTTCGTCGACCTTCTTAGAAGCGTGTTGAAAGCGCCTATGCATGTATGTATATGTAGATTCTATGTTGTAGTTTATACTGGTATGAACGGATGTTTATTATTTTAATACGCAAACACCACGAAACTGGCGAAATCGTATCCTACATATACGTAAAATCTTGCACTCGTTTTCAAGTAATCTAACACGTATATGTTTTTCCGAATACTGATTATCAGTTCAAAATCGGAATTCGTTAATATCTAAGAAAAATCACTTTTTTGTAACGTTTACTGTAAAAGACCCTGTTATTTTATTAATTCTTTCAAGCAAACAAACGGAAGTAAATTGCAAGAACTTCAAATTACAAGCGGACAATTCAACTACTAAATTTCAACATACTTTACCTTTACTATGTTTTAAGAAATTACAGGTTTCCCGAAATCTGCAATTTTGTTATCAGAAATTAGAGGAAACTTGTAATAATAGCAAAAAATAAATTAAAATGCTAACTAGAGATACAGTCGCAGCCAAAGATGAAAATAGACATCGTAAACCCGAATAGATTTTATTTTTGTTTTTACTACAGTATAAAATAGCACTTGTATTCCGCATTTTACATAAATGATTAATTGTAACGTACAACTCTATGCGAATGACACATTGTGATAGATATCAGCAGTGGTGTAAAGCACTCTGCGGGCACTGTTTTTTTTTTCTATCGTGGATTATTTTAGATTACAACAGACAACAAATCCAACATTTGTGTTTGGTTCAATGAATTGTATGAATAAAATAATGTACATCCAAATACCTTAAACATTCTTGGTAGGTAAAAGGTTTTCTAATAAGAACGATATACTTTTACATTGAAATAAAACGAAGCCATTTAAATACAGCTAAACTTTTAACATTATTTTTAAGCACAATGTCTTACATTTTGAAAAACACCCGCCTCGACTTTGTGTACACAAACGAATCCGGTGAACCCAATTTTTGATTACTTTGCGCAATAACTCGGGCTTAATATCAGCGTAGGATATTCAACCTTAGTGCGCAAGAGTTCGTGGAAGCCAACTAACAGTTGCATTTCTTGAAATTATCCTTTCACCAAACTGTCCTCCAAATCAATTTCATCTAAATTTAGCCACAGAAAATCTGTTAACATCAATTGATACCTCCCACCAGTCACTGAAACTGCACCTCCTATTCGCGTTTTGAAAAAAAAACGGTCCAATGGTACCACTACACCAGAAACCACACCATCTTGCGGTCGCAAGGGCTTCTCATGAATTCCTTGTAGATTGTTTTCACGTCAAAAACAACAATTTTGTTTGTTAATAAATCCATGACCTGTCAGAAATCCCGCCAGTAATCTAAGGTCCCCTTTGCTGAACGATAGCACTGTTAATAGGCATTTCAATAATCACCTTATAAGGCTGATCAAAATTGTATTGAATAGGGAACATGTTCTTCGCAATGTGCATCAGATAATTTATGTTGGGATTTTCAAGGATTCTGAGATGCCCTTTAAGATTCCCAGGCTGCAGTCTCTTCATTCTGCAAAGAGTGAGGACACTCAATACAGCCCGTTTCTGAATGTGGATGTGAAACGGTGTTAGTCCCAGCATTACTTGCAGCGCTGCTATGGGACACGTGCACATCACACATTGATATTGAAACAAGCAAGCCTCCGAATTTGTTGAAGCTGCTGTTGCACAATCTTCTGAGTTGTTTTTGTCCGCCAAACCAAAGAGACGTAGGTGACCATGGATTTAACTATTGCTGCGTATAACCAAAAGGTCATTTAAGGCTTAGGACCCCAGTTCTTACCAAGTAGCTTGCGGCATACTAATGATGCCTCAATGGCTTTTTTCTGTAAGGTGGACATGTGGGAGTTCCATGTTAGTCTTTTGTTAAACGTGACTCGCAAGTATTTAAGTTCATCCCTGAAGCTAATTGTTTTCCCTTCGATATACGAATTCACGTAAATAAAGTAACCAGGTTCTCTCTCGAGTATCTTCTTTCTTCAGATATTAAAACTGCATACTTTGACGACTAAAAATCTTCAAAAATTAAGCCTTCTACACATAATTTCCACATTATTTACATAAGTTCTTAGTGCAGAGTGTTAACAAAGTAAAGTACCAAATCGAGATGGAAAGTCAATTATGTGAACTATCAAATATAACATTGCCTTCCACACGTTTATGCAATGTACTATAAAACGCTTTTTATGATCACTTAAGTTGAAAGTTCTAAGCTACGATGTGCTCATAAGAAACAAGCAAATTTCTTTAGGATCAACGATCTTACTATATTACATTTTTCGTACTGCACCGTCACATCGCGTAACCATATAAAATTCGGTCTGTTTCCGTAGATACAAGGGAGCATCTGTTCTGGGGATCTAATAACAACCTGTCGTCTCACCTGGTCTGCTGCAGCTGCATTTCCAGCTAGCACATGCTATTACCCCTGTCGCTCGCTACACGGTTGAATGTTAGAAACCGAGAGCGAGTTAGGGGCATATGTCGCGTCGTTTTCGTGAAAGAAATTGTTCGGGATATGAGGGCAATATACTTACTATTATTACAGAGAAAAATTTAATTTAGAATATTTCCTACGACGAGGGCAACATTTCGATATTATCCTGCGCATACGTTTTAGTGTTTTTGTGTTTTGCATAAAATTTATATGAGATTGCATGTATGTAAATAAAAATAACAATAAAGCAAGGAAATTCCACAGAAGAAAATTATAAACTTAATAACGTATTTCGTTCCCCATAGTTTAATCTTAATAAATACATTCTATTGTATTTATTTTAATTATTTAGTCATACATAATCATGTGCCATTGGCATTGTGATATGAATAAGGCAATGTAAAATTGGAACATTAAAAATACCAATTATTATGTAGTGGTCGGTCTTTCCTAATATGCATACGTCATACAAAACTGCTTAACAAACTTTAACTTGTAATGCTTCTAACGGCAATCACAACATTTTAAATAAAACCTAATATAGCGAGTAGAAAATATCAATTAACAGGTTATGCCAAATAATTTGTGAGGGTAAGAAACATGAAAAGTTGAAACATGTAAAAATGTACTCCCTTTTGCAAAAAGTTGGTAAAAGTAATGCTCAAGTGAAATCTCTTCATTATATCTATTGTAGATAAACAAGTCTATAAACTACTACGGTCGAGCTTATAGCATTGTAAGCGTAAATGAAATAAAATGAAAACCAGTCCAAAACAAATTTTGCTGACCTAATAATGTTATTTTCTTTATTTCAACCACCTAAATGGTTTTCCAAATAAAGATAATAACATTATTTAGACCCTTCCAACTTTCTGTCGTCTATTGACGGCGTTACATTTTGTTGGCATTGCTCTGTACATACTGGGCGCATGAAAACCCACACATTATGGAAGAATACCAAACAAATTTACCAGATAGTACGACGTATTAGCACGAGAATTAATTGTCCCACTTTTTCGAGGATACTGTCAACGGTGCCGATTACTTTAATTTATTGCAAGAATCCATCATATCACGTATTCTTGAAGCTCCTAGTGCCAAGGGATTTATTTCAAGTTCAAACTCCACCACATTACTATTGTGACGTAAAGCCATGTTATTGGGAACCTGTGTAACAGGTAGAAACGTCCCGGTATTTGTTAATCCAGGAAACCCTTATCGTTCCAATAAATACACAAATTTGTTGTCACTGTTTGTATGATTTTCCTATGATACGTACGTATAATGAATAATAAGTAAAATTTTAATCTGCTGTTTTGTTAGAATTAAATACCAAACACGGAAAAGAAATCTACAGGGATATTCAAGAGAAAGTTACCTACCTTGTTTTCATTGCCACGGCAATATTTTTGTTACCTTTTTTTATTGATTTTGTTATATTCTTCTGAATCTTTAAATTCGTTTATTTGTTTAAAAAAAAATCTTTCCTTTTCCCATCTATTCGTTTTTTTTTAATTTAACAAACGACCTGAGATGTAAATGGTAATAAGGAATTAAAAAAAAATGAAAAAAAAGTTCCGAAATGTACAACCACCATAGTGCAAAAAAAAGGGAAAATTAAAATATATAATAAAATCCAGTTAAAAAGAAAAAAAGAAGATAATTCTTCTAATCCCTAATATGTTTTTTATTTTGTTTATTCCACGATCTATTAAAAAAATAAATTTTGCTAAGAAAATATATGCCCTCGCGTGGAACAGATCCATCAAGGAGAAACCTTCAAAGAATAACTTCTATTAAAAAACCTTATTAAAAGAAAAATAATAATCCATGCAGATTTGGTTGCTATTTTGCTTTTATTTATCTCTCATTTCTTCTCATATAGTCAATCAAAGCTTAATAACGTACTTTACGAAAGTTCTCTTTTTAGTTTTGCATGTAACAATAGCAGTTAACAGTCATCTCATCAGATCATCTTAAAGCTTATTACTTTCCAAAGTATTTTCAGCAAAGATTAATTTTTTCATACTTTCAAAGCAACTGTTAAAACAGTTATCCCAGTCATCAGTTGGAACAATCGCAATTGCGAATTTAAAGGCACGCAGCTCATTCTTCACTATAGGGAAGGTAAAAAAATCATTAGGATATACGTCGGACTGTACGAAGGATGATCAAAACTTGATATTTGCTTCTCTAAAAACTCAATCGCATCTTTATCTCTACATGATTTCGCATTATCATGGTGGATGATTCGTTGTTGTGGGTGAATATTTTGGAGCACGGAAATTACTTCTGGTAAACAAATGGTTGTATAGCAATCGTCATAACCGTTCTTCGATCTTCTAAAGGAATTGTAGTAACATGTGCCGAAATTGAAAAACATTTGACACACATAACTTTTGTCGATTTCTGCGCATCTTGAAAAACCCACACAGCGAATTGACGTGTGATTTGGGGTTCATAAGAATACCTTAATCTGACATCAATATTACACACATTTTTTAATTGGGATCCAACGCTTCTATCGAAGCCAATTCATCACGCAGAATTTTTTGGATGGAGGTCTATGAAATGCCTAAGAAAGTATCAATTTTGCATGTTACATATCTATCTTACTTGGTCAATTGCTGCACAACAGCTATGTGAGTTGGTGATCCTGTTCTGGGATAGTTGTTGGGACTGGTACGCCCACGTTGAAATACGCAGTATCTTCATTACCAGAAACAGAAGCCAACTCAATGAGACATTGTTGTTGAAATAATCCTCTTCGGAAATTGTAGAAAACTATCACGCGAAAATGTTTTTGCTCAATTCCATTTTTCGGGAAGGCCTTACAAATTTGTTATGGCAAAATCATTTCCCATATCTTGATAAAATGTTAGATCTAAGATCAATAAATACTGAAATTAACTTAACAACCGACGTTTCATTGGAGGCAAAACTAAGAGGAAACCCCTCGTACAGATTAATTTATGCGTAACTAAGGCAAATCACAGATTAATTTTGCCGAAAATAAATAGCTTATAATTACTTACAACACTATGTAAATATTGGAATACAAATCTTTTTACACAAAATTTTCCGCAACATTACTTCGCAAAGCATTTAGCAATGTGAATGGTTTAACAAGTTATTTCAGGAAAGAAAATATTATGCTTATTTAAAACGGTGATGTCGTTCGTTCTAAATTCAGTTTCCCAAAGAAATGTTCTTAAAATCGTATCATGTCCAATATATTAATAACATTTTTATGTCCGTCATATATCACTCAACTTCTCCAACGTCGGCGGAAAAACTTCCGATATCTTGACGCAGATCATCCAAATAGAAAAATACCTTAGTACGACACGGCAATAACAATAATCGCACGAACACGAATCCAAAACACGCGTTTATAGGTAGTCCGGAGCTACCGCTGGATAGTTGTCGTCAAAGGAATCCGAAGCGCGATCGAAATTTCGATAAATCAACCTCCAATTAGCTCGCATTTAATTAACCCGCAACAAAGCACAGCACGCGGCGCACAAGGGAGAGTACATTACATATTTACAAATATGCGGAATCGTTTTTGGCAGATCCGGACGATCGTAAAATATTTATTTACTCTTCGCAATTAGAAAGATGAAAGTGGTAGGAGAAATCGTCCTCCACAATCAGCAGACATCAAACGGTGGCTGCTTCTTTGCGATTTTCGCGGTAAAAGAACTCAATTAATGATGTGATACGGAAAATATGAGGACATGTCTTTTTAAAGCTTATTTATAAGAAGAAGGCGCGGAGGGCAGCGATGTTTTACATATTACGAAAAATGCGGACCCGATTTTCGGTAATAAGGCGCATCTCGGGTAGATACTTACGTCATAGTGACGGTGATTTAAAAATAAAGACGCGTGTTTGACACGAATATGAGAGATGATTGATGAACTTTGTTTGATTTGGAGTTTAGAATGCAGCAGAAACAAAAATTCCATGCTAATGATATTCTTTGGGAAGCCCAGAGGGCGTATAAATTGTTGACATTTATACAAATTTGCATTCTTTGCTGTTATTATTGCTGACCAATTTAGGCCAACGTACGGAAAAAATTATCAACACGCGTTTTACGTGCCATAGTATAAATTGTCACAGCTCCAAATTCTAATAGCTTGTAGTATTACAGTAACAAGAATATTTCTTCTTACTCAATCTATTTACCAAACATTATTTGGTGATATACGGCATAAATCGTCTATACACGAACGATTTTTACATCGCCTTTCAAATTTTGGAATTATTTCGGAAATTCATGGAATGTTGCCTATTTGAAGTACTAATTCATAGTATTCATCATAATTGACGGAGCATCAGCTATTCTGTGTAGGCCGTTTTATTTATGTACTTAAGCTTGTTTGGGGAATAGATGGTCGAAGCTCACGAGGATCGGGAAAGAAAAACAAGAAAAGCGTAGTAGAGATATTTAAAAGAAAGGGAAGTCAATTCATATTATTTAAAAACATTGTAAAACACATACTTTCTTAACAACACATGGTAGTTTCTTCCCTTCCGCACGTTCAACATAGTTAATTATACCGACAACTAGTCAATAAAAGAGCTAAATAAAACTAACTGCAGACTCATGCATCGCCGATCGGTGGTTGCCGCTAATATTAACTTCGGCCATTCAGCAGTTTGATATGTACATACTTATTACAACAGATGGGACGCGCGGAATACCAGCTGTAATCATAACTATGAAATTTAACATTGCCAGTAATATTGTTAATAAAATATGAGATGTTGACAATTTTACGTATTTACTGGAAATTAGGTAGAGGTGCTAAGGATACTGATCGTATACTCCGTGAGGTTGAAGCTCAAAATGCTATATCAGATCGGACTACGTGACACTGGTATAAAAAAATTTAAGGATGGTGAAGCAGCTCTTCGAGAGGAACCGTTCCGGAAGACCTGTCGTAGACCAGGAGGTTCTTTGCAAAATTGAGGCCATTCGGGCTTCCTACGCAGCAATTACCACCAGAAGCTTTGCCATTCGCACGGTATTTGCACAAAATGGGAAAGGTAAACAGACAATCTAAAGGCGTGGCTGATGAATTGACATCAAAACAGATAGAGCGACGAGTACAAGTCTGTACTTCTTTCTAATCTACATGATCTCAATTTCTATCAACGAATTGTAATGTGTGACAAAAAGCCTATCTACCTTTGTATTCCAAACAAATAAAATCAATGGTTAACCCGTAATCAACCATAAAGCCTATGGTCAAGAGTCAAAGATTTAAAGCAAGTGTGATGCTGTGTATTTGGTGGAATTACAAAGTTGTAAAATTGTTGAATTAAATTTGTTTACAAAAACAAAGAAAATGTTACTACGCCATGTTACTGTGAAAAATCTGGCAGTTTAGTTAATTTTATATTAAAAAAACTATACTATAGCTTACTTAATAAGGAATTTGGGGGGTATATTGTAAAAACACAAGGATTCCTTTTAGTTGTTTAAATAACACAGAAAGCCTAATAAATCTCATGTGCGTAACAACTACATACATAGTTTACAACATTACAGCTAACTACGGAACGAGTGAATATCATTATTGCAGTAAAACGCTACAGTAAGCACATATACATCCTTTCGGATAAGATTTATTCCATTCATCATCGGAAACCATTTACAGAAACAAGAAGATGAATAGTCGACGGATACATAGCGGCAAGAAAGTGAAGTGAACAATGAACAGTAAAACGGGAACTGTAACAGATGTTTTAACCATCAAGTCCTCGTCTGAGATCCGTACGGCCTCTATTAAAGGCAATAATAAGCTTATGGCGTCGCGGAATGAACGAGCAGCACCGACAAACGAGGAGAGATAGGAACTAAACCTAGAAGGAAGAAGAGGAAACGTAAAGAGGAGAAAACTGAAAGCTCGAGATCGAGCCGTGCCCGGAGAACTAACCTTAATGCTTACTGGAATATTGCACTGAATGTTTTCACATGGATTATAATGAATTTTAAAGAGATCCGAAGCGGAGAGCTCGTCGTTCAAAAAAAGAAAGAACGACAAAAAAAACTAGATGGAGCTGGCTGCTGCTGTTACGTTTACTGTACGATGCGATCGTAAAGAATCTACATCGCCATCATCTTCGTCATTATCATTTTTGTGTAGCTGCATTGTTGCCGCCTCAAATCGTATTTTTTTCCGTCTCCCAGTTGTTTGCTTTGCATAATTTAACGCAGCTGCTACTGTAATGACTTAGAGCATTAAGTACCGTATACAAAAACGTTTCCATTAACGGTTTTGTTATGAAATAAATTTGTAAAAACGTTCTGCAAGATATAAATACGCAAAACACAATACGACATCGTAACCGTATCATTAATGTAACCGTAATAACACGTTGACGGAAAATTCGAGGTAGTAAAAAGAATGAAGCTATTAGGGTTATTATTACTTCTAGAAACCGAACCTAGAAATATAAAAACATTATGAATTATGAAACTGAGAACATGTTGATATGTACTACGAAATTTTCTTCTGCGGAGAAACATTCTGATTGGATGAAATGAATTTTTGAAAATTGGAAATTTTCCATTCTGTCTATACGAAGAACTTACTAACTGTAAGAGGCAGACAAAATTTTCTCAGACGAAAATTGTTTATTTGTTCTTCTCTTAAAGGACGACTCGAAGTAAAAGAGGCAGATTATCGCAGTATCTCTTCGCTCTTTTGTTCCCGATGGCATTTATCAAATATCACGACCATTTACGTATACGCATTTCAAATAAACAATATTTAGTATTCTTACTATTAAATGAGTTTCACTTATGATACAATATCACAGCATGTAATATGGCATAACAAGCTGACGTTACCGACTATCAGCAACTACAAACCAGTAATGCACAATATGAATACTGAAAAAAAAATTATTATTTCTGAACACAATATTTTCAAGAGAGAAAACCTTTAGTGCTTTAAATAATTTTCGCATAAAACTTTAATTAAAAGCTTACACAGTTTTAATAAATGGTGATAAACATTAGACTAAAATTAACGGAATTTTCGTAACTATCCACAAACCGCACTATTTCCATTCCTAGTAAACCATATACGTCGTTCAAAAATCAATAGATTGAATAGTTCGCGCTCGGTAGAAAAAAAGATACTAGGGGCTTGAAATTTCAATATCCATCATCGAACAGAACATATTGTCACAGCTGCTAACCAAATTCCATAGAATCTCGTCGGCCGTCGCCATTGTTCCCGTTAATTACCAATTTCATTATCGGATATCGAGCTGTCGAAAACTCGCCCCGCCATAAAAGTCCTCACATTCGTTCCGTTTATATGGTCACGAATACACACGAGCGACGTGTGTACGTAATCCAATGGCGCTAATACACAGAAGCATACAAACGTATTGGCACCGCATACATCATTAACAGGAACGTCTCCCAATTGAAATCATTCCGACTCTTCAAATTTCGCGAGAGAGCGAACCGTTCCAATCGAATTGGACGCCTTCGCCCCTTGATATCCCCCTTGCACCATTCTCACACCATCACGCCGAGAGAGACAATAGAAACATCCACAGTTCGCCCTTGCTGATTGATTGATTTAATTGGCACATTAAATTCGCGAAGCGATATACTCGTATGGGAAGAGAGCCTGCTGTCCGATACAGGCACGTGCTTAGTCACAAGTGGTTTCACTCGAGATCGGTCATTAATAGCTATAATAGTCATGGAAAGAGTGAAATATTATGATAGCTAATGAGTAATGTGCACGAAATCGCGCGATATTACAAAAATATACTCGAAGAAGAATGAAGTGTGGAATAAATGTAAATTGTAAATGTTTGGCAATACTTATAGATAACAATGAGTGTCTATGGTGTGAATATCTAGAGATCTAGCGAGAAATTGATTAATATTTGCATCATCTATCCACCTGCTGCACTAACTATCAATCAAAATTCCTAACATCGACTAAATAGTATTGTGCATCTGGATAGTCCTGATTCCAGAGCAGCTTGTCTTCCAGACGTTGTAGGATAGGCTGTGAAGTGTCCCAAAATGACAATTTTCTTTCGATTCTGTATTATTCGTTTAACGGCGTTTGATGACGACAGTTTCTGTTTTTGTCCATACCGAGGAGCAAAGGTATCGCATATGCCTGATATCACTTCATTGCATTCACTATAAATAATAACCAAATTTTAATAATGTCTGCATTGTTTATATCCAAAATAAATGCAAATATTTCCTACTCCGAGTGTGTGCATGGATAGGTGGGAGATACAGACAGGTAGGGATTACGATCTTCTGCGTCTGATATAATGCACCGTACTTCTCAAGCCTCCACGTAAATATGTAAAATTTATATGGGTAGCGGCATGAGTAAAGTTCGCCACTTTCCGTGCGCTTCACGAAATTAGCAGAGACTAGACGGACTCATGTTTATTCGTCTCATGAGAATGGGTTCGTGTTGCCTACTACTTCCCCGAGAGTCGACAAAGCACGAGTCTGTCTAGTCTCTGCTAATTTCGTGAAGCGCACGGGAAGTGAAGAACCTCAGGCATGAGTGATGGCACACCGCGTTTATCGTTTGACACGATATAAGTATGTGTGAAAGTTCGTATATGATAAGGGCAGATACGACGATAACAGATGACACTGCATGTAGTTCTACATCCAAAGAATTGAGTTAACTTATTCATAGGCGTAAACGTTTTCTCTTAACACTATGTAATGTTTACATAAGTATTTATAACTGTGCGTGGAGTAATATTATTGAGATATTTTAAAAAACTACGTAAGCTATATTTTTACTCCGTACACACATTGGCGAGTACTTTTTACAAGGAAATTCTGCTGCAATACACTTCTTCAGAAATATCTTAAAAAGTATCAATTTCAGATGCACACTTATGACATTTTTGTTGTATTTTTGTAAAAGTAATTTTATTAAGAAAGAGAAAAATATGTAGTAAAAACTGTTGGATATGCTGTATGTTTTCGAAAAATGTATTCGGATTCGAATAATTATTACTCTACTACAAAAAATATATCAAGTATGGTTAGGTTCTAGTGAACTCCCAAGTTTTCAGAATTTTCCATTCTACACTCTTTCACATATCAATTGATACAGTTCCCCGGCGAGCCATGCTGTATAGTTACAACAGATCGACACTAAAATTAATTCTAAGGTAATTTGCTGTAATTTCTAAAAGGTCAAACAACTATAGAAGCAGAAAACTCCCGGCGACCCCGATCACGACGTCTTGCGACCTACTAATTCTGGCCTAGCTGAATGACCCTCCGTAGACACATAAATAAATCTCATACTGGGATTATGCAATATTGCTGCTCACTATCAAGTTATCTCGGCAATCACCGCGATTTGATCCTTCACACCGGGCTGACCTACAGCAGTTCTTAGGGTTTCCTTGCACACATATGGTGATACCTTTGTCACCAGCTTGAGGATCTTGTTTTGTATTTTCTGATGTGATGTGAATGTGAGTAAGCACCGCAGCATACTAGACTACCGCACCATAGAGCGATTTCAGACGCCGAACTGACAAGTACTTACGTCTCTCCTTTCTAGCATCTGGATCTTCACCTTCGTGCGCCGGGCATGTTCCTGCCAGAGCAGCCGCATGTCGAAATTCCCATGTCCCATGTCGCTTTGTTCAATCGTGGAATATTTTAGCCACAAAGATGTAGGCACTGGATGTTTGTCAGCATCTTTTGGTTTTGGTGGACCACGTGGAACGATGGTATTAAACAAAGTTGAAGCCAGTAAAATTTATTAGAACATTTAAACCATTTTAAATGCTAGAATTTCTAAGCAAAACACTATACGCTCAATTGTAAATAGCTGTAAAATTTAAAAAATGACCCCTTCTATACGATACTTTTTGGTCGTCCATCAAAACGCATGCGCCCCATCCAATAAAAATATTTAAATTTTCTGTAAATAAAATAAACCTCATATCACCAGCAACACAAGGAACGTTAATTAATGCTCAGAAAATCCATCCACCAAATTCTTTCTACTAAAATAATAATAGTGCAAGTATCAGTAAACAATCGAAATTCTCTACAGTAATTTCCCATTTCAATTGCTGAAGTGTATTAGCTTAATTCTTCATAGTTACTTTGTGGAAAGTCAGCTTGACTTTCCAAAATCAGCAATAAATTTTCTTCGTCGAGGTTTACAGCATTTAAACAGTTCAAAACAATATATGCATAAATAAGCAAAGGGAATTCGATATAACGAGATATCTTTAACAAATTTGTCACAAACAATTGCATTCAAGCAACATTCATTCTCCAGCATGTTGCTTACTTCGGAAAGATTTGCTCCGTTAACATTTATTTTTCAGTTTTACTAAGTTCACGCACGAGAACTTGATGCAAGGCGAGTAGAGATAACGCTACATCAAAAGAAGTAGAATTACTCGAATTCTACGTTTAAGAGAAAGGGACCTTTGCTTGTGAGGGCTCCTTTGGTATACTGTCAATATAATAAAACATATATGTGCTAAGCTTAGCTCTTTAATATTTATAGCGCATGTTTACGTACACTTTTATAAACCTGACTGCTTATAATTTTATAAATGTAAACATATACACGATCATAAAAATGATTCAATCAGGTTTTAGTATTGCATATATATGGAGTATGTGGGTCAGAACCAGCCGTACATATAAATGACTCAGTATGCTAAAATTAATCCGCTCTTGCAGAAGCCCAATAAATATGAACGACATGCTAAACGTAATCGTAACGGTTGGCGAATCTAGACATCATTTATCAGCACTATTTCGCATACTTTAATTACAGTTATTTTCATTACATGCACTCATTTATTATTTAATCCAAAGTAAACCGCGAGTACCAGCACAGCATGCAGAAATTAGAACAGGAGAAAATCTAGTTGATCTTTTATAAGCTCCCACTTCAGTTGCACATTGAAGAACACTTAGGCGCTGAAAATCAACCATTATAACACAGCGAAAACACCGCAACGCTAGGAGTAGCAATAGCTCCATCTACCGTCGTGAGAATGATGAATGATACTTGCTGGTGCGTATTTATACATACACATTATTCACTTTTCGCAACGCTCCTGTTTTAAAAAGAACTAACAAAATCCATGAGCGGGTCAGATGGATTCATCATCAGTTTCCATTTTTACAAAACCAAAGGGTTGAAGAGGGAGAGACTGAGGGATCGAATCAAACGTGGTTTCTTTACATTGTATTCTGCCGCGTATACCGGGAAGAATTATGCTGAAGTTAATTAAAAAAATGCAAAGGAGATAAACTTCAGCAAACAAAAATATTTGGTACGATAACCGCGCTCTTATCATTTGTTATCGCGAAAGATGTTGCTTTTATTCGAGGGTTGGGTTTTAACTAGATTTGCGGATTTTAGTTTGCATAAAAATTATAATTTTAGCGTGAAATTGTTTTATGAGAAATATTTTTCTTAGAAATCAATAAAACTTATAAGCATTAGTGGGGTGATACGAGATACGATGGGACATTTAAATTCCATTCTAAATTACAAACGTTTTGTTCTTCAACAAAAGCTTTGATACTTGAAATCAAGTGGGTAAAGTTTCCTGTTCCTGTCGTGTTCAATACCGTTCCAAAACAACAAACTTTCAGCGCAACAAAGCATTGCTTAGTTTCCCATTGGAGTCCGCTGCAAACGGATTACTCTATGGTTACAGACACGCTTATTTGAAAGTCAAACAATAGTATGTACACAATTTCAACGCTTTAATTTCATTTTTCGCCGTTCGAACTTGACTCAATAAAATTTTACCTCTACTGAACATTTTACGAAACACGAAAGCCTTTTAACTCGCGTCGAACTGCATCTCCTTCTTTCTCACGTTTTGAGCGAAAAACGACTTATTTTTCCTGTTTTCTTCGACAGACACGAAAAAATGCCGTCGCGTCGTCTTTGTTCTCACGCACCGTGTTGCTTGTTACTACCACAACTGTAACGAGGCGTACGGATGTAAAATTTTTACAATCGCTCCGCTTTACATTCTAACAGGCGCGGACGTTAAAACGTGTTGTACAGAAAGAAAAACAAGGTGTATAAACTCGATAATAGAGACGATAAAGCGGACGAAACGAAAGGAATAAACGCAACTGTAATAACGGCAGCGCCAGTAATAATAATAATAAAGAGAAACTGGTCTAGTTACGGTCCGTTAGTTACGTAGCGTGCTGTTAGACGTAATTTCAAAACTTGTTGACGAGATCGCTGATCGTCTATGTCTCATCACCGTCCTCATTATCATGGTCATTACCGAGTCGGATGTGGATCAAACGGTTCGACGATGGGCTCTTTGAGTTCGATGGAACGGGAGAAAGTTCGCGAAAAAGTCGCTGACAAATCAGAAAAATGAATAAAGCTATAGACGTAAGGATAATTACAGGATGAATAGACGACGCATCCACATATACATAAGTACTGAACACAGAAGTTCTAACGACCTTTTCTATAAAATTACAGCAAATTGAACGTTTGACGAGAATGAGTTTTACGTTTGTATAGAAAATAATCGAAAACAGGTAAGGAAGAGTGTCTCAAACGCATTGTTCAATTTTTAGAAGGACAAACAATGTCTGCCCGTAGCTTGACCCGATTGGAATTAATTGGAGGTAAGGTGAATGTTAAAATATGAAGACGTCAAAATGGCGCCTCAAATCTTACTACGCGTTCAATCAAACAATGGTTTGCCCAACAGAATATAAACATTTTGAAAATATGTACCTAAAGAACAATTGCTGATTTAAGAACAAAATTAAGGCAAATCTGGCACATGTTAACTAACTTCTGAATTTTGCAGCAATTTATAAAAGGTAAATATGCTAACACATACTCACGGTTATGAAATTGAAAGGAAACATTAGGAGTTATTGGAGATATTAGTTTTATTCATTTAGTATTGCGTCCCAGCCTTTAGTGAGTCAACATTAAGCCTTTTTAATTTAATTATCCATTGCCATTCAGAATACTTTCTTTACATCTACATTGAAGAATATCAAAATAATATTTTTCTTTAAAGTAATAATAAAAATATTTTTTATTATATAATCAAACAGAGCTTGAGACAAAGTATCACAAAATCTTAATGAACCAGCGTCAAAACATTTACAATATGTATATCAGAACAAAATCAATAGGTTTACTTCAAACAATCGTGTGTTAAAACCATTAATAAAATAATGTTGAATTGTTACACTACCTCGTAGCATATAGTTGCTAGGGCTCGTATTTGGTAATAAAAGGTCAAATAAAATTCAAATGCTTAGTTGCACATTCAAAGACTAGCTGACTACTGCACTGCATTACACGCAGCAATTCAAAAAATAAATAAAGCTAAAACTATTTTAGCTGCAGTATCCTACAAGTCTGGAATTATCACTACGACATCTACCACATGCTAATAAATCAGCTTTTAGATGGAAAGCTCTGAACTGGACAATACTTTGAATTTTTTTGAAGCATGAGTATCTTCCCTGTTGGAAATTTATCATTTTCAATCTAGTTTGTTTCATCACTAAGTGTAAATGTTTACAACTTATATGGAGCTGTATTGACCAAATTGTCAAACTGCCCTTTAAAATCACATCTTCAGTTATTGCACCACACAGAGCATTTAGAACAAACTGTCTTTTAGCGAAAAGCGAAAACACTGCCACGTGCAATAGAGCTGCTGATATGGTGACTCTCGAATGGTAAATACTCTTACAAGCATCATATCAATAAATAGATAAATAGAAGTATTGTCTAACCACCAAACTAGTTTTGACCCTGCTGAGCTCCTTTTTATAAGGTTTCGTAAAGGCAGGATGGACTAATTTGAAAATTAACATTAAAAAAATTACTAATGTTTTGACGAAAGACAGACACAAAGAAAAATCAAAACTTATTTCCAACCAATAACTTCGAATTACTTTTGCCTTACTCTGGATTGTATCGCAGAGTTCTTGTACTATAATTATAATAATATCTAGATTGAAAGGAGTAAAATCAAAGTATTTTATTACTTCATATTTGCAAGAAGAAAATTGAAAATATTTCCATCCAGAAAACTAAGGCGCCTTTTTCAGAAAAACACTTTGTTACCCATTGAAGGTTATATCAATTAGAAAGCGACAGTGAATAAGATGAATACCTTCATAACTCTTCCACATACATCACTTTAACCTGATACCTACACAAAGTATTAGCAACGGAATTGTAATTCTTTCCATGTGCAAACCTTTCTCCCTGGATACTATTCGACCTGAATACGACGCTCGAGTCTTGACGTTTATCGGAAGCATCATGGGGAGTTTTTGTTGTAATCCCCGGGTTCCTCCTACCCATCATCCATCATTATTAATTCTTCAGCGATGACAGCGCCCGTATTTCGGTATTTTGTCGTGAAGATAACTCCCGTGTCAGCGCCCGACTGCGACGCGATGTAATGAAATCAAATGGCGTTTTGTTTAGACGCGCTCAAAAGAACTTATTAGATTTGAGATGGTGGCATTCCCACGCCACGCTTTTACATGAACGAGAGATATTTGACGTAACAATTCTGTTGCCACACCGTAACGAAGGGCGTACATTTTTGTCAATTAAGGGTATAATATAAGCGCTCATTCGTGTAAGTTATAATCGGATAAGAAGAAGCAGCAGAGGAGGTAAGACTATTTAGGTGTTATGCGCCAACGAACAAGGATTACGAAAATAACTTAGGTAATTATTTGTGAGTTATTTACTTCATTACTATATAACATCATCACCCAAATTACTCCATCTTAATTATTCAAAATTTCCATTAAAATCTTCAAGAGATTTGAATACTGGAAATGCTACTTTGCGTGCAGTTGATATTAATATAATAGATCTAGCTTGAGATTTAGCTTGTAATATATAAGCTTATTCTAATTCCATAAATTAATGAATTAAAATTAGCAGTGCAATAAGAAACTTTTTAGAAAAAGTCCCAATCTGAATATTTTAAAAATTATACAACCACAAAAAAAATATTTGGGGATGTTATATATGTTTTCTGACATGTCAAAAGCCGCCAATAACGTATATGTAAGGACCCTTTCCCAATACCTTCAAACAAGCAATTTGTAATAATGTAAATGACATGTTATTGTTCTACTAATCATTTTTTACTCGATTCACCATATATCAGTGACTTTTGTCTGGTAAACAAATGTCAAGGAAAAAAATAAAAGCACAAGGCTAAATTGGTTTGATACACAATACCAAAAATAATTATTAAGACGAAACGTTTTGGAAATAGAAATGTTAAGAACGGCGTCAGAAGAAGCAAGAAGGCCATATTTACAAGGTAGGCAAAAATGTAAAAACGTAGCAAAAAATAAGAAAATAAAATATTATGAGAAATCCCTATCAGAAATAAATGAAAATTTTAAAAATAAGCAGCCTATACCAGGATATTAAAAGGGAAAGGAAGGGATAAAGGAAAACGATTGATAGAAGATGATAACATTACAAAAATGTGAAAGGAATACTTCAGTGATCTTTTGAATGACAAACAATATGAATCGAAGAAAGATAGTAAAGCTTCAGGAAGCGATTAGATAATATTTAAATATGGAGGAAGTACATAAATTAACAGTTATAATTTGGGAACCAAAAAAAAAACTACCTGAAAACTGATTATTGGGGGATGTAAATATAGCTGTCCACTATGTTCAAGTACAGTTAACAGATATTCACCACAGGAAGAAAGCTTATCTGCTTTTCATTGATTTTAAGCAATCGCATGACAAAATACGAAGAAAAGAATTGAACAATTTACATAAAGTGTACGGAAGATATCGATATAATGATCAAAGTTATTTGAAAATAAGGAAGAGAGCACAGAGGAAAAATTTGAGGAAGTAGAACAATTCACCTATTTAGGTACTGAATTTTACAGAAAACCGGACCTACAAAGATCCAAAGAACAACAGAAGCAAGTAGCCATCGTGTAGATGCACTTAAAAATATAATACATACTAGAAATATTTCACAAAAGTCCAAAATTAGAATTTATAGATCAGTAATAAGACCGATAATGTCGTTTGCTAGCGAAGTATGGACATTGAGATAAATAGGGCAAGCCATGTTGAGAGTATGCGAGAAAAGGATATCAACAAAAACCTATAGAGGTGAGGGAATAGAAGAAGGATGGGAAAGAAGATCAAATAGAAAAATACGAGATAGATATAGTGACAGTAATAAAGGGATAACGACTCAAATACCGAACCAGGATACCCAAGAGGATATTAGAATCATTGGGGGAAGAGGCAAGATACACCAAAGGCAAGATGGAAATAAGGAATAATCAAAAATATTCAACAAACCAGTATCGCCAATTCAAGAGAAAGATCAGCTAGGCCAGAAGAACTTACGTAATGACTATAACGCTATCATCTTAGGTCACGATTGTACATAATAAACTAAAGTTGCTCCGGTAGCAATAAATAACCATCTTTACTACCACTATTATGTCGTAAACTTGTTTTCCTGAGAACTATTAAATATATCAGATTCAAATTTTATAGCATAAAAGATAGCTCATATTAAAAGATTAAATAGTGTTATTGATTAATGTAGGTATTTTTGTGAACAAGCTGTTACTATTTAGAGTTGTTAACAACTAAATAAAATCTGATTGCGCTATTTTTATTATAATTATTGCAGATTAAGCCTTCCAACTCTAAATAGAAATAGAAAAAAAGCATTCTTATATTTTTAATGATAATGTGTGTTTGCAGACTAAATGTACAATTCAAATTTATAATATTCGGGAGTTTAAAATTCACATACTTTATAAATTTTCGTTGTATTCTTTCCATTACAAAATGCTGTAATACTCTACTTTACTAAGCTGGCATATAAAAGAAAGTGAGAAAAATTGAAAGCAGTATCATGGCATATAGGCAGTATAAACAGTATCGGACCTAAATATGAACATTGAGGAATGAAGTGTTACATCTGCATATTCAGATGCACAAAGTATCTAATGAACGAATCTATTTTATTTGTAAATTTTCGGTTATTGAGTAAAACACAACGTAGCACAATTTTCATGTTCTAGTGCTCACCATAAATGTGAAATATACTGTTTAATTGATGGTTAAATAGTTGGCTATACCTCTTTAATCATCTACTATATTATTAGTAAGTAGTTAAATTCCCAGTTATAAAACTAAATATGGGAAAATAAACCAATCAAAAGATTGTTTTCACCTCCTTGCAAAAATTTCCCAACGTTTAGTTTTCCTCTTCTTACTACTTCTTTAATATTTGGAACGGCGGTTAAATCATTATTATCAGGAGAAACATCAACAAAAGTAGTGACTGCATTGAAGTACCTACCGCTGAATCTAATGACCTCCGCCTTAATAATAAAGATCTAAATGTTTTATGATTTCGCGAAAAAATACCGTCGAAAAGAGTTTATTTTTTATGTTTACGACTCAGTTTCCGCTAAACCAAATCGTAAAATCGAGATTTATTTACTCGCGTACGTACTCCACTGGAGTACGACCATACAGTTAGTCTCTTTTGTTCGTAATTTAGTGGAATTCCGTCTTGTTGCGCAAAGATATAATGTAAATACTTCAGATATACCGTGCTTAATGCCAGTTGTAAAGAGGAATTTATCTTTTCGTGGCATTAAATTGACAACGGTCAAAATATTTGCATTTTGGCAGAACTGTAATAAATGACCGTTAAAATTCAATCGAACGAGGAAGTGAATGTACAGAATGGAAATACTATTGGCCTTCTATTAGTTGCTAGAGTGTAATCGTAGCCTATAAACAAAGACGGACAAATAATTATCTTACCAATTTATATGAAATATTGTATAGATAATAAATACATATGGATCCCTGCATCTGATCAAAGAACCTAAGTTTTACAAATAAATTATCATACAAGCACTCCTAGCTATCCTAATTCACATACAGATGCAGGCCACATCTGCCTCTGATACGTAATTAAAATGACGTATTATTTAATTCACAACAACTCATACTAACAACAAAAAAACGAATGATATAAAAAGAAGTTTATGCACTTCTAAAAAGCAAACCGAAGTTACTCTCGCATTCACCACATAAACTCTAAAGTAAGATGAGTTTTAGTACTTCTCCTTAATTCTATTAAAATACCACTCATCACATCATTGACCACGCGTGCTTTCTCAAGAGAGATCAACAAAATAGCAGTATGCTAGCTACAACATAAGACTTTTCGCTCGCTTTACTGCCAGTCATTATGCACTTACACGCGTGATACTCATGAATTGCCATACGGATTATCTGTATGATAACTTTAGAAGGGGTTCTAACTTGATAACCGTAATTTTCCACTTAGACCGTGAGTATGTTGCGGTATTTATAGCTTGTTACAGATCAGCTGTTCACCAGTCGCAGATGCATTTACGGGCGTCATCATTACCATCATCATCATCAAGTGTATAAACGACTTTAACGAAAATGGCGTTAAGTTCTTTCATTCACTACATAAAATTTAATATGCTAGGAAGTTATTGAAATATTGGCAAATTATTCTTCCATAAAAATCTATTAATTACATGGTACGGCAGAAGTCCTTTTTCAACAATAACATTTGCAAATTTTATCTAAAATACTAACTGATTTGAAATAAACTACTGTTCTACTTCCAAAGTTCATTGCAATATTTTTCGTGTACTTAAATCAAAGCATTTTTGGAGAATGTCATCTGATGTAAACAATATCGAAAAACTTGTTTACAACCAAATTAAACCGAAAGAATAAATCGGTTGTCAACCAAAACTAGTTTAATAGCTATGTAGCTAACGGAGAAAAGAATAGTGTGGTAGAGACGTTAGGTGCTGTCGCCATCATGCGATGTATTGCCATTAAATGAGATTTAGTCCACAACCGGTATACAGTTCTTTGAATATTGGTTGCTAAGTTGTAACCGTAACGTAGAAATTGCTTTCTCTTAGCTGCTGAACTTAATATTACAGCCTTCGCAGAGAATTACAGCGCCCTGAATTCTATCTACAACAGTAACCTCGAAAGTTTACAATAATATTTAATATGTTCTTCCCACAGATTTTAAGAATATTTCCTCCGCAGGCACCATTCCAAGATACATTCTGGCTAACGTTTATCAACAATTGTAATAGACGAAAATTGGCATAATTTGCAGATCATTTACAATCCAATACAAACACTGGTTATGTTACACTGTTATGGTTATGTTACGTTGTCATTAGCGTCAAGCGTCGGGTTATAAAATATATCTCGTGACTACAGACATCGATTACTAAGGGGTAGCCCACCGAGTACGCCGGATTTAAATTTCCCACAATTTTTCTTTGTATTTAACTTAGTAACCCTAATGTTTGACATTTGTCATCTGCAGTCCTTGAAGTTATGAAAAATGAATCGCTGCACAAAAGCGCTGCGTTAAAAGTCCGTGGAATTGTTGGAAACCATATTAATTAATGAGCGCACCATTCCAGGATCAATTGAAACATTTAAGGAAGCTGGTTCGGTTATATCGCACCCTCATCATGTGCGATCTGCCGAAAACGTTGCGTTCGCTGAGAATATCAATGAATGTCCAGAAACATCAACACGTCTTCGTACTCAAGAATAGAACCAGATTGCAATAAGATCACGAAACTATTTGTAATTACTAATTGGGTGATGGATAACCAAACAGTGAATGATAATTTGTTTAAAAACATCATCTTCAGCTTCATTTGGATGGTTTTGTTAATAAGAGCTAAAAGAGCTAGTGTTTGGTGCGGATGATGCGCTGGAATCTACTTTATGAATCAATAATAATTGCTCGATTAAGTAATAGTTTACTGTTATAAAAAATAACGTATCCGATAGGCCACCCTTGACAATCATTACTTTAGCCAACCAGAATTTTGCCAAATCCGAAGGTGCTCCAACTGCCTACAACAATTTTTAACATACATTGTCTTGACATGGCGCCTGTCCTTTTACTTTCCTATCCCAAAGGAAGATATACAGTGGTAGTCCTAAAAGTTTCAAGCCTCAACATAAAGATGGCGCTACTCGTCTAAAATATTCTAATAATACAATGCGTATGCATTGAAAGATACTTTTGAAAATTCGGGCCATGTTGGAGGGTCGGTTGTTGTTTAGCAGTCATTTGTGACAGTCATCAGTGTTTCTGCAATAATGGAAAAAATCGAAGATAGAACCGTGCATTTGAAAAGCAATACGCCTACACAAATTAAAGCCGAGATGAGCGCTGCTTACGGGGACTCTGTACCATCATTCCCTACAGTGAAATTTTAGGCCGCACTGCAACCACTGCCTATAAAATGGGAAAAGTCCACCGAACAATGCTTGACGATCGTCGAATTAAAGCTAGAGAGATAATAGAGACTGTGAGCATTTCGAAAGAACGTTTTGACTGAAGATTTGGACTTAACATCCTATTTTCCTTTTCTGAAAAAATACAAAATGGTTAAACAAACCTTAAGTAAAAAACTAGTACATTGCTTAACTAATTCAATAAAGATACTATCGGATAACTCACATTTCAAATCATTATAGGTATCTACAGTACTCCAACAATATTATTTCCCATCTTCATCGCCAATAATAGCACCTACATTTCCCACGGAAGACATTTTCAATGCGTATAACTGTACATACGCACGACATCAAACCGAAACATTCAACTAGAATTATTATACAACTGCTCGTGAATAATTTTGCTTCGGCATGACACACTTTCAAAATCGGATATCCTCCAGAACTGACATAACGCACAGCTCGAATGCGAATTATGCATGGACGTGATGTTTAAACCATTAGGTTTACGCCGACATGTATCTAATCATGAAACCGTTCGTCGTAAACTTAATGCTATTGCTACGAATGTACAGATAGGATGAATAATTCGGGCCGAATTTCATTATTCTAAATGATTTGATTCGACCGTAATTTTAGGTAATATCTGAATTATTTGAAGATATGAACACTTAGCAAGGGAGATTGCAGTTTTAATTAACAGTAGAATGTCTTTAGCCGAATAACAAATGGGTACTGGAGGTCTCCAGCTATTGACATTTTCTAACATAGTCTCTGAAGAATTAATTGACCATTTTATTAAACTAATTTGGTTTGGAATTTGCAGAATTAAGACCCGATTTGAGTGAAATTTTATAAGTTTATAAATTTCTAGTAGATCGCAGATTTTTTATTTGTAAATTTCGTTTAAAGTTAAAAATTCTAAGGCATCGTAGATCCATTATGTCATCATACTAGTAAATAATAACCATTTAAAAAACAATTGTACTGTAAGGTAGCAATATTCAAATTCATCATGGATGACATCATATTCAATTAGTTTATGAACGGCTGAAAATTGCCGAAGTACAGCTTTCTGTGTATAGACAGAATTGTCCATAGATAAAACTACATAGAAACAAAGGATAAATAAATAATTGGCAAACAGCAGATCTACACGCAGTGATGTTCTTCATGGGGTTCTCTTAATTTTTTTTTAATATTGTAAAATATTTCCTCGGTATTTATTTTAAGGACTTCTTTTTCTTGATCCTAGAGAGGCTCTTCATAAAGTTTGTTAGAGATTTTATAATAAAATACTATTTAACGTGTCGATACATTTTTTTGTCTTCTTCAGAAACAATTTTTTTATGTTATACGCTCCTTGTAAAGAAAATATTTTGTTGAAAGCAATAAGTACATCAGTATGTATAATTCTTTCGCCACTTCCTATATATCCTCAATGACTAGAGACTCCTTAATATCAAAAAAGGAAATGGCCCCAGAAGTGTGGGTTTTACCTTAAATTTAACATTTTTATTTTATTTTTTGTGTTTTACTTCTTCAAGTAATTTATTGTACAATTTTGGTCACCTGTAGTCGATTGCCTTCTGAAAACGTGTCAGTCTGTGATACGGAACTCTGATCTCGTTTCTCCCTCTAGTTTGATAACTATGAAGCCTTTATTTAAGAGAAATACCACTTTGTTATGGTGGACATGGGTGACAGTAGCCAAAATAAATTCCGATGGGAAGGTGAAATTCTGTTCTCTATTCAAATGTTTTGCAACTGTCTATAAATTCAGTTGCACAAGGATAAAGGGTGAGAGAAGTTTGCGAAATATGTCGCCCTCGCTGCTCATTGAGTAGATCAAATCAAAAGGCATCGATGAAAATACACAGGAGATTTATCGCTGCGAGCCGACACGAATATATCGTGAACAAGACCAGATTTTACATTTTGTCAATATTTACTTTTAATTTGTTTGCGGCAAACCAATCTCCAGCATCCTTAATAACAGCTTTTGATTTTTAACGATTGCCGTTGTAACAATTTTTGTCCTTTATATAAGGTAGTCGCTTGTCCAAATATTCTATTACCATTTATTCGCTACTACAAACCCTAAATTAGATATTAAATTTAGTTTACCTATCAACATTTACATATACAACGCTGTCATGCTAGGCCGATGGTAAAACTGGTTCATTTTTTTGTTCCGGTACAAAAACATGAACATATGTTCTGTTCGTATTACATGAATTCTATCAAGAAACTTTATATAGGATTTCATAACACATACCGCACATATTCCCAACTTCATACCATTATTAAACGCGGCTAGAATTGTTAAACGCACTTTTTGATTTCCAATCGAGTTTCATCGAGGAATAACCTTGAGTTTTATTAACGATTATGTATAAAGCCCTTATCAGAATGGGTGCGATAAGGATTGCGATACTGTAATAAATCCATGGTCCATATTATTGGCGCATTGTTACGATTGCTATTGTTGTACCGTAGTGATATTTTTATAATAGGTTAATAAATTATTTCCCAAGTTTTGGTTTGGTATTCGGTAATTTGAAAAAAAAGCATTTAGGCTTTCTCAGGACAAGAGTAATTTAAGTTACCATTACTGATCATTTTATTTATGGTTTTGTTGATTTAATTCGTGGCAAATGTTAATTCCAAAAGTTTTGTTCTTCGGTTAACTCAATTTAAAGGAAAACTGTGCAGATACAATGATATTTTAATAGCTTTAGAAACCAAATATATGTAAATTGAATTGAATCATGAATCTAAATAAACCTTCAAAATAATGTACATTAATAATTTAAAACAATAGGAAAACTTTAAGATAAATGCATAAAAAAACTATAATTTTCGGTAATATACACAAAAAGTTAATTGCAGAAACAAGTGGGTCGTTATTTCAGTTCTTTTGTCTACATTTCAGGCACCGGAACTTTCCTAAAAATATATTATGAGTGAGTATATTCGCATTTATTCTAATAGACTGTTTTCTAACCTTGAACAAAGCAACCTCGAACAAAGCAAGAAAAAAATCATTAAGTAGGTTTATTAATTATAACGCAGAAAATCATGTTGTCTGACTTTTAAAGAAGAAAATGTCACATTGACTAGTATAATAATGGTCGTATCTACCGTTGCTATTCTGCGTCATATCAAACTGCTGAGTGGGCGAAGTTAATATTTGCGACGACTGCCGATCGGCGATGTATGTGTCCACAAGAGGTAAATATAGCTCCTGCGTTGTGTAATAATTTTAAAAATTATTTTACCTCTGCCTGTCTTACTGTGGTAGATGTTGAACGATCTTTCTCAAGATATAAGAACACTGCGTACATACTTAACCGAGAGAAATGTGGAAGTATATTTGATGCTGTAAACGTTAACTGTAACTGTTAAGAAGGCACGTTTTTAAGTTTTACAATGTAAAAACATTGAACTATTAATTGTTAATTCGCCGAAAATAGAAACGCACCTTTTTTTCTAAGAACGTTAACTAACTTCTGCGGTTAAAAAATTAGGACTTTAGAAAGTCTGTGTATAAGGAAGTTACTGCGGGTACTTGCTATTATTATTGTTTAAAAAATAGTAACTGTTGTCACAACCAGCCTGAGTGGCTCTATTAATGAAGATTTTTATTCGACTGATTCTTTTTTCATCGAATGCAATCAGACGGACTGATAAGCAAAAACCATTGCTACTGTAAAATTGAAGTTACATAAAGCAGGGAAACAATAATAATAATAGTCTTTATTGTCCAACAGTAAACACCTTTTATAAGACAAAATAATACTATGTAAGGTGCAGATTAGATCAAACAACCCAGCAGATCATTTGTTAATGAAAACGATATAACATACATATTAGATTAAATGCGGTAAACAATTATTAAAGGTGTTACGCCTAATAATCGCGAATCAGGCTGTGGATGTGTACATAGAATTTAGTCCAATAAGGAGGTCACTGCACAAACATCCATTAACTAATTGCATATACTCTCGTCATTTCCAATAATCATTTTCCAATTAGTTTAACGGTTAACGTGCAAGATAAGCAACTTAATACCGTTTATAATTGTTATTACTACCGACTGGAACAACTACTCCAGTTGTATTACCGCAGCTATTCTTTTGTCCGATTTCCCACAACTTCAATACAACTTCCTGCTTTTCGAGAAAGATGTACGTTAGCAAACCAAAGCCGAGTACGTAGACCGGTAACACGTCAAGAAACTAGAGCACCAACAAACGGGTCTTATTTATTTATACTTGTAAGTATGAATATGTTGTGTGGACTTCGCATTCCATAAAGCCATAAAAAACATCTAGACCGCTCGGTTCTGGTTTGAATTACGCTTTCCCCTTAACAAACAGCACATATTACCTGTTGCGGTCTCCATCTATGTATATATTTATAGACACTTGCCTAGGTATTCAGATCAAAGAATGTGTGAGATTCGTTAAGAACCTTACGTACCATATCTTAGCGTCTGCTATATTCCTATCTTAATCGATCAAATGTAGTACAGATAATTTAATTTAGCAACTTTTTTGTAAGAGCAGCAAATATCTAATTATTGTATTCTAAAATCTATAAGCCTTTACCAAAGATCTAGCCGTTTTTTTTTTATTCAAATTCAGTAACCAGACATAGCAGAGCAATTACTTTTCTTCTAAGAACGATTATTATTGTTATATTAGAGTAAATTGAATCGATTGCTGCTGCGTAATAAATACTTTCACTTTCATTTAATAATCAGACATTAGGTCAATAATACTTTATTTCGACACTAACATTTAACGAAACAGTATTTAAAATAGCTTTTCACATTGTTATTTATTTAGATCCTTCAAAAATATTCTTCAATTATTCAATATTCCTAAATACTAAAAAAATTTTGTACTGGTAGGCAGTTCCATATAACCTATGTTATTAAAATTATTTAAGAAAAGGACGTCTTAATTCTAGTTAATAATAGTTCAGCGACATTTAGGTTTAATTATTAGAACAAAATATATCGATAGCATCATGATATTGATAAGAAGCTAACCATAAAGTAAAAAGACACTTTACAGGATCCCAACGTACGTCATACGTAAGTTGCTTACGACATCATTGAGTATACCTCGGCATAGTGCACTACCTTCAAGATATTAAAAGTTCAGAATATCTCTTAGTCCTTCTTATCGGATTAGAGCTTTATTTAATTTGGCAGTGAAAGTGTTTATGTTTTCTTTCAATTTTAAGTTTCCTTGAATTGTAAGGCTTAAGAATTTCAATGAGTTTTGACGTGTATGCCATTTAAAATGGTGCTAGGGGGGAAAAGTTGCTTCGCTGCTTATCGATCACTCTGTATATCCAGAAATAGTTCTGAAGATACCTTATGATGTCAGTTAAATTTATGAAAATGTTGACCTTGTACCATTTACACAGTAGACACAATTCTAAAATTCCTAAAGATTAGAACACCTTGTGTGCACTACGGAATATTAAATGCAAAAAACTATGTTCAAGTGGAATATTTATAGAAAATACCCCAATGTATAAAAAACTGCTTTTATTATAAATAAACATCAGGTTTTAATTGAACATCTAAATTGCAAATTATAAATTAAATTTATTGCATAATATCAAATAACATGAAATTATCGTTTCCTGTAGCAGAGCTATTCGCTCTCCTTCCTTCCTTCTTGTTTGGTTTCGAAAATATTGAAATTCCTTCACAATTAGTCTGCCAGCACAGGCAAATCTGTTCAGCGTTCCATCTCGTCTTTTATAACACTGCTAAACATTAGCACTCCGTAAATTCACGCGCTGTTGCAGCTTTCTATTTATAATAAAAACTTTAAAGCTCCCATAATAATGGAATCATACGGATTCACAATGGAATGAACATTTGCAGTCGATAATAAGATATACGACACTGTACGTACTAAGACCTTACTTAAAAATGTGAATACTAATCATCACTGTTACGCTTGAAGAATTCTGAACTAGTAGTAAGAGTGAGTCATCTCTACCACCTTGAAAGATTCTGCTTTTATAAATGCGGATTTTTCAAAATGAGTTTTTTTGGAGGAAACTTTAACATCATATAGAAATATACAGGTTGTCTCACTAGTTCGTAGTTACTCAAAGTTTTATTTTTCGTGGAACATGCTAATATATATCATTTTTGGAATCCTCTCCAAATTCCAAGACAAAAAATAACGATTCACTTATTATCCTAAAGCTAATTTTTTTTTAAATGGAACGTATTTTAATTTTGAATTTTTGGCAAAATTTTAAAATCAACCATTTTTTGAACCGGACCGGTGTTAATGTTTATTTTGTAAGTTTGCTACGACGAAAACAAGTAAGTCATTGGAACAACTATTGAGTAAGATGACATTTAATAATAATTGTATCCACAACAAAATTAAGCATCAGCTTCATCAAATTCAGAAGTGAATAAGTGTACATTTGGACGTTCGAACGTTTCTTAAAGTAACTTTCTTTTCCGTGTTCATTATTCACATTATTCCTTAACGCATTCTACCCTTCTACAGGATGTATAGCTTTGGTGGAGTTGAGTCATCTGGAACTGGTCTTTCACAAATGTCTTCAATTTTTTCCACTATTGGTCTTATTTTCAAATTTCTGAACTTATCTATTTTTGTTTTATTTTCAATTCTTCACGAAAATCTCATTTCTACGGCTGATATTTTACTTTTGTATCTTTCTTGTATATTCCATGTCTCCGCTCCATATATCAGTATCGATGTTACTACTTTCTTGAATATTTCTATTCTTTATTTCTTTCTTACCCAAAAATGAGTTTTTGTTACTGTTAAATAATTTTCCTCCAGTTGTTACTCTTTCTTTTACTTCTTTATCTGTTCTTCCATCTCCTGTTAATGTCAATCCTAAATACTTGAATTTGTGTTCTTGCTCCAGTCTTTCATTTCTTATCTTTATTACATGTTATTGTTGAAGACATAATCTTGAAAAGTCAATACTATTTTCCATCTACTCCCGTAATTGTATCTCACCTTTCTTGATCTACTAGCATCTATTACAAAGAAAATCTGAAAAGTCATCTCTAATCACAACAACATGCGCTATTGTGCCCTAGTAGTTTTATGTGCGTTACAATTAAAGAAAATGTCGATTTAAACGATATTAATAAAAACTAGAGAACACATTCGTCAATAAAATGTTGGCTTTTTCAACATTTTATTGATCAAATCCTTAATGATCTCTTTCCTAACCGATATCGTTAACATATTTGCAAAAGCTGATTATCAAACATGTGTTTCATTAGTAGTACTCCCGGGATTCTGGTTACTGGATTTCTTGTCGGCAACCAAATTAATATTATTGAGAAATTATAATTGGCATTTCCCATGAATGAATTATTAAAATTAAACTGAATTACAGAGACAAACATTATACTTTACGCTTTATTAAATTTAATTCTAATTAACTCGTCTATTTGCCACATTTAATAGCTAATTCAATTCCATACGCCTCGCCGGCAAAAAATAAACATAAAACACATGTTATATCCATTCCATCGTTTGTACAGTAGCCTGTCAGATGCGAATACAGCACTCCGGAACGTGGCACCGACAGCAACGGCTTGTCCTACAAATGACCAAATTTGTATTTCAACGAGAGAACGCTCTATAAATAAAAGCTTCGCTTCGAAAAGCACACCCATATGCCTACATTCGCGCCGTAAACTCCTATTTGTGTATAAATTAAAAGAGGCAAGCGCGTTCCTACAGTAATTCAGCAATTTATATCTATTAAAACCGAAATAGAATTTTCGCGTTCTGTCGGTTAGCAGATGATGTGTATTGTACGCAGACACGTATGGCTATAGCGAGAGAGGTGAAGCATTAAAGTCCGTTAAAAGTTCGCATAGCGAATTGCGTTTACCCATTGAATGCTATTAGTACATGTACATTCGGAACTATACTCAGTGTAACTTGCGAGTCCTTGAACGAATACGTACCCAGTCAAGGAAATGACTAGTTAATTCGGTATTGCATACAAGCCATTAAGTACACAATAAGCTGTCGGTAAATGATTTCAGTTGTTCATTCAATAGAATTATTTTGTTTTCGTTTTGTTATTCCAAGAAAAGTCCCCGCAGTAACAGGCAACATGAATATTTTAATTTTACTTTATGTAACAATATAACTAGTTTAATAGAGTATTCCCTCGGCATTCGTCAAATTTGGAGCAAGGAAAACTACGGAGACCTTTAGTCTGAGAGTGACGAGCTCGGGGTTAGAACCCGATATCCCGAGATCGCTAGTACAGCGCGCTAGACACTGCGCCACCGGTCCCGTGATAGATAATATAAGATAGTGGTGAGACATTTCTCACACTAAAAGACAAAAAGAAAGATATTCAATTTTAACGTTTTTAATTTCATTAAATATGGTGTCTACATCAAGACCAATGCTAAATTACACCACCGAAGAAATAATTCTATATAAAAAAGCAATCTACTATCCCCTTTTTACTGAAAAAAATAATTAATAAACATTTCAGCGAATACAACAAAGAAAAATCTAAAGACAAAGTACGGAAGCAGCACCGGGTCACTCATACTAAAATAATTAACAATGGGGAGAGTTGATATTGGATATGTTATCTATGGGATAATGACTGAAATAATACTATACATCAATCTTTTCATTCTAATAAAATTTTAATTGTCGAATTGCAATGGCAATACTTTTGTAATATAAAGCTTGTTCCGTCGAAAGGGTAAGTTAGTGTCAGATTATTGCATTCTTAGTAGTTACATATACAATACTAAAAAAGCAATAATCTGCGCTTACTAAAATGAACGGATCTTTCTAGCATACAACATTAAGCCACTCTTTCGATTCTAAAAATATTTAATAGTAATAATTAATTTAATTTAATAATATTAATTAATTTAATGGTAATAATTAATAATAAATTAAATTAAATTAATAATAAAGTATATTACTTTGAATAAAAGAAAACTTACAAATATTACAAAACAAAAGTTCGCAGAAACTAACCTTATAACAATTAATAAATCTAAACGACCACACTTCCACTTAAAATAGAGGATAACGTAGTAAAACTAAAAACAAAGCTCCACACGATTATACAGCACGAAGAGTATTACACTTAAGGAATGAAAAATACGTTCATCGGAGCTAGAGTCAAACACTAACAATAGAAATATATAACCTAAATGCTAATAAATATAAAACGAGTAGCATATCACATATTTCAAAACAAAATAAAACATACATTAAATAATGACAATATAAATTGAACAAACACAACCGGACTCGATAATGCTAGAAAACAAAACCGTTAGCCCGAAAAAGTAGTTCCCGCTGCGAAGATGGGGGATGAAAAAAACGACAACAGGACGCTATTTCCGTATGTAACATGTACATATTTTAAAATATAACATCTACTTCAGAAAATAAATTGGAATATTGTAAAAAGGAGTATTACTTGTAAATAGCAAAATAAATATAACTCTTAGCTAGTAGTAGTAGCAAATACACTCAAACTGAATGAAGAAACTCCATTAAGTAAAAGTCCAGAAAATATCTTTCTTGACATTCGATAACGAGTATAAGTAGGTAAATAGCCTGTTGAGATGAATTCGATTTCAATGCGTCATAAATTGAAACAGTAATGACATGTCGCAGTGTTTCACACCCTGGCCAAAATTAACCAGAACCTGCTATTTCCAAATAACCAACAACCCGATTTAAAGTACAAAATTGCGTATCACTGATATATTTTCTAACTTACAGTACATTTGATTGTAAGACGATTTCAGTTGATTTAATCTATTTGTAGCGGCCTTAATTACTCCAATTCTAAAAATATAATTGCTTCTATTTTTCAATTGTACCAATCCGTGACACCATTTATAGTACAATGAGCTCTAAATAATTCTTACTAGATAGAGATGTTCTTGAATCTGATTTAAAATTTAAAAAAGTCTGAAATTGCGCAATATTGCTGGTGGTGTCAATTGCTCTTATAATTATTAAAATCAAATATTTATAGATATCGTCTCACTTTACACACTACGTTATTTTAGTGCGAACTTCTAACTTTGCGGCTTATAATGGCGTTTTTCGTTCATTTACTTCTTTCTTCAAGACATATTGTCACCAATATTGAAAGATGTATCTCTATCTCATCAGTAATCTTGCATCTTGACACTTTGCACATATTCTTGGCAATTTTCTAAATAATGAACATAATCTACAAACAACCTATTAGGGAATAAAACATAAGCGTCAGAAAATTCATTTCTCCCGATAAATTTTCAAAAAAGTGCGATATTTCTTTCACAAAGCTATGTTTAGAAATAAGAGAAGATTATGCCTAATATATGCTTTTAAGCATTTTGATAAAGTGCTTGCTTGGAGGACTTTGTAATACCTTGCAATAAAACTCTTTATCATATTGCTAATTATTATGTTCCGTTTTACTAGGCAGGTCAAAATTCTACCATGTTCTCCTCGGCCATGCTTTAGCTGCGATCCCAATAGTAATAAAACTAACAACCTGCAATATAACCATAATAAATAGACTAAATTACCTCCCTCTCAAGGAGAAGATCGAAAAAAAAAGCAAAGAAAGAAAATAAAATTAAGAATCAAAAGAATCAAAAATTAAGTCCCAAAAGAAACACTAAAGAAGGCCAAAAATCGCCTTTACAATTAAAAAGGTTTTAATGCCTAAAATAGTACTTACCGATAGCTAAATTTTGCAATGTTAAAGAATTGGCCAAAACGAGCAATCCCCACTATCTTCTCGGCTACCTAGAATTGTGCATAACCGAGTTCTTCTTAATAGATAAAATGTTCTGTTTTATGATTCCAAGTTAATTAATTTCGCATTAAACCACACTACATACAAGATTTTTCCGTCCTTTCTCCTGTTTGTTTTTATCAAAATCCAACGTACGCTTTTAATTTAAAAAGGATAACTATCGCTGCTGACTATATTCTCTCCTTTAATAACGTGTTAGACATGAATGCAAAAATTAATTGCGAGGGAAGAGCGGCCAACATCCCTTCACCTCAACTACCTACAATAAAAATGTAAAGACTAATAAGCCTGATGGCCTGAGCCAAATGATCAACAGGCATGATAAAACCATAACAGTATACGCTAACCTATTTAGTTCATAATATTAAATCTTAAATTGCAATTTTAAAAAAGAGAACGTTATGTCTGGTATAGGTGGATGAAAAGCTTATATTTCTATCCTAAACTTTAAAAAAAATAACTTCTACACATTGTATAACTGCGAGGTATAAAAAATTTAATTCCTTCTAATTTGTAATAGACTCCTTAGATGATCTAAGCAACAATTATTGCCTGCAGAGAGACGTAATTCTTAGGTCACACAAATTGAGCGTAATAGGTATTGAGATCATCGCCTCTCCTATTTATTCAAGCATCGACGTCATAATAGCGTATATATGTATATACTTTACTGTAAACAATGCAATTTTATTCTAGCAGAAGAACATGTTGTGTTGTTACCAGCGTCGAAAAGCTACTGAAGTGTTATTGCACCTCACGGTGATTAGAAAGTATGAACTCGAAACGGTATTAACAAATTGTAAAAGTATCAGGGATTTTTAACAATAATTCTCGTTTTTTCAAGAGCATTTCCTTAACGGCGATAGCGGTCATTCTCTTTCTATTATCCATAGTTAACGCTCGACGAATTAAATTAACCGCTACTCTATTACAACGTTCTTTTTCTTTCTTATCCGGCTGTAATTACCTGTATCAATCCCATTTATTCTCACTAGAGGAAATACCTGAAGAGAAAGTGTATTACTTCTTTATTTTTTGAACACAGTGCAGCTACTGTACATAAATAAATAATTGATTCACTTGCCGCGATTCGAATACGTAATAAATTTAGTTAAATAAATATTTACTCTTACACTTAACGGTAGAAAAGGTTTTGATTGTATGTATAATAAATGTAGTTTTCTAGGAACATGTGTGAATGACAGTATCTGGTAAAGACATTCTCATTGCCGAATTAATTGCTAAACCGCTTGTACAGAAGTAAGTTTTTCCAATTTAGGTTTCTGTTTAAGGTATTCTAATCGTAAAATTGGAAATTGAACTTCTCGTCTCTGTTAAGCTTGTCAGTTACGCTAACTAAATCCGATATGGTTTAAAACGGTGAAATACTAACCTGTATACAGTGAAATTAGCGTACGTAAGTTTCTAATTTCTAATCAATTCTAATGATGCAGAAATGTATACTCTATACCGCAAATTTACATATGGTTCCAACAAAAGATGCAAGATTCTAACTTTATCACTTAGAGGCGTTTAATATGATTGGTGTTCGTGAATATAAACACTATGATTCAAAATACATACAGATTCTAAATCACTTAAATCCAACAAATTTAACAGTTCGAAGGCTCAGTGGTGAGTGTGAAATCGAGTCCTACCAAAGTTAAGTGGCAGACATGTCTGATGGATCCGGTACAACCCTAAGTCACACACACACACAGTGAAGTTGTTGTTTTTTAAAGAACATTGCAGCTTATACACTAAAAAACGTCGAAGCAATTTCAAAACGTAACTTTCTTTTTAATAATCTTGTATTGTTTAAAATCGGAAAGTGGCATAGGTGACTGATACTTTTTTAGAGTGCCAGAAATTAAACATTCAGTTGTAAGTATAAAATAGATTGCTACATTTTCATATATTGAAGGTAATGAGCTTCCCCCCAATTGAAACCAAAATCGTAGAAGCCTAGTCAGAGAACTTTTAACAAGTAAGGAAGCTTTCAAGACTTACCGAAATCTTTGTAGAACCAGTTAAAAGGATATTGTATTGAAAGAAAGAATTTGTTACTGACTGTAAGTAAGATTCTGTTTGAAATCGGTGTTAACTTATAAAATCCTCGCGGAGTTTAGTGCCTTTGCTTAGCTTAACACAATCAATCAAAACAAACAATGGGAAGCAGAGGCAAATCATGGAAACGGACAGGTGAAAACATATATAATCCATTTCATTTAATAAAAAATAAAGTGGGTCGAGAACACAAATGTACATACAAGTTCTCAAACCAAGTCAATGAAGGAGATGAGGATTAACAACTTAAAGTGTTTCAATAAATATAAAAAAGCCCAAATAATTATATCTAAATAACAAAGAAAATACAAGAAAGCATTCAGTATGTTACAAAAGCATATTATCCTACCTCAAAAGCTTTTCAATGGGTTTCTAAATTCTACATTTAAAACCCTCCATTTTTAATAAATAACGTAAATAAATACGTTTCATTAAAAATTGTTACTTACCCTAAAAAATATTATTAAAATAAATAAATGCTCATAGAAACAATATCTACTTTTCAGAATATTGAAGTAAGAAAGTATGGCTGTAACATTTACCATTGATTATCAAAAAAGAAATGTAAAAATTATTCAGGAAGCAATTGAAAATTAACTTTTCCTTATATAAGTTTTTTCTTTCTGAATGATAATACTAAAAGTACTCTTCCTGCAATTTATTTAATAATAACGCCTATTTATGAAAGACCCAAGACATAACGCAATGTACCGTTAGAAGTACGCACATATTGCAATAAAACTAAAAACTAAAAATACGGCGAAAGTATATCTAGCAAGAGCAGCAGCGCTCAAACGCAATTATTACTTATCTGTGTAAAATAATTTTGATTAGCGCAAAGTTTCACGTCAATGTGTAAATATCGCCTGTCTGATTATAATTACCATTATTTCCTATACGTGTAGATGTGCGCAGATAAATCAACAATGTCAACCTGCACAAACGACAAATTGACGACGATCTTAATAAAATATCGTTAATTGGGTTCATTTGCATACACGAATAGTTTAATATCGGCTCCTTAGATAGTCGTAATCGTCGCGTGGTCGTTAAGTAAACACGAAGCGTAAATTATAGACTCGACGAAGAAGCGGTAGTGAGGCTCAGATATCTATCTACGTGTTTTTTATTATGACAGGTACGGAGATATCATTGTTTGTACAAGCGTAACATTGTTATGCAATATACTCGTCTGTACCTATTAGAGTATAGTTCGAGGTAAATCTGAATTAATCGGATAAGACATTGTGTGTGGACTTGAATGGCTTCTACCTTGACATCCAAACGTGGATGATTTACGTCTGGGCGTACGAAGATAATTGGCTACAAATTAAGATAATACTGCTCGTAAAACCTATTCAGTTAATAATATTTAGGTGATTAGGTAACAACATTGTAATGAATTAGATAATTATATAAAGCACTCCTACGATTTACCCAAAAGTCCTTTGAAAATCTTAGGACCAATGCATTATTGATTCTAGGACGGTGTCCGAAACAAGCAAGTCTTCTAAAATGATTGTTCGAATATGCTATTTATTATTTTTCTTGTACACATTGTGTGTCATTTTCTTACTGTTTAGAAGATACAGGACGTCCTTAATTAAAAAATCAACTACCCTCGTGAATTCTTATCCTGTCACCGTATTCAATCTCAACCTCCTTTGCATTCAAATGAGCTATTTTCTATATTATTGCATTTTTAATTGATTTGATAAAACTTGCAACAGATAAGCTCCAATTTGACAGTTTCTTTTGAAATGGAAGTGATGATATTGATGATTGACAAGATTGTATCCAAGATTTCCAAACATTAACGGTTTAATTTAGAGTCCTTTCAGTTTATTAGGATAAACATCATATAGAACACAACAGAATCAACTGCCCATCACTGCTTCTATGTCTTAACCTCAGTTTCGTTCACGTTAGCGTAGTACCTCTAACAAGAATAAACACAACACGGAAATCTCCTATTTATACAATGTCATAAGATCATATCATATCATAAGATTTTGCCTCAAGTAGATATTACCTTATCCTCCTTAAGCGAATTAAAAGATACAGTTGCTAAAATTTAGCAGGTGTATCTTTTAGATGCAATAGAAAAACTTCATTTCCAATTCCAGCGCGGTATGTAGTTGAGGTTGTGCAAATGTAAAAAAAATTGAGCTCCGGAGAATAGCGGGAACAATTCTTGAGTATTTTTCCTCTCAAGAAGCCAATGAATCTAGGCTTAAACGAATGTTGATATAAATCTGAATACTAAGCCATTTAGCTAGCAAATATCATCAAAGAACCAACCTAAACATTAAAAACACCATCAGGGATGTCGTTAACATTAACTACACTCTAAAATATGTATATTAATTACCATCAAAAGGTTGCAACGTATATCCCAATTTAACAACGAAACGAAAAAACCATAATAGTATTTTTTCCGAGCACATCCGAGCTTTAAATTAATTATTCCGGAGCATGACAGAATCAGACGCAAAGGACGGGCTCTTCATTTTTCCTGCTGTCCCCGGGTACCGGGCGTTGTTGCCGGATAGGCAACCCTCGCTTGACCGAACAAGCGCCCGCTAAAAAACAACAATTCTCGTATTTAAAGCTCCCGTTTTTATACTTAAATTAATGAATTAGTCCGCCCGGATTTTTCATGAATATTTATTCTATAATTCCTCTGCAGAGACAGCGACGCCGTGTCGAGACGCCGGCCAGCATCCTCTTTAATAATTCGATGATAATATTAGCGAACCACTATGACCCATTATAAGAGGCTTGCAGTTGTATTAAATGAGATCCTGCGGGAAACGAAAGCGAACGGAAATAGAACGTGATGGAATTATTTCGTTTCGTTGCTGTCGTTTTTCTTTCCTAGTTTCATTGAAAGAAATATCGTAGCAGGTTGTGAATGTAAATGGACCGGCAGAATTTCTTTAAAATTTGTAAATGAATTTTCATTACTGACAAAATAATAGTGCACTAGACGCTTCTTTTAAATACAGTTTATATTTTATAAAGTTGAGTATAAAAAACACCAACGACACTTTCGACATAATTTATAAGCAAGCTTAAAAACACTCAAAAATGTGGTAGTACTAAGAACTAAAGCCAATTGAGCCATTGAAAATTGTTCCATAGAAGATGAAAAACAAAAATGCTAATTACATATTATTAAGAATTTTTCTAAAAGTGTGATTTTTTAAGTACTTCCTCTACAAAACTAAAGTTTAATAATTGAAATATCTGGAAACACTGAAAAAACACCAGTTGTTTTCTCCAAAGCAATATATGGAACATATGACTATTCTCTAAGCCAAACAAAGCTATTTCAGAGGGCAGGCTATTAAGAAAAGACTCAATTGAAGAAAGTATCCAAAATCAAAAAGTCTTCAACAAATTCAAAAAATTGAGGAATAATTTCAATTAAAACATCTAATGTGAATAATAACATTGCTTAAATCTACAACAAGTTTTGTATGTCGCCGGTGACGAAACTTGAGAAAATTTGGAAAAAAATATATAAACAATGAATGAAGTAAATTGAACTACTATAAATCGGTATTTCATGGAATATCGAATTTCATTCTTCAACGGTAACCTACCTAAAATGTCTTCAATCCTAATTTCAAAATATTACAGATGATTAAAAACAAACATTTCGTTAATTAAATGTAATTATTGATGAGGTTCTAAATTTATATACAGCATTATTGGATGATTTGATTGTAATAATTTAAAACGAAGACTTGATTGCTGCAACAAAATCAGTTACAACGCCGCATTCAAAGTTAAAGTTCTATTTTTCTAATTGAAATGCAGTCATTTACATAAGCAAATAGCTACATATTCAAATATGCCAATCCGTCGACATCACAATGAATTATTGAACAGATGTTCCTACTATCAATTGTAAGATGCAAATCGCAGTAAGCGATGACAAATCAATAGCAAATTCGAAGCGATTTCGTGCATGCTTCCTTGTAAGTCGAATACGCTATAAACTTCACGCCATGAAAACCACGTTGACCTTTAATCTTTAAATACCTGCTAATGCGACTAATACAAGGATATATCCAGCTTTGACGCGCTCCACATCCGAAACGCGGCAAAAATCTAAATGTGTATCAGTGAGATGGTGCGTATTAAAATAATTTCTAGTTTAGCTTCCCAGTTGCAGTTTATTCAACTGACCGGCCCGGACGACGGATGCAGTAATACAGTGGCCGCATATGTATATATCTGTAACATGTGCGTGTATACATGTATATGTTTAGACGTATTGATACAAGCTGACAGTTGCAAACGGAGTCATGACCAAACCACTGTCACATCCACGAACATATGAACTCATTTCCAGTTGTATACTGCATAGCTTGTATATGAGTAATTATATATGCAAAAGTGGTGTCATGTGAATGTAATGTAGTATTCAATCGTTCTCTTCGATCTGACAGAACAGACTAAGTGACTATATTAAGAAAGACAATTGTAACGTTGTTTTGCATATCTAACTTAAACCGTGATCTTTTATCAATTTAATTTTAATTTACTGTGAAGGTCCTTTGAAGGTTTTTTCAGTTACCTTTTGACTTCGGAAAGGAAATTTATATTTAACGAAAGTTAACTCCTTCAGCAGTTTAAATAAACAACAAATAATAACGTATTACGAGGATTAAAATCAAAGAATAAAAGCTAACCCCAAACTTTAACGTTATCCGAACGCGTCATGCACTTAAAACCCTGTGTTCATTTGAGTAACCAATACTTGAATTAAGCTTCTACTTGAAGTATAAAATAAACACTCCGATTTGCTTAGCCAAATACGTCTTCTCAAAAAGGCGACTCGAACTAGCTTCTTCGCTTTCTTGTTCCCAATAACATTTTCGAAATATCACGGTCGATCCACATTTTGAATATACAATATTTCAATTAGATTTTCTTTGTTTAAAAACATGATATTATAGCGTCTAATAGGCCATACGAGTTCGCGTTCTACAGCCTAACGCTCTGACTTTCTAAAGTACAGACAGGTAAAAACAACTTTACAATTTCTTACAAAGTGATATTTGTTTTGCGAAATTATGATAAAGAAACGATTGAATTTATTTTGTATATTTCTATAGGCAAATATTATATTAACAACGACCATTTACGACGTAAAGAAGATAGAATGAAGACGAGTTATTTAGCCGTTTCACTAGAATTATCGTTGAATGGAGATGAATCTCCCTAATAAAACGACAGGGCAACAGGAAGACGGGAACCCGAGACTACAATATTGGTTGAAGAAGCCTAGAAAGAGGCCAGACCGTCTGCGTCTTCCTAGAAATTGACTGAGCGAATATTGGCTAGCTAATATTATATAACAGCTACCTTCGATGTAATTTGTGATATGACGATATATATCGCATGTGCGCTAATGATACGCAGCTTCATCATTCATTTGCTGTTACGAATCAGATAGTTGTAAGTACTAATTTGATAAATGGGAGCTTCTAGACTCCAGGGATTATTTGATAGTTCTTTGGCACACTGGCTTACCAATAACCCAAGCAAAATAACTATAATTAGTAAACCTAAAAGTTGCGACAAGGTCTTTAAAGCAATCACTCATGGGAACACATTGCATGAAACAATTATATTCCTATTTGTTTGCCCAAACAAGTATTTAGCATCCATTTGACTCCGTTTATGTTTTGTTTTTGTTATGAGAGACAATGTATCACTCGGTAAATAAATAAATATAAGAATCACTAACAAATAGACTAAATCGTTATTATCCCTATAAATAGATAAGAACGCTAGCGTTCCATCCTTGGCTTTCTTAAAGACGAATAAAAAAATTGAATTAATAAAGAAAGTGCATTAAGAAAGCTTGAATAAGGCGTAACTATATATGTACATAACTACAGTTGCAAGTAGTAAAACAAACACACACGCAACTCATATGATTCGCGACAGAAATATGCGCTTGTATCACAACAGTTAACAGAAATCACAATGTCCATAGCAAAATGAAATGCATTTAATATTAGGAATTGATAAACCAGGAGTAGAATAAGAGTATTACAAAATGGACCTGTCGAATAGGTGTCTATAAATAAAAATTGGTTGGAGTGATACTTTAGCTTTCCCTCGATGACTCCGCTCATTCGTACAAATATTAGGATTTAGAACCTCCAGAGAATATTTAACACTTCTTTAGCAGATAAACAAGCGAACCCACTATTAGGCGTGTTTAGTAAACAAAATCGATGAAATAAACTGTTGGACAATAAAGATGTATTATTATTATTATTGTTATTCTATTGCTATTACTATTAGTATTACTATTATTATTGTTAAAGTAAATATTATTATTACTAAAAATGTGAAACAAGTATTACAGAAAAATAAAATAAACCTAAAGAAATTGCACAAGAACGCAAATCAGTTACAGGCGTCATTATTTGTACTTATATCTCTTGCAAAAGAATACGTAACGGAGATTAAAAAAAAAACCGAAACCGCAAAGTATTTCGCTATCCACCGACTGACAAGCGGCGCAAGAGAAAATATGGAATACCGCAATACCCAACTGTGAGTCATACTGTTTTGCACCAGCTCGTGTTTAATTAATAACCAGTGCGATAATACGATCGCTATAGCTATGCAATATGCATTTCCCTATTCTGATATTATCAGCTTGATCGTACATACAGATAAAAACATATAACAAATCTTGGCATCTTGCGTTCGAAATACTTTTATTGTACTTGCATAAATTAAAATAGGTTAGAAAAGAAATTCCTTCGATTTACACGGAAACTCTAGAATTTATTAAACCATGAAATTCTAATCATTACTTTTGCGAGGTTTCGTAAGTTTTATAGTGTTTCTATTTACGTAGGAAAAAAAGTATTAGGTAACATTATCCTTATTGGAACTTATGAAATGAATAGTGGTAACTATATAAGAATTATACAGTTTATGTACAATCACGTATTGTATACGTGTAACAGTCAATAATTAACAAATATGCAGATTCTTAACAATAACCTTCAGTAAAATTTCTCTTCATTTTAAACATTTGTAACCACCAAAGGAGCTTTAAGAAAATTAGTGTGAAGATATCTACCGAAACTAAGGCTCCAAAATGGATATATCGTAATTTCTACGTTGCAATGTAATTTAAAGCAAATTGAATATAATTTGTGCTACATTCATGTAGATTAATATTTTAGTAGTACTGTAAAAGTATACTTAAGAATTCTCACCACATTTGGAGACACGCGCGTTTGGTGTGTTGTTTCTGTTATTTCCTTTTTAAACAAGAGTACAGCATGAGTGTTCGCATCTTATTTACTTTTCCCATGAAATATTTCATTTGATGATAAGAATCATTGATACCTATTAGATAAGAATAAGAGTTTCAATGATTGCTGCTAGTAGAGATATTAGAAGCTACAGGTTTAAAAATCCATCGTGAAAATTTAGGAACGAATAAGGTCTCACACGTACATCGGATTACAAAGTTGCTTACTCTTCAACAAAAATTGCGTCGCCAGCAAATTTGTGAGTAGAACTTGGCGACTTGAAACGTGAATGTATCACTGGGACCCATTTACAACACGAAAATCCAGCGATTGCTTCATAAGCGATCTTCGCCGTCAAAAAGTAAGAACCTAGTCAAGAAAATAGATACGGTATTTTGGGATGCAGGGGAATATTATTAATTGAATATATGGGAAAGGACACTGCAATAAGAAGGAAAATCTGTGAGAAAAACAGTGAGACCGCCATTCAACAGGAAAGACTTGAAATAAGTGTGCGACCGTTAATGGAACATATGTTGAAAATTATTTTATTTTGTTTCCTAAATCTGGTTCTTCATGCTGCGGTACTCGCTTGCGCTCATAGTATAAATCAGTAAATGGCTGTTTAATAAAACTTTTCTTATTTTCAAGTTTATGGAATGTATTTTTTATAAAGAAAATAGTTTTTTTGATAAAGTTAATAAATGCAAAAAGACTCAATAATAAGAGTATAAAAAGAATCTATGAAAACTAAAGTATAGACGCAAACAAGAAAAGTATTGTTTTCTTTTATCAAGATCCCTAAAAAATTGAAATTAATTTATAAAAGATTCCAAGTGAAGCCGCTTTTATTGAGAAACCGAACTAAATAAATACAATGTTTGTAAGCTGTAAAGTTATGTGCAAAACAAGTTGACTATGCGCACAAAAACAATTCCAGAGCTGGGGATAAACTGTTTTAATATTTACCAATGATTGTTGCCCTCTACAGGAACTGGATGTTGTAAATAAATTGGTGTTCAACTCAGGATATAGAGCGTCAAACTTTAAAGAATCTTTTTTTTAATTACCCAATAACCGACCTCTATTGCCTCAGTTGTAAAGGCTCTTGACTGGCGCTGTAAGAATCCTACCAAAGTCAAATGGCAGATTTTTCTGGTGGGTACGGTTGATAATAATAAAGCCACACCCACAGAATTTTCACACTATATAATAATAAGACATGTTGCGATATAATTAGAAGTATATACACACATACACAGTACCGCGTACGTCATAAATATTCAAATTAAAGCGGATAAAAGATGTGAAACACTAACCAGAAGCAAAACATTGAAAAATAGGAGCGTTTAATGTCTCATCAAGCTTTTAGTGAGCTGTTCTCATAATTTGCGCTGTATATTTTGAATAAATGTTGTGTTTGTGTGTCTTTCCTATGTATAGATCTTACCTCGAAGTCGAAAGGGTTATTGCGGTTCATACTGCGTTATTGGCGCTGTAAAAAAATAATTAAGCAAAGAGAGGATTCTGATTAATTAAACAGGAAATTTATTGTATCTGCTTGGTATTTTATAACTGCAAAGATGTTGCTGTAACGCAGTTCCGAAACATGTTTCGCACAGATTTAATTTGGGCCATAAAATTTTATTATTATTCGACAGGTTTTCATCTTGTGTTGATTTATAACACGTAGAGATGCTTATTTTCGCACAGTGCCTGTGATGTATTCCTGCAGTGCTAAGGACGGCCCGAAGATAACAGACTTGATCCACGCTGTTATTTAATCTATTTTAATAACTCACTTTGTCAAATCAAATAAATATATGTAACAAAGTATGTTTCCGAAGATTCTTTTTATCTGTGCATAAAGAGGAAAAAAAGAGAAGAAATGAAGTAACCGGGAACTGGGAAAAATTTTAATTTTACAACACATACATAATATGGCTATGAATAGAATAGCACAAAGAAGTGCAAATGTCAAAACAGACATATTATACGGCTCTATTTGAAGCAATGATCTGTTCAAATATTTCTTAAACACCGACAATGTTTTAACTGACTTAACATATCGCGGCAGTTTATTATAAAATCTCGGGCAATTACATTCCAAATTATTTTCACTTAAGGTCAGTCAATGCTTTATAGAGTAAGACATCTATGAACGACAACAGATTACTCTTTAAGTAGATGACATTGAAATATTATCTTTACTCTTTACACTCCTAACGGCTAAATGGAAAGTGTACCATCGTATTCAATTGAAAGAAGAATAAAATAGTATTTTAAATATATTGTATTATTACAACATTATTATTTATTGCACATTGTTTTTTCTTCAGTTCTTAAATATTAAAAAGAATTAAGGTGCATCCTTCTTATTACACCGAGGCGATCCCCCACGGTTTTCTACACTGCAATCAAGTGATCTATAGTACCCTCTGGAGATCCCGCAGGAGATCCGTGACCTTTAAGAAGTCCAGAATTTTCTTCTCTCTTCTCTATGTTTGAGAGTTTTCCCGGGTTTTTTTTTCATGCTCCTAAGCCACTGGGTCTTGTACCGTTTTATACTTCGCAGTGGCCTATAAGGTATAGAGGAGTTTTCTCCTCAGGTACGAGTACCATTTTGTGTAGGAGCTTGTTTAGGTGTTGAGCAAGCAAAATAGAAAATCTTCATATATTGCACACTAACATACATAATACAAAGTTGCTTGAGTAATAAAACTTTGTAACTAATGAAAGTAATTTAATTCAAGGAAAAACGTCTCCTTCTTCATTCCAGAAGATACATTGTCACAAGGTCAGCAAGAACATATGGCAACCGTGAAAATAACTAAACAGTACCGAAAAAAAATCGTAGCATAATAGAACGGCAATAAATTAAAAAGAAAGGAATATCGCAGAAAGCTTGCTTTACTCTCACTTGATTAGATTTACAGAACGGTTGGCCAAGCTAAGCACAAGCCGAACATGCTCGCGTACCGGAGACGAAAAGAGCTTTAATTAAAAGCAACAGAATCCGGGGTCCGTCTGTAACACGCGCGTGATCTCTATTGTTCCTCTGCTAACTCGATCAATTGTAATAGATCACAGATGGTGGAAACTAAGATAAATGGTGAAGGTGGGATTGGGAAATTGGTGAGATATAAGTAGAGAAGGAAATCATTGCTGGGTGGTTGTTAAGATGAACTGATTTATGTATAACAATCCAAAGCTTTCAGGCTCGGCAATGCAATCCCCCTATTAAAGAAAATATGCTCATAAAGAAGCGGTGAAAAAAATGTCTGTGATTATTCCAGGATATTCTACACTATTATTTATATAATTCTTACTATTAACACGTTAATCAGAAGTATTAAGGCTGATAATTTCTATGTTGGAGGGCAGCTTAGTTATCAAAATACGTGCCGAGATCATTAACACATAATTAAATAGGAAATATCAGCGGGAAAACCTGTAATGTTCAAATTAACTCTACTACATCGGTGTAATTAGAGTGTAGTTAGCGTTGTTCGGTCACATGCACTAAGGTACGTTCAGGTAACAGCAACACTTCAGCTCCACCCAACATAATGTTGCAGCGGGTTATATAGCCAAATCTCCGCTGTTTGACTCTTTTCTATCCTGATACCTTTTATTCAGTAAATATATCCTGCAGCCAACGATGATCCCCGGGAAACGAAAACATAACTCTCCTCCTCCATAGTATATTCTTTCGGTTCTTAATATTCAAACTTGACCCTATTGTAATAATGAAAACGCCGCGTGTAAAATCACAGTCTAATGTGATTGATATACTGTCTAATTGCGGTGCATAAAGAATGACGTTCAGCCAATTATGCTCCGATAACTGTCAGAGTAATGCCTTTCCGACTCTTTTTTCGAGGTTACAGCGGTCTATTATATTTTCTCAAAGATGGCGACTAAATAACTTGTCTTCGCTACTTCTTCCTTCCATTAATCCTCATCTTTAATGTGACCTCTTCCTATAAACACGTAGAAGATGGGTTCTACTTTGTCTTTACAATAATTTCATAAATCAAATACCACCTTCAATCATCAAGGAAAGGAATGTCCTTATTTTATGGTTACGCAAACTCTGGTAGAATATTACACGCTATAATAACAACAAAACGCATCTAATATAAAGGAATTAAGTGATATAATTAGTTGAAAGAATATTAAATATCGTAGCTGGCGCTGATTTAATTAATTAATTAAAAATAAGCTCGGTCATTTGAAAAAACTCAGTTTCCTACGTGACAGGCTAGCATAGCTAGCTACAGCGCGCAAAGATGGAAGTTTTAGATTTAGATTAGTTGTTTTTGTCATCAATTAATTTTTTGTAAACTTTATTTATTAATTTAAACTGTCGAAGAGTATATAAGGGATACTCTCAAATTGATGACAAGGAAGATATATTTTAATTAAAACAAAAAAAAATCAATTTTCTGTGTGGTCTTAATAATAATTTCCGAAATTTCTTCTATTTCCCTAAATTCACTAGGCAACACGCACAACTACCCTGTTTTCCATTAAAAGCTGAGGGTTCTAATATGCCATACATTTTTAATTTTTTCTATTTTTCTTTTTTAGATAGTTTATAAATATAACAGAGAATTCTAGGAAGCTGAGATAGGTAGTTTTAACCAAGTAATGCTGCTAATACGGCTACTCATGGTATTTGTGGAATCGCTCACGGCAAAAGCAATGTGAGGAGAAAAACGCTAACCAACGAACATGTTTCTGCCTACTCGGCGTCATTTGCGTTGACTTGAGCAAATTCTCTATCTCACATCGCTATTTTCCTCTCGGCTATATCATTCTTTTTTAAAACAACGAGCCGAGTATATTTCTTATCGCCATCTATCTAAGAGACACACGTGTCTACCCTCCAGAAGTAGTTTTATATATTTTACATCTTTAAAGATCATAATTTCTCGGTGTGTATATAAATTCTATAATTATGTATTTAATAGAACACTTTAACTAAAGAAAAATTAAAAAGTCTTTCAACGTAAAAAATACTTTTTGTGAAAGTCGAATTCCATTATAAGCTGCAATTTCAAAATACTTTTTCCTTGTAAAAAAGCCGCGGCTTTATGACAATACTTAAATCGTTAAAAACATTCATATAACTAACCAATTTCAATATCGTTAATATCATCATATTACTAAGAATAATTTTTAAGCAAATTTTTGTAGTAAGTCATACTTCAACCAAAAGTAATATTGGTTTTGCCTGTGACTTTTCCAACATCCATATCCCTCATTCGTTACAGTAAAAACAATGTACATATACAAGAATGGTAAGTATCAGTTAAATTCATGACTCCTTTAAGCAAAACAGTACGCCGATGGATGTGATCGCGGTTAATGTTATCACACTGCACCGAAATAGATCCCGGTTATTATTTAAAATTAAATAAGAATCAAAGCTTTTTTTCTAAAAATTTATATTATTTGTTTGTTTACTATCTCTCAAGGGAAAAAAGATCTGTTACGGTTTGCATCGCTCGTAATTAACACGACCTGGTTGCTGTTATCAAAATCTCTACCAGCGCGGGTTGAAAAATTCGCAGCATTTCATAATACTCCTTTCTCCACATTTGTTCATAAAATATCACGCCGCTCTTGAGAATATGACTGTTGTAAAGACCTCCAATTGAATATATGATTCTCTAAGACTCAAAACACTCAATGCTGCATTATAAATTGTTTACTACATCGACACACCTAACTTTAATACAAAATTTCCCTTGTCCAGATGAAATCACCCCATATATTCTACCCGTATACATAATTTAGCTTACGCAACGCCAAAGGGTGGGGCTGAGACCTCCACCTGCATCCTGCATTCGCGTGCGGCTCGCAATTCGCAGGATCACCGTTATAGATTAATTTTCATAACGTAATGATGTTTTTTCATATCTAATATTTTATATAATGTGGAAGAGTTTATTTAATCGTGCTATAAAAATATTTAATAGGTATGTATGTAACACAGGAATTTTATAAAATAAAATATGGAGTCGTTTCTTTGTATATTTATTATAATTTTATACTTAATATAGCAATTTATTCTGGAACTAATTAAAGTATTTGCATTGAATATGTAAATATTGTATGCCTTATACATGTTATTTCAAGGTTACAATTATTTACCTTGTATCATTATTTTATTTTTTTTAATAACAGTTCCTTTAGTATATTTTTAAAATGTAGAAAAATTTAAAAGTAATTTAACGAAAAGCACATAATACATAGATATTTTTGGAATCCCATTACAGAGTACGCTATTATCAATATAAAACAGAATAGAATATTGACATAATGGACGTAATGGACGTAACTCAAATATTATACGAGACGACTAATAGAAATAAATAAGAAAAAGCAAACCTACCCAAATGATTAAAATAATGCTAATAATCAAATAAGAAGAAATAAGCTTTGGAGAACATCATAATTAATGAAATCGTTACGCTCTCCAGCTGTTCTGAATGGCAATAAAGAATTGAAACACACCGAAAACAAACCAGAATCAAAAATAGCGGCGCGGCGTTTAATGCGTTAACGAGGAACTGCATATCCATCCATACCTTCGCATGTTTTAGAGGTTGTGTCACTGAAAACGCGGGAACCGTGGGAGCCTATTTCGAAAGTTTAAAAATACCCAAATGGAAAAAAAAAGCCTATAATGAAATATCCCACGGGTGATGATGTTCGCGTTGCCAAAACATCAGTGATATATTTATTACGTTTAGGTGTTTCGTTTGAAAATTCTTGATTCATGCATTAAGATTCTCGCACTTTGTGTTATTGGCAATTTGTATACACAGACACACACACGTATTTCAGAATATAAGGACCGTGCAAATTGCGAAATATATTGCGCTAACAACGAACGAAGGCTTCGATGGGCTATTTTGAGGAATTTATAAAATTTAATGCGTGGATAGGTTGTTCGAAAAGACCATCAAATCAAATTAATATTAGACTTTTCATTTAAGCATTAGGGAAGCGGGGATGAATATTCATCGCAGGATCATACTGATCACATCTCTACTTCTACCACAACAGAAATATAAACACAACTGGTAGAATAGTGAGCTTCTACATAAAAAAACCATCTCACCTTCATCGTCTCACATAGTTGTTTCTTTTTAATTCCAGTCATATAATATTATTTTAACATTTAAAATACATCATTACTTTTTTGATTATGTGGAAATGCTTTTTGGCACCAATTAATTTCGTCAACGAAGGTACCACTGTATTGAGCAGAAAAATACGTTTGCAGCTTTGATGAGTACAGATGGATAGTTCCTAGCAGTATAGTATTTGCAATGCTGTAATTCATGCATTTTACGCTTTTTATTTTTTACCTTTTTTTTAGAAAATAATTTGCTAAATGATGGTGCATTTAGTATTTATTTATTTTTATTTTATTCTTGTTTTTTATTTTACATAATTTTCTGACAAGACTGTTTAATTAATAAGATCTTTGAATCATAATTTATATCTGAATAAAAATGTCCTTTTTTTAGATTTAGATTTACTTCTAAAATTTGCGTGTTTACTTGGTTTCTCTTTAGTTTATTTTCTATGATTTATTAAATACTTCTTGTTTTATTTAGAATATTTACTGTGTTATGTTGACTGATCCTTTGTGAGTCTTGTCTTAGAATCATTAAGTTTCCATTACATCAACTATCGATATTCCTCAACTTTATGTTCTGATCCACTTTTTCTAGGTGTCTCAATTATTATTCACTATAATCTGAAGATGGCATGAAATAGGAATTACTAGAGACAAGAATGTAACTATTAGAGAAGCATTTGCGCTAAGACTTCAAGAAACTCTTCTACGCAAACATTACACTTAGTGTTCTCAGTTGAAACCAATTAAACTATTAAATTGGCGGACAATGATTAAAGAAAAAGAAAGGTTTCCTTTAGGTTATTACCATTGTCATCTCAATTAAGTTACACTCTTATGTGCACATATTTGAGTAAGTTATTTAGCCATAAATACGAATGAGACAATAATTGTAAAGGCGGTTCAAGCGCCTGATGTAATTTAGACTAACTTTTAAATAAAATATCCCACTGTGCACTGTTAAAGACTTCACGTTTTCGGGTGCTCCCACGCCCAAAACAATTAATAAATAAAGGATGTCATTATAATGACCGATATTAATTCACCTAGTGGGTAATTTTGTGTAATGAGCGGATTTTGCTCCGACATTTTCGCTGTTACAAAATAAATATGTTTATTTATTCTTCAAAATGTGAATGTAAACTTCCACATTTCCAATACATACGTCTAAATACTTTGGTCTTTGTTTAGCATATATGTAAAATAATCTAATTTTGGACGATAACAAAATGCGCTAAATCATCGATGTTCAGCCACTCTTCCATAAGCAGAGGACTGTTTATACTAAAATAATATTTTGTATATTTTTACTTCAAGCATTTTTAGAACCAAAGCAACAAAAACTTATTTATTTTTCGCTACCAAAGGTACTATTAAATTATAAGAGAAATTGGAATTTCTATTGTCCAATATGTGATTTCTCGCAACACCAGAACAAATTATTTCCAATAAACATCTGAAAATAAATTAATTCTAAACGGGCATTCGAAATAAGTATTTCTCAATCGTCTAAAAGTTCCTAACGGCAAACTACGGAGAACACTTTTAGATGCATCAATATTAAATAAAGGTGAGTAAATATTTAGAAAAAAATACCGGTATTCAAGACAAAATAAACGCGATTAAATTGTTGCTCCCAGTGAGTGTATATAATGCTACAAACCATTAACACCTAATAAAAATGTTACTAAATGAATTAAGATACTCTCGGATGATTAATCGTCAGTAGCCAGGCACCTATGCACATAATATAATCATTTAGATTTCCAATAATAAAATTATCTCCTTTTTTATTTATCGAAATGTTTAGCAGACAAATAAAAATATTGGTTTTATACGACGTTAGGTACGGAAAATAAAAGCAAATCCAATTACTGAAGAATCCTTATTATTGTGTATAGAGTGATTTTGCGTGAGAATTTCCTGTCTGTATTGACCACATAAACATACATAGTTCCTTTTACTTTAACTTATGCACGCAGCAGTACAACAACAATAACAATGGGTATAGCAATTCCCAAGCAACAAGAACCTCAAACATTCTTTATCAAACTCCTTTAAGACTACTAAATTTATTTTTTTATTGAAGTAAATTAATGAACTAAATCTATTTCTTAGAGCAAGCACTAAACTCTTCCTGCAATATATTTGACTTAAGCAGAACATAAGCGGTTACTGACCATTATTCTAGCTTCAAGTATGTAAATTCTTTGAAACAAAATATATTAGACAACCAGAACCAGAGTATTGTTTCAATGATTATTGATGTTTTGAGGTTGCTCAAATTCTTGTAAAATGAACAGGTTTATCCACCTGCTATTAAAAATTGGTTGGAAAATAGTAATTTTACCTGAACTACCGTAACCATAGCACTGCTAAATTCTTAATCTACATAATTCAAGTAATTTCGTGAAGATGATCTAAAGCCATAATGTCAAAAATGTCTTAGAAATTATATAATAAGGATTGCCTCAATTTCACCTGAAAAATTACAATTAATAGTTCCAATCCCAGAAGCCTTTTTCCATGACATCTCAAAGATGTAATTTTATCGATAACAGGTTAGAATTGTAGCGAAATTTTCAATTTAGTAACTTTATATACCGCAACTGAGACTTCTCAATACAATTGTAATTCATTAATCTGCTATTACCTTGAAATATTTTTCAAGATGCAATTAACCTTCCAAGTGCAAGTCAGATATTTATACTCAAGCTTTAGAAAGATAATAAGGGTGCCACTGATGTCTACTTTAGATTCTGCGTTTGTTCCTTATTTCCCTGACAGTCTCAAGTAATCACAGTTAACGCATTAAAGGTCGCCAAATTGCTAATAAAAATTAAGATTTAAAGATACTAACGTTTACAATTATTAAGATTTGAATGTTTCTTTTAGCAGCATGCGAACATAAAGTTGCGACATTCTTACTCTTAAGTTCCCAATATTATATTCTTAATGTACAAGAAAGAACACCCTAGAAAACGGACCTAAACTTTTTCATAACGACTTATTATCCTTTTAACTTGGAAAGTAAACCGCAAGTTACACCACATCCCGAGTACAATGATGGATAAATGCAATAGACACTAACCTCTTCTTCTCCGGCTGTTGTGTTAACGGAATCCATACTTTGGCTCAATGTGACGGCGAGGGGTGCTTCCATATCCTGGTCCTGGACAATCGCGGAAGGGCTGTCCGACTCACGGTCGAGTCGAGCCTTTTTTAAAGACGGTGGAGTGGCGGCTGAAGGCGGTGACAGATCGCCCAGAGGATGCCGTCCTCTCTTCGTGATGTTGGAGACGGTCTCCACGATTCACGTTGAATGGTCCCTCTACGATACTCTGCTTAGACGCCCTTGGCTTTCAACGTCGCATCAATCAACACGATGGTAAAAAAATAGCGAATACAAAAGGAGCGAAAGAGGCGCAAAAATACGATTGATTGAAAACCGACAGGATGGTAAAGAACACAACAAGGCACACAAATCTGGCGCGAAAAAATCGAAAAGAACAAAATCGATGTCCACGAACCCTCTGCGAGGTACGTTGGTAAATCCGCTGTGAGAGCACGATTCTCAACTAAACACGCACGTGATTCTGTTTTTCTACCCCGCGGTTTTTGTAATATTACAAGTATACAACGTGATAAATTATCATTTATTTAATACATACGGTGTAATATTTATTGTATACTCTCTTTTTGTTGTTATCTAAATCGTGTAGATGTACGTGTATATTGTATATATTTGTGTGTTTCAGTAGTGCAGTTATATTAGTTTAGTGTATTATAATAAAACTTTCTGGCAGGAATCCGATCTGTATAACGGTCGCGACTAGACTGTAGCGCGCCGTCTGTCAAACTAAGCAGAACCGGAGGGACTCAGGTGTGGGTTATAGTGGGGGCGCAAGGTGTTCAGTGGGTGTTGCAGAATAGTGAACGCGGTTGGCGGCGGCGCCAGGGGTTGTTACGCAGTCGGTGCTCGCGTCAGACTGCTACCCTCTCTTCACCGACAGGTAGACAACCGCCTGCGCATATCCGTCTACCTGTCTCCGTCGTTCATATGTCGTCTTCTCGCTCTAGCGGGGGTACCCTCTCCGTTTCACCTCGACGCCGTATCGCTTTATCACGCGCCCGTTTTCAAACGCCCCCTCTACGTAGACGCCGTTACTGCCGCCGCTGTGTATACATACATACGTACACACATACACATACCAAGGCAATTGAACCCCTTACCCCAGTTTTATATTATATGAAATAAGCGCAAACAAGCGCCGTTTCGTGCGCTCGTGAGCGTATGTACGTATGTATATGCGCTAGCTACCGTTGTGTGCAAATATAAAATATTCAGATTTCATGTAAATACAATGCTCATATATGGAGTAATACAAATACTAATAATTAAAATTGGCCATTACATACTAATTTATTTGCTTTTTACTTTATTAAATACGCGACTAACGTCTTAGTAGATTTTGCTTACCTTATTGTTCACCGCCACTGATGGATTTTCCAAAAGTATTCATTATATATATTGATGTAGTGGTAGAATGGTGTAGACGTTTCAAGATCAAACTGAATGTTGAAAAATGTTGCGTACTTACGTATTCCCGTTCCTCTTCACCTTTTATATTCCCCTACCAGATCAGAGGTGCTAATTTATCATGTAGTTGATACCACTCTCACCTTTAAATCGCATGTTAACAACATCTGTTCTGAAGCCATAAAATCTCTTGGTTTTATTATGCGTGTCTCTAAATATTTCAAGAATACAACCTTATTAAAATCCTTATACTTCGCTTTTGTACTAGAATACGCTGTTCTGGTCTGGTATCCCCTATATGCCTGTGATTGTCTATGTCTGGATCACATCCATCGAAGATTTCTAAAATATCTGTCATATAAGGTTGATGAAGCATATCCTGAGAGGGGTACTCCGCAGGATGCATTGCTGGAAAAGCATAGCATGGTAGCTTTGAGTACGAGAAGGGATAGTGTTTATGAGAGATTTCTACAGAAATTGTTGTGGAGTGACATCGACTGCCCCTTCTTACTTCAACGTATAAACTTTCTGGTGCCACGATTAAATTCAAGATGCAAGGACAAATATTATGCGACGAGCTCCTACTTACACGCTTTGTAAGGTAGCTAGAAGATGTGACTTGTTCAGGTAGCCTTCTTCCTACCTGAAGGTGGGAACAAGAGGAACTAATTTTTTGTATCCATTTTATTTTTATTTGTTTATGTTTTCTATGATTTGTGTATTTATTATGTCAATTGTATCCTATTGTTAGGCCTAAGCCTGTTGGATAATAAGCGTGTGTTATTATTATTATTATAAAAGAAAACACACAAATCTGATATATATTACAATTAAATTAAATGTTAGTAGTGTTAGTAAAACCAAAAGCTTTTTGCCAACCGTCAACTTTTTTTTATCTCTTTTGACAGTTGATGAAGTAATTTCAATTTTGTTTAAATACAAATACTCTTCTGATACTGATAAAGCTCCAACGGTTGTAGTTAAAAAATTACAAACACTATTGCTAATTCGCATCAATGCTTTTATTTTCTTATCTTATCTTTGCTTTTATTTTAGCTTTTTGAAAAATGTTCAAATACGCTTTTCTGACGCGATTGTCTGGATTTTTTAGGAGTTAAAATAAAAAACTTAAGTTTCTATATAGAATACGTCAACTTTTGCTAGTGTTCGAGTACATAGGCACCATGAGATCTCTTGTGATCTCAGAAGGGCATTCAATTGAGTCAATCATGGTGATTGGCTAAGTAAGTTGAATGAATTTACTGGCTCTAGAAAAATACATATAATCTAGGACGCTGTAGTAGAATAAATGAATCAATACGTTTAAGAAATGGATTGGATGTACCACAACGATCAGTACTTGGGCCGAATCTCTTTTTACTTTATGTAAATAATATGGAAAACAATGTCGTGGATGTCGGCGCCAATTTCAGTTTTTTTGCAAATGACAAATAATCAGTTGTATCAATTGGAAACATGGTCATGTAATCGTAACTTACTACTCAATAAAGATAGTGGAATTTGTGACTTTTCATAATTATCAAAAGTCTGTTCCGTCACTGGATCTTCGGGTGAATAATGGTGATACCGACGTGAGTAAATTTCTGGGTTTGCTGTTGGATCAAAATTTAACTTGGAAAGGTCATTATAAACAGTTCATGGCTAAATTGAATTCATTGACACACCGTTTTCGTAATGCGAAATACATACTAACACGTGAACAGCTTATATCGATTTGTTATGCTTCGGTCGAGTTTAGACTGCGTTACGGATTATGTTTCGAGGGTTTCTCTTCAATGCTGGGACAAGTACGACTTTCGTATTGTTTTGCTTCAGTACTTTGGATATTATTTTGTATTATACATTGGAAGTATTTCGGATTATTTTTATTTTCGGATCATTTAGATTCCTTTTGTTTTTCCATTACCCAGTTTTCTTTGAATACTAAATGCTTTCTGCTCTATATTTTCCCGTAACCTGTACACTGTCCGTTTACTGATTACGTAACATTTTACATAGTTTACTGCTTTACCGCTTTCGTTTTTCTAAACGAATTTTGAAATTTAATTCAAATTCTTGCCGGCACGGTTAGGGATAAAAATCGGAGTACGTCTTTTTCTCGTATAAGGATGTAAAACCGTAAGACCCGCGTTAATACAATATTTAGCCGGTTAAAAAGTCCCTACCTAAGGTTGTATTCAGATGAAAAAATAACATAAATGCATGTTTTGTATTGTCACTTTTATGATGCGACGCCAAAAGGTTTTTATAAGTTGCTTTTATTATACTGAACAAGAACCGACGGCAATTTTGGTTTTATATTTATGTGACATAAAACCTAATTTCAAATTGTAGTTTCTGTACTACGTTTTAATTGCAGATAAAATATTTTTTTTTTATAATTTTTAATTTTAGGACAAAAATAAAAATTATAAAGTACATCATTTCTCGTAAGGTTATTGCTCGACAAATTTGATGATGCGTTTTCTAATCATCTTCAGAACCTACACTATTTATCATTCATCATGTATACTTTGCGATGAGTTTCCTGAATATTGCACAACAGAGGAAAGGCATCTGAACTAACTCTCCTACCAACTAAAACTTCCTAGATTCATCCATGTTCAAAGTTAACTAGATTCTTCACATCCTCGCTGCAGTACAAATACACATTCATTCTCCAACCACTGCGAAATGAAACACTTAAAGAGGAACAAAAAGAGACGTAGTTAGTGTCCGTTGTAGTAGTTATCCGCCAGTGGACAGTGTCCAATTCAGTTCATTCACAGTATTTACGTTCCATGTGCATACGTATCTAATTTGTACGTATGTACCATCTAGATATACACGTAGATATGGTTCCGACTTGGTCGTCAAACCATCAAATGCGCCAGCTAACAGGCAAATTCTCCATGCAAGCAAATAAACTGTTGCGTTACACTCGCGGTTATTTGTTCTAAATACGTAAATCTATTCCTCAATACCAGCCAATATTTCCCTTTCCCGATCAATACATGTACACACTGTTTTGCAGGTGTTCTTCACAGAGAGATTATCAAAGAGGTTGAACTAGGCTTAGTTGACGCACAATTTGCGGCGACATCTTTCCAGAGCCAATATTAAATTCGTATTTGGCCGCCTTTGATGCAGAAGCTTAAAATCGTATGTATGTATATCGTATATAACACACTTTGAACATCGGCATCCTTAAGTGTGCTAGTAGGTAGTTTCGCTTTAGTACTTTGACTCGTTTTTCAGATAATTCGGAACTAATTATTTTTACCTCTATAAAATTTATGTAAATATTTGAGCATCCGCTAACAACCTTTAAACAGATTAAAGGCACGCTTTAATACATCTTAACATATCTAATAATTACAACAAAAAGGAGTGGTAATACAGGGACAAAAGTATTTTCTCCACGCAAGCATAAAAATTTTCTTAACGAATTCAATTTCAATGCGAGTATATGTTTCGCTATTGTATGCATTATATGCTCATACTGACGCTAAACATACTGTTGAGTAGATAATATATTTTACTTAAAAATTTTAAATAGGATATTGATATGATTACTGATTATTGGATAACAGGAACTTCGCAGAAGATTCTGTTTCTGAATGAATAAAACGTGACTTAGTTTAGGGGCTACTTTTTATTATATGTTGTGTTTTCTTTATTTGTACACTGCGTATTGATAAATAATGGGTGAGTAGGAATACGTACTTACATAAAATGAGATAATATGCGTGAAACGATTGTTCCGCTCTGTTCGTTTTTGTACTTATGTGTAAATAAATCTTCATTATAGTACCATTTATACTACAAAAATTTGTGATTATGCATTTACAACAAGGAAACAATTTTGAGTTAAATAACATTACATAAGTGCAACGAAACAATAAAATGTTATAACCTCTAATTGTCAAGGAGAGATCTTGAGATAATATTTGAATAAATTTATAATGTATTCGTATTGCATTCTTTAACCTTATATAGTGGAACTCCGATAGTTCGAGTCCTTATACTTCGAAGTTCCGTTTAGTTCAAGTCTGCAGACACAAAATACCGCAATGCTACTGTTTTTCCTAGAATTGACTTTAGCCGTAAACCATAATCGTAACTATATTACAACCTTTGATTTTTCTTCTTTCTTTTATATTCCAAGTTTTTGATAGTACATGGCTTCCGTCCCATTTAACGAACCATTGTAACATCACTACACATGAATATACTAGTTGTGTTGCAATGCTCAAGTGACGAATTACCTCGGAAATGAGAGTTAAACTGATTATAAATGCCTCACAATGTAATTTGTGAGGCATATATAATAAATTACATTTATTACACGTGCATTAGATTTATTACACGTGCCCTTTTTTTTCACAAATCTTAAGTTTCAAAGATAATTCGTCTGTTTTGTTTCAGTTGACTACCCTGTAAATGCTTTCACCCTTTCTGTCTCTTAAGGTTAGCTTAAACAATTCTTTTAATATTGTTCATGTGCTTAATGGTTGGACCAGTACGCCATGGGAAATTTTGATTAGAATTATATAAAATCGTTTTCTAATAGTGTTATCGTCTTTCTTAAGAGCTGTGTAAGCCATTTTATTACTCAAATATTATTTTTTAGTTATATTCCGAATTAGTCGATGGATACAAATTTATAAATACCCAAAATGTTTTTCAGAGAAACTTCGTATTTTTTTCTTTAAATGCAGTCCTTTTACACTAAACAACACAAATAAAACGTATGTATGCTTATTTGGTTTAAAACGAAAAGTTATTGTGGTAAGTAAAGTTACATGATTTAAGGAAATACATTCTTTACTGGAACACATCAGAAAACTTAGAAACAATAGAAAAAAAAATATATATGGCTGCTTTCTAAACGGCAGGTATGCGTTTCTTGGCACTAAAAGGCGAAATGTCTAGTTTGTCGTTTTTAAATGTGGCATTAAGTGTGAGGCAACAACAACACATGGTAGATTTAAAAAATGCTCTCGGAACCACGCTGATGACGCTGGGTAGGCAGAAACATGTCTGTGGGTAGTGTATTTTTTCTCTCCTTCCATTGCGCTTGCTGTAAATAATTCATCAATACCATGACGAAGCCATTTTCGCATTTTTTTTTACTATCTTTACTTAACAAAACTAAGACTTACGTTTATGTTCAATTAAAAGACAGCTTACTTGAGTCAAACTTGTATAGTTCTCATTTGGGCAAAACCTATATTCTCACAACAAGCAAAATATGTTCTATCAAAAAAACTGAATTAAGAAAATAATTACTTCCGTTCAATGATAAATTTACTTCCGTATAGCGCAAGCTAAGGTTTGCTCGGTTTGATTTGGTTGCCGCAAGAATAAATTTTTCTGCTCTAACTCCAAACTTAAGTTTAGAGATTTCATAAGCTTTGCCCCGCTAAACACGCTTTCTTCTAGGTTTAATCAATATTCCCAAATATTTAATATTTCAAAACTACAAAAATAAAGAAAGAAAGATTTTATATGTATATATTTTAAATACTTAGGTTTCTCTTTATTTTTCTCACTACCCTTGAATTATACGGAAATCTTCTAAATAAAATGTCATATTTTTGTTACGAAATATGGAAGTTTAAAAAATCGTAAATTATTGCAACGGAATTTCCCGTTTACAAGGAAAACTGTAAATCGGTGCGTGTATATATTAGCGCATTGTTAAAAATGCAATTAAAAGAGGGGTGTGCGTCTCTATCTGAACTAATTTTCATTTGGGGAGCTCAAATATTACAGAATAACTTTATTTAGATGAATTACACAGCAGGCGCTCGATTAATTCGTAATAGATATACAGAGGTCCAGACAGTGTGTAGGGTAGTGGATAATTCGTTTCTCAGGAAATCTAAAGAAAATATGTTCAAATAAAAAACATTGTGATACATATTCTACACTGCGCAAAATTATATCCAAGCATACAAGTTTCCGCAAACGGTACTGGTTTAATTAATATAAACTGGCTTTCATCGATGGAATGAAAATGTAATTTCGTTGGTATTTTCGATGTAACTAATACGAAGGGAGTTCGATAATTACCTGGCCTCTCTATTTTTCGTAAAACCTTTGATAAGAGTTCTGTCAAGTACATAGCCGTACAAGCATTTTTTATGAAGAAATTCCGTAATGGTTGGTAATGATGAAATGATGAAAAGAAATAAGGAGATTGAAGTGCGTGAGATTGGTGAGGATGTGAGGGCGCATAACGTTTTAACAACTCATTTTAATGTAAGTAAGCTTTCCGCAGGATGAATGTCTCGATTGCTCACAATTGGCCATAAATACGCATGTGTATCAAAGAAATGTTTGGCGATGTTAAAATTCAAACCGAATTACTTTCGGCGTCGATTCATGACGCAACATGTATTCATCACAGCACACCGGAGACCAAAGAACAGTCCATACAACAAGATTATGACCACAGTATTTTAGCATGTGCGCATCATAATCCACGTCGATTGCCTTAAAGAGAGCAAAACGATTAATGGCGAGTATCATGCCTACTTATCGGATTATTTCAACAATGGTGTAAAGGAAAAACAAAATTCCACGAGTTAGGAGTTAGGATACGAATTGCTTGCGCACCTACCATATTTACCAGATTTACCTGCGATTATTATTTTCTTTCTCCGAATATGAAAAAATTGTACGGCTGAAACAGATTTGGCTCAAACGATGAAGTGATTTCAGAAACAAACGCCCACTTTGCAGTGTTGGAGAAGTCGTACTTTTTAGATGGGATGTTGCCAAATAAAATGCATTTTAAACAGGAAAATGTTTTTCTTGTGGGCAAAGTCAGGTATTTATGGAACTCCCCTCGTATTTGAAAAAATCATCGGTAAAGAATCGTACCTAACCGTTTGGACGGACAGCGTACTTACCGCTACACTACAGGTGTCTATGCCAGGATACTGATTCAGTTTCCTTAGATGGAACACCCTGTATATTATTGCAATTTCAGATGCCTTTCTCCAAATCATGTCAACTTGATAGAGCTTTAAAAATAAAGGCGAAATATCGGTGAAATTTAAGATAGTTACATTTTCTCTAAGACTTCGGTTGTCATTTCAACCGTTTTCGCCCCAAGTAATAAAATCTTCACAAATTATTTGCAGTTGGTAATCCCCCTTGTGTGTTGTGCATATATTTGTATGAAATCCTCTGTAATATCCTCTTCTGCCGCCCTTTGTCCAATCGCTCTTTGATCATTTTTTGAATATTCCTTGATTCCGTTTTATGTTTTCTTATTTTCAAATTGTGTTCAACTCATTTCAATGTTGTTTTATAGTTTATATGCTTTAATGCTTGCTTTTTAGTTGTTGTTTTGTTGATCTTAATTTACTCTTTTCTTGAAGAATAAAAAAATAATAATATAAAGCACCAAAATGCCAGAATTCAAATGACCATACAATGTTATTTAAATTTGTAAATAAATAATTTCGAACTTTAATACAACTCGAAAATTGAAATTATGATTATGTAAAATAATACTATAAGATGAGTGCCCGTACTTCACCCAATATCCCACTATAAGTAAATTTGCAACCAACTGTACGTAAGTACTTAAGAAAAAGGGATTTCTCGAATTCTAACTTTTATGTCATTGCGTAACATTTCAATATCTTCCTTTCTCTAATTACCGAATTTATTAATTATTTATTATATAATTAATTAGAATGTAGGCTAAATTTCCTAGCATGCTACTATATAAAGCGATACAACTTATTTATTTAATTACAAAAATGAGTACTTGTTATCGTTGTACTACTACATTAAATTTGCCAAAAATAACTACAATTTAATCGCGAACAAAAACCTAAACCGTGCAGCACTCCGTTTTGCACAAAAGCGTTTCAAGTTGTTGCGTCAGATTTCATTTTTCGTTTCGGATTTCCATCCAATTATAATAATTATTACCGGATCCAATTAACAAATTACGCAATCTAAATTGACTCTGCAATTATTATGATTAGCCGTAGTTTAAGCCACGATCATTTGTACACACTTTTTCATTATCGATTTGACCTATCAATCTCGGCGAATAAAATATAGATTCGGTGCGACAGATACGGCTAATATGCTAGTTAATTTTTTTATCACCATAAGGAAATTGCGCTTATCGGCCGTATTTCCTCTCGTAAATCTGTTATTTACAGCTAACTAAACCGCAATCGCACGTTTACGCTAAAGGTTCGACCCGTACAAATCAGTTACGGATTAAATTAACCGTCTAGAAAATTTTATTTAAATATAGAGATTTACAAGCAAGAATTAAAGAACCTACATATTAACTTATTTTGAGAGTGTATTTCAACGTACATACTTCCTCTAGTAGGATCTGCAATAACTAAGGTGCATTGGTTGAATATTTGTGTAACACCCAACGTATAGGTTCGCCTGGCTTCATTTGTAGTGTTATAGTCGTAAACAATACTTTCATGCTTCCCCTTTCAGCTAGAGTTAAACACGTACGAAGTTTTCTCGGTATTGTTTGTGTTTTTGCGGTAACATCATCATCCACTCGCCCGACATTCTAGATAGCAGTTCATCTGTAACTAATTAGTTATGTTTAAATTTGGAATAATAAGAGAAGTAGTTTCGTTTTTTACAAGCAACATTGTTAAAAATCAAGTATTGCTGCAGATGATTTTTAAAATTAACATACTTCTAATCAGCATTACAATGCGAACCGTCGTTTCATCTGAGAAATAGTCAGTTTTTACAACACTACCTAATTACATACTTCGCTCTAACTAAATATTGCGTTACCTGATTCAAACGCTAGAAGCGTAATTCTTTTTTATTATTATATTTTTTGTATCCACAGTATATAAAATTTTTACCTCTAACGTTTCTGTATAGTGATGCACATTAGCTAGCACTAAAAGTCAAAGAGATATTTGTAATTATGCGCTGCTCTCGTATTTGAATATTGTTCTCAAGTGGTTTCTGGTGTTAATACTTTGGTGGCATTGCTGTTTTTAACTGTTGATGCAAAATTGTGAACTAAAGTAGATACTTACGAAATGATTAGTACTTAAAAAGGGGCTAATACATATGATATTTATAAGGCCCCGAGTAACATAGACGGTTGGCTCCCGATCACCGATCGCTTGGGTTGACGTTGGCAGTGATGTTGGTATTACGTGAAAGTGTAATTTTGGCCGAACATTGGCTGGGAACGTTCTCGCATACTTATCTGATCCTTGGGTGAACTACCTACTTTTGTCGTGCTTTAACCTTTAACGAACATTCCCTGTTCCTCGCTGTTATCTGCCGACCGTGCCGTCACATGTTTACAACGCTTGGTAACTAACCTTCAAGCGACTCTGCACCGACTGAATTGACTCAACATCGACTTGTTTATATTCCTCAAGTGTCTCAACTGCCAAGGGTAGACCAACGCTTAACTGATTTTTGCTGACCTAAAGCCAATCGACATCCAACATTATAAAAGTACCATTGGTTTTGTATACCTTACTGATACTCTACCGACCGTGGCTAACCGTCACGCATATTGCGCCGACCGTATAACGTTGTTTCAATTGAAGGCCAACCGTCAGCCAACCAACTGTGCTACTAAGAGCATTCTGAAGTGCAACACACACAGAAAGTACACATAGAGTATGTACGTGGAAAAATACAAAATAACTTTTACGAACAACTGCACAAATTTATCGACGCAGAAGGAAGGAATTTGAAGCGTGCACTGTAAATAGATAAATAAGTAAACAGTTATTAATTATTGCACTCAAAATTTTTTGTTTTGATTTTAAATAGATGCTGACGTTCGTAGCACTTTTATTAAAATATTGTTTCCCTGGCTCCTTTCTCTCTAAAAAAAAAAACAATTAGCATAAAATTGCTTTTTTTTATTTCTGCATCAATAGAATGTATGCTTCCCGCGGCATCAAACCTTAACATCAATTTGATAAGTATCCTTGGTTGTGGACATCGTGAGTGAGAATATCGTAGCTTACACACCCTATTAGCTAAGACATGCCATACTGCTCACTTTTTCCTAAGACATAAATTATATCCATTACCTAATTTTTCTTTGTTTACACTGAAAAATTTAAATCAACAGTCTAGTATCATCAGTGTCAGTATGTTTCGTTTACTCTTGTTATTGTAACCAAATTATATCGTGACACAATTTGGATGGAATTTTCAAATGCCTTTAACTGCAAGCAGCTACCTGAATCCACAATTTTAATTAAGGGTTTAAAAACGTTAATGTCGATACCTTTTGTTTATTGTTGTCATGATAACCAAACAGTACCAATACCAGAAACCACTTGGATGGAATACCAAAATGAATTAATCGCGCTTAACTGCAAACATGCTTTTACTTTCAATATTAGACATATGCACCATTTTATAAAAACTTTACATATATATGGCAGATACAGTAATAACGTATGGTGCTATTTATAGTGTGACACAAACATTTCTCGTTTTTGAGTTTGGTAAAGTTTGCTGTTCAATACTGAACTGCCTATCCATATTTCAAAGGCTTTCTAACACCATGTCCACACTGAAAACAGAATTTGGCTACCTCCATTCGATGCATGAATTTTACATTAGATATGCTGCTTTTCTGCTATTAATGTAACATTACTAAACCTGAAAAAAACAGTTAACTATCCGTACGTTTCACGAAATTAGGAGAGACTAGACAGACTCTTGTTTTGTCGACTCTCGGGGAAACCGATAGGCAACATGAACATTCTCATGAGACGAAGGAATACGAGTCTGCCTAGTCTCTGCTAACTTCGTGACTCGTTTCTGCAGACTTAAACATTACACACTGGAAGTGAGTTTAGTTTTCAGTGAAACTTACAGAGTACCCATAAACACCTACAATTGGAAAGGCAAATGTTTTCTATACCACAACGCGAGCAAATCTGTTATGGAATCATAAATAGCATATTCCATAAGCTTCACATGTTCATCAACTAATCATTTTAAAATTTGAATAACAATAGTCTTTTGTTTTGAACATCATAATATCCAATATTGAACGGAGGCCGAAATCAAATTAATTTAATGGTCGTCATCGGTGAGAGAAATAAGCATTTAAAATTTATACAACTTAATGGACTATAGAAAATGTTTAACCTAATTAGGTAATATATATCGCAGATATTTAGTTTTCTCAATTTTTTAAGTAAAAACGTCTAAATGAATATATTATTAGCTTGATCGTTCCTTCAAACATGTAAAATGAAGTATATCAAGAAAAATTACATTTATATTTATGGGAAATTTCGCCAAAAAGAACACTCCTTGAAATAAGTATACAACAACTTATTTTCACATTCAATTTTCAATAGAAGCGTTAATAAGACTTACATTGTGTCTAATGGCCAAGCTGAAGAAAGTGAATAATAAATTGCTTCGGCTCATCTTGTCACTCATCAAGGATCTACCTTCTTCAAAGAAAAAAAAAAACCGAAACAAGGGAATCACAAAAAGAAGTAATGACAACGAAATACAATGTATACCTGTCATTATATGATTAATATTTTGCCAATTCCGAGACATTTTCGCATCCTTCTTCAGATAAGTTTGCGTATTCCGTTAACTTAGAATGCTGAATTGCTATGTCGAATATACTTTTCAAGTTATGCCCATACCTTTCTAATTGGATTCAAAAGTACTGTGGTAAGATGGCGATCGTAATATGATGTACTCCTTATTAGCAACTGCGTACGAGTACGTGTTTCTTATACTTATATTTTTCCGCTTTAACGGATCGTCTTTAAAGGCAGTGCCTTTTTCGTTTAACCATTGTACAATGTGCTTTTTAGTAGCCTTAGATCAAAATTGAAGGGGAAAACCACGGCGAAAAAAACACCAGGAGTAAATAGTAAGACAAACAAGTTTACCAAAATTGACAAATTACAATAGGCTTGTTTCCAAGAAAAATCACAAACGCGATTCGATTGGCTAAAAAAATCCGAAACTATTTTCTGATCGACCTCACAGTATATATGCAGCACGTGCGGAAAGTCCGGAAACACCAAAGCAACAACGTAATCAATGCTTTTTTAGAAAAGTAGTACTTTCACAATTTAATTATTTGTCACGTTCTATCAAATACATTAAAATTCATTTGAGTTTATTTGTAAATTGTTTAACAGAAAAAGAACGTATTGAAATACTTACCTTGGTTAGTATTGGAGATACTTCATTTAGAGAAGTTTGCCATTTATTTAATTACATTCGCTCTAGTGAGTATTTCCGTCGTGAGAAAAATTTACAATAAATTTCGAGAAGAAGGACATATTCATGATCGGCTTCGAAGTGGTCCTCCTTTAACCAGTGAAGATACATAACTCAATGTATTATTGTCGTTGAATGAAAATCCACATGATACCACACGTTGCTTAAGAATTTGATAAAAATCGACAGTACCACTCTTCACAAAACCAAGTATCATGCCTAAAAAGCCTATTTGGTTCACGAATACGAAGACGATTTCGATCGTCGAAGTTTACAAATTTTACAAGATCGAAGTTTAGATAATAAGATATTTTTATTCAAAATATCTTATTTTCCGACGAGGCTACCTTTATTTTACATGCAACTGCCAATAGACAAAAGGGAAGGTACTAGGTACGTTTGAAACCACACTGGATACGTAAGTCGCACACGCAGTATCCTGAGAAATTAAGTGTATTGGAGGATGGGGGGCATAATCAGTGGCACAGTTGTGAAACCTTTCTTCTTTAATAATAATTTAAAAATTTTTAAGAGAGGAGCTAATTCCTGAGTTGGCATTACTATACACTAGTAGCGAAAATCGCGATTTAGAATATAGATACAGCAGTATAGGGTCTCTCCGCATTATACAAGATATGTACCTACATTGATATCTTAATGACCCAATCGATTTGGAGGATAGGGTCAGTCGCGTGGCCGGCGAAATCTCCCGACTTAATCTCACTTGATTAGCTCTTATGGAGTTATGTCAATATAAAATATAGTTTACTAAACCCCACAATATGAATGAATTGCAACAATGAACACGAACTGAAATACGTGAAATCACTCTAGAAGTAATACGTGCCATTCGACTAAATTTTATTGACTTGTAGGAACTTACCAAGACGTCCAAGGCCAACATTTTCAACATTTGAAATTCATTTTATGAATAAACTTTTTAAATTTTGACATTTTCTTCAAAAACTCATATAAGATTTAGGTGTCATTTACAGAATGATAGCGTCTGTCCAAAAATGAAACAGGGTCATTGTAAAAACGACACTATTGCTACTAAAAATAGCTTTTTTTAAAACACTAATTGAGATGTTTTGTGATTTTTCTCAATACACATCGATTACGTTGTTATTTGGGTGTTTCCAGACATTTCGGGCGCACTGTATAATTGGCTCCGACTAGTTTGTGATTTCTGTTGGAACAAAGCTATAAATGTAAACAATACTAACGTTTTACCCTAGGAATGATGACCCGGCAACGCTTTTAGTTCTAGAAAGGGATAGTTGTATTCAAATCGATACAAACCAAACAAGGGGGACTATAATCCATAAGACCAAACACTTCGAAACAGACTGTAAAATAAGTGGTAAAAAAGGTGGAATAATTTTACTCCATCAAGAGAAAAGTCCAACTCTTTGTTAACACCATATAATAATGAAATTATCCAAAGTTAGCTAATTCTGTAAAGAAAGTGATAGCTGTTTCACCCATCGCAAATATGCTATTTTCAATAGAGAAAATTACCATGAAAAAAGGAAATTGTTATCCTAAAGGCTACTGAACTAAATGTAAATTACGATAATTAGAATTACACGATGAAAGAAAACTATCAACAACGTCCAAAGTAAAAACGCTCACTTAGGCGACCTAAGAACCGTATAAAATACAAGTTGTTGTCATTCGATGTTAGTGTTATTGTAAAAATGAAAAAAATCGAATATCGAGCCGTTATTAAATCCTTGCATTTGAGAGGCAATGCGCCTATGCAAATTCAAGATCGACGCTGTATACGGAAACTGGATTTAAACGTGGTCGTCCCAGCTCCCTTAACGATGAACGTTCCGGACAATGAAAAATTATCGATAACATCGGAAAAGTTCACCAGATAGTGTTAGACGACCATCGAATTAAGATTAGAAAGATAGTAGAGGCTGTGGGCATCTCGAAGGAACATATTTGTCATATGTCGACTGCACATTTAAAAAAAGGCATTCGAATATTTCCAAAACCCTGTGAAAGCAGCTTAATCGAAATTAGTCGGAATTTTGGACTACGAAAGGTGAATCGGTTTCGAAAGAGATTGTTCTGCCAGCCAAGAGTTGTGCTGAGCTATGAGAAGCGAGAAACAATAACAGAGGCATACTGCGCTTTATTACTTGACAAGCTGAAGGCTGAAAGATGGCTGCATTTGAAGAAAAAGGAAATGTTGTTCCCCAAAGACCGACATCGTTGTCTTGATAGAACAATCAACCTGTGACACTTCAGTGGTCGTCATGGAATACGTCTACTACTTTCTATCTTAGCCAACAGAATACCAATATAAAACCAATCAAGTGATTTAGATACGTCGAAGTACAAAACCTCACACTATCCTTATAGAGTCATAACAATGGTTAGTCTTCAATTCTTTTAATTCTAATTAACTTTCTTTCAATTCAGCATTGGAAGCCGTAGGCTTTCATGTAAAATAAAATATAATATTTCATAGGGGAGGAACAATAACCCAACTCCTATATTTAAGCATGGTTATAACAACGGAGGATCGAAAGCTCTAGTTTACAGGATAGTGAAACGCGTTTCCACAGCGATTCGTTCATTATTGCCATACTATTCAACTATATGCCACGCAATAACAAAAAAATGGCTAATAATGTTGAAAATTTTTAGAACATAGCGAAATTCCTCCTAATTACAATTGATTGTGCTTTGGTAAGTATACAGTCATCTAAAAGCAAGGATGCAGAGATCTTCAGGTTTAGAAAAATGTAAAAGGGTATCAGAACCAGGCTTAAAAATTAAGAGGGTAGTTGATTAATGGCCTGGTTCCTGCGACAACCAAACCATATTCAAGAATTCCAGCTTAAAACGTCATTAGAGAACAACGCAGAAAATGTATGTAATAAAGCTTTGAAAAGGCCTTGAAATGCTGTAGAATAGCAATATCGATTGTGAAAAAGACGGTTTACGAACTTTAAGCACGGACATCAGACTGTAATTACACTTAGCATTGGATGTAATAGTAACAACAGCAATATTACGTAGTGGTGCCATTGAAATGAATGAAGATATTTCAGAAAATTGCGTCTGTCTGTTAAGAAGAAATAAACAAAAACTTTCAGAAATGGTGTCAATGGCGGAGGTCAAGGTATAAAGAGACTCATAATAAGAGATTATTTCAACAATTTATTTTTTAACTACTGTTTTATACATCTCCGACAAGTGCTTGGATTATAAACAATAATTTTTCAGTGCTAATAATATAATAATTGTCAATTACATGTACTTAACACCAAATGAAATAAATTGTTTTATACAATTTCGTCCTTGAAGCTTTTGAAAATTGTTACCCTTGAAATTATTGTCAATTGTCAGCCTCATTCCACAGTGTGCTGTCACTTTAGAACTTCCTTCACTAGCATTCAGTGCTCTTCCTCCGAAAAGTTAGTACCTCTCCATTTCTTGCATTTGGCTTGGAACGATTTTTCTTAAGAAAACACGTTTAAAATATTGAATTTTTTGCCCCCATTATGGAGATCAAATTTAGTCAAATTAGGGTAAGGCTTATTATTAGGAAATTCCGGATCTGGGATAATTTTACCCTGAAACATCAGAATGTAGATTAAAGTTCACTCAACATATGTTAAAATTTCAGAGTAGTGTTGTGTATTTCGCTTCGTGACCAGTTGCGACGGTCAATGTATTATAATCTGGTATTTTTAGTGATAAACAAGTTGTAAGTGCCTAAACTTTAAGACGAAAGGCAAATAAAGGAACTGTGACTTAATAACCAACCGCGACATCAATGAACAGACGACTAATCACTAGCCAATTCCGGCTCGAAGAGAGAACGAACCGGCCAACTTCCTATTTTCGATGTAATTTTCTTTTCACCCATTTTTTGAGGGTGTTGCTCACATGAAAATATACTGAAAACCACTGTGTGACCAATACATAAATATTGTGATAAAATCTATCTTAAAGATCGTTAAAGTCCGGTCGTAAACTATAACTCAACAAAAATATTTTTTACGTATTTTGACGTTCAAAAATATCGTTAAACGTATGTCTTTGTAATAATCTCCATAGAATATTAATTACAATTTGGTTAAATATAGCATCGAATTTCAACAATAACCCTTTGCTATTTATTTGATATTTTTCTATATTTGCTATGCAAAGCAAAAGTTAATAACTTTTCAGCAAACTTCATTTGCAAAATTTTCCAAGCATAATTAACAAAAATGTTCTCTCTCGAACTAAAACATTGAACAAATTGCTCGTGAAACCTCCTAAAATAAATAGCAACTTCTGTATAACAGAGAATATCAAAAACAAAACGAATTTGCTTTTGAATTATATGCGATATCACTCACCTTCGTTTTATTCAAACAATTTATTTTCTATTGCGTCATAGATATTGCAAAACAATAAATTAATAATTGAACCCATAGAGAAAGAACAACAATAATTTAATCAATATTCATAACCGATCAAATTAACGATAGATAGATAATTTTATATACAAAGCAACTCGCCTCATTTGGACAGCTATTATTATCAGAAAACAATGCTACGACACGTGAGAGTATTTGATTGTAATAATAAAAGAACTATTTGCAACGTGAACATACGTAGGTACTTAAGATTGGAAAGTGTTGCATGCCGACATTGAAGAGAACTACATAATGTAACTTCATGGGAGTAATTAGCTGAATTAATTCGACCTTGTTTTTTTTAATTATTCGGTTTCGATTTCGCAAAGGAAGGATACCTTGGAAGTACGTTTACGTCGACGTAAAATTAGGAACAATGTTTTTATAGAAATTAAAGCAAAATCTCATAAATTTCTTTTAACAAGTCTCTGCTAGACTTTCATGAATACTAGGCATGCCAAAGATGAATGGAATGTTGTCGTAATTAGGAAAGGAGATTCTTGTGTAGCAATTAACACAACTAGTGACAGTAAATTCTTTACTATTAAACTCTCTTGTTATTTGTCTTCTCGTCTATCACAAAGTAGGTAATACTTTAACTGAAACAATGGAACAATTATTAAATGTGATGACATCTCATACACATCAGTGTGTTTAAAATGGTAAAAAGTGGTGGGCTTGAACATCTCTTAAAGTAACTTTTTTCTGTTTAGTACATTATCTTTTATTTCGACTTATACTTATTACAATTTATGTATTTGTACCTATGAGTATTTACTATTTTGAGTATTTACTAATATATTTATCTAGTTTGTTCTTGTTGCATGAATTAATTTTTTGTTGTTTTTTGTTTTCAATTCCAACTAGCTGTAAAAAGTATCTAGGGGTGGGCAACCTGCAGCTCTTTTAATGCACAATTGCGATTCTTCTTAAGTTAGTAAATGATATGCGCATCTTTTAAATTTAAGTAAGAGAAAGAGATAACTTCTAAACTTCACTAATATTTTATTGATTAATAAAGCCATTTTTAATTTTACTAGTCGCTTGTACTGATAAATACGAAATCAGAATTTGGTAAGAGAATTAAAGAGCTTACAAGAGAAAAGGCAACCCTATCATTTTCATTGAGACTTGAGACCTCTCGAAATTAATTCGACCGGAACTAGTAGATTTGAAAATCAAGGAAATGCCGAGTTCAAACTTTGTAAATCCTAAATTAATTAGAAAATGTAAAGAGACAGGAATCTACTTTCGCTGGACAGCGTAATAATATAGTAAACGTTCATTCACCTCAGTTTATAGATTCATTTTTCGTCAAACCGTCTAATGCGGCATTCAGATCATCGAAAGTCAATTATACTTTACTTAAACAATGATTTTTCAAAATTAATTTTGTGCTGTAATCGCCGAGTTTTATGCTCTTCCCGTTTGCGAGATATTCGCGGCTGCCAACTTTACTCTGACAGCCGCACTTTGGATTTTTAAAAATATTATTACGGCACCGTTTTGTGCCGTGAGCATAAAGTTGGCAGCTCCACTTTCATATATTCCAAATTTCATTATACCAGCGTTTTGTGCTAGTTTTGTGCCGTTTTGTGCTACATAGAGAACATTTTGTGCTGTAACTCGACGCCCATAAAGAATTAAAAAAGTATCTACAGTTCCGTCGTACGAGGTATATTCAACCTCCATTGGATACGCTGTCAGCTTTTGCGATAGAGCACCACATTATACTACCTATAAAAAGTAAAACGAATTTTTCGCTCCCACACGGATCCAGTAAAAAAATAAAAAATAAATGCCTATTTTTTACGTACGACATGCAATATATCAGGTGCGGCTGCCATGAAACTAGAAGCGTTGGAGGACTTTTTAATGTCACTACTTCTTACTACCAATGGGGAATTTTGTGCCGTATAGAATAATTGTTGTGCCCCCATCCAGATTCAATAAAAAAATTAAACCAAAAGTGCGTATTTTTCACGTACGATATGCAATGCATGAAGTGCGGCTGCTATGAAACTAGGAATGTTGGGAAACTTTTTGAAACGGGACTGCTTCTTACTACCAATGGGGAGCTTTATGCCGTAAAGAACGGGTTTTGTGCTCCCACCCAGATTCAGTAAATGCATATTTTTCGCTTCTGATGACCAATACGTTACATGCGGCTGCAATGCAATTAGGCGTAATGGTAAGTTTTTATATACACGGGTTTACTTCTTACTATCTATATAGAGTTTTGTGCCGAATAAGGGGTATTTTCGGCTTTCGAAAGTGCGGCTGCCAACTACGCTGACTCAAATTTCAACTGCGAATACCTCCAAATAGGGAAGAGCACAAAGCCATGCCGCAATAATATTTTCAAAGGCTCAAAGGCAAAGATTACGGCACGAAAAGGCTCAAAACGGCATAAAACAATGGCATGGTGCCAATTTTAAACACCTAAGAGTGCGGTTGCCAACTTGCACTGCTGCAATTCTCTGAAATTCGACATATTCATTATTTAGTGCAAAACGGATTGCTATCGTATAAATTGCATCTTACTAGCTTAGATAACATACCCATTTTATTATTCATTTCGCATACTGCTTTCTTGTTCGACAGCCAACGTCGGTCAATCATTGACTGGTATAGAAAATTATAATACTGTGGAAATATTTTTCCAAGTACAAATGCATTAATCTCATTATTTTTATATCTTCGGCGTCGCAGGAATATATGTATTTAAGCTTTTGTTGCCCTTATATATGGGAAACTGGCAATTACGGTTCGATAAAACGCCAAAGTGTTCCCAATTTAGTATACGCATATCAATATTTCAGTACTAATTGCCGTATGTGGATGTATTAAACTTTCCATATCTCGATAATGCAATTAATAACATATATGTACATACATACGTGCACCTGGTAGAAGGGAGTTAAGTATCTCGTTAGTTATTAAATTCCCTACAACTTTGATGTTACTGTATACATTTCTACAACCTGTGGTATTAATTATTAACGGCATCATTTATACACTGATGTCCCCTAACGTAGTCATCCTAAATTTCCATTGAATTATTCATTTTATTGCCTTTCATGCGTGGTTGAATATGTGTTTATTTAGGTTAGAAGGGACAAGAACTGTTTGCCATTATGCGAAGATTCTGGTTAATTGTTTCAAAATTTAATTCAAATTATATTTTACACGGTCAACAGCAATTAACCAAGTAATTCTTTCCATCTGATTATTATTATTCCCGTGATAACTTGATTGAAAGACAAGATAACGGAGGACAGTAGCTTATACCAATATGCTTTAAAACCGCGTATAAGCGGTGTTTATTCTATGTGACGTATATACAGAATGGCACTTTGCTTTATTGAATTCTGAGAACATGATACCACTTTAGAAGTTATCGGGGCGACATATGAATTATAAAGCCCTTTTAAACATTCTTTGGCTACGGATAAAGTGTTCTTCTTATACAGTGCATCTTGGGAAATAATTAAAGTATCTTTTTGAAATTTTTATGGGCTAATATTATGGATAGTGAGGCATTTTTCTAAGAATAACTTAATTTCATGGCACTCTTGATTAAAACTATAAAATTATATCAAGTTCCTATTTCAAATGATGTAACCTGCATACTATGGATCCTTTGGACAAACCTTTTAAACAGTTCAACGATATACAATATCAGAGAGGTAGCACACCTTTGAGGTATTCAATTTTGCAATACCTTATGAAAAATTTGACAAACGCAAAATTTGGCTTGTTCCCCCTTACAAAAAAATTGACAATCCATGAAATTACATTTCTTTTATTAATTACAATACATTATTATTATGTATTTTCGTTTGAAAACCAACAATTAATATTTCATATAAACTTAGCATACATTCCTAGCTCTTCTAAAAGCATACAATACATCTTGTTTTGTGCTATTTATTGTACGCAAAAATTAGACACTTATCTGTACAAATCTATTCTCTATTCTTGTAACTGAGACTTGACATTGAAAACTATATCGCACTTTTTATCGCTGCCCAATATACCACAATACGTAATTCAATACAACTAATACAATAATAAACGATCTTAAACTGCACGCAGTCACTGTATCCCAGTCACCGTTGCGTAATACGAATAGAAACAAGGCCGGCCTGTTGAAGGTCAATTGATTCATAGGTGCAATCAAATTCTAATATCTTTTTCATACAATTGATCGTCATCGTTATCATATACGTGATCCTGAGGCCTTTTTGCTTATGGAAGTAGGTTATGATATGAATACGTACATATTATACATGCATAGGTAAACCGCATTCTTAGCTATGTACTTAAATGCATATTTTTTAGTGATTAAAGTATCTTTGATTAGATACTCTCATCCGCAGATGTATGTGAAATTCGTTGAATTAAAGCAAGTTTCTGCTAATCTAAAAATTATTTAAAACGGCAGTAGGTAACATGAAAAATGGCGAAGCAAGAAACGATGCTGGACCCATTAGCAAATAGAATATGATTCAATGGAATTCAAACAAATTTCATACTACCCATATTCGTGCCTTCCCGTCTTTGGAGTTTTGGACAATTTTTGGCACACCAAGGGTTTACAGCATGTTTTACAAGATTTAGCAAGTTTTAAGACGTTAGAATCCTCGATCTTTAAATGAAAAGAATAATAGACAATTTAGTTAATTTTTGTTTCTTTTTTAAATTGGTATACTTCTTCAATGGACACTACTAAATTAAAATTAATTCTGCTATGTGATTTTAACAACAAAATAAAAATTACCAATGTGAAAAGTCAGAAATTTTTACTTGCTATAGGGCACAAGTTTTTACATTTAAGAAGAAGCAGAAGTAACAACTGAAAGCATAACGTTAAAAAACAATAGAACTTACAATAAACTATAACCTGGAAAAAAGTCTAAAGAAATGTTAAAACTTTGGCAAAAATTGCTAACAGTTACACAGGCTACCTTCGAACATTTTGCAACTGCCTGATACTAATTCCATTAGAAAAAGTCCAGGGCAACTTTAGAGGTCCAAACTGCCCTATCCATTCATAAGGAAAGTGAGTGTAGGAGCTCCATCGTGTTGAAAAGTTATTCTGTATTTATCGGAGTTACTGGAGTGTAGCTGGACTAATTGTGTCAGTTAACAGCTGGAGGTATTTTTGATCATTTAACGACCCCTCTATAAAAAAAATTGCCCAATAACATGATTTCCAATTATTTTTGTTCACAGGTTCGCTTTTTGGGGCCATTGCGTATATGTTTCTCGAAAGATATAAGGATTTGCTCTTGATCATATTCTAATCTTTTGACTATTGACGCTTCCATTGACCGTAAATATTTTCTCATCAATGAAAAGAATTAGATTTAGAACATTTAGATTTTCATTACTTCTATTTATCTAATATTCACAGATTTCCATTCGAGGGAAATCGTCTCTCGCTAAAAGTTGTTGAAAGTTGTTTTATTATATCGTTCTTCTTTCAAAGCTCCAACTACTTTTAGAAACCTGGAATTGCTGCGGTAAGTTTGTCACACTACCGGAAAGCTCCTCTTCAATTGCCAAGCGCACGATTTCTTTGAGAATTTCAGTCACGATTTCCTCGTTTTTTCTTCTTATTGTATTCCGAATTTGCGCATCCATAAGTCATAAAATTGTTGTAAATTCTTAAAATAGTTTTTTAATCCGAAATCTGACGATTTGGAAATACTGCAAAATTGTCTCGTACCTGTCTGCTCGAAGAACCTCGGGTGTTTGGAGATAGAACATTTCCTTCAACGGTGAAGAATTTCTCCGTATCGATATTAATTTTTTCGTTTCTCTGGACTCAATTCAATGTTAAAATGTTCTACCCATAGTGGAATACACATACCTAGTTGGATATTAAAATTTACTGACAAATTCTCTAGTTTGGTGCGAAAATGTTTCCGCTGCAGTAAGAAAATTCATCATTTCAAATGTAAAGGTTCTTTATTTCTCGCAACGCTATCCTCCCAAAAAATTGTTTCCGAAATCACTAATTATTGTGATAGAAATAATTTGTAAATCTCCATAGTTTATCTCTGTTGAAGGGAAGGACGATACCAGCAACTGGGACAGGAATATTGTTTTACTATGTGATTGCATTTATATGTTTTCGTTCTTATTTTGAACGCTTCAAGAACGATAAAAGACAGATGGCAGCTATCTTAACTCATTTCTTCTTATTTTGGTATGTATTTTACTCGCACAAATAACAGATGCTCATGCATTTCACCTAGATGCACGGTATGTAACGGTATTACAATTAACAACTGAATGGAGTTATTTTAGCTCTGGTTAGGTGAATTTCTAACTTAAAAATAATTTTAACTGATTGCTAACCACACAAACTATAAAATATTCAGCATTATAGGTACAAACTTATATCCTATAGAATGCTAAAATAATTTTATCTCCTTAGAGATAAAGTAAAATCAAACTTTTCTCTGATCGCGATAGTAAAAAAAAAGCAACCACTTGTTAGTTAGTTACTTTTTATCGCAGTGGTGTTAATATAAAATAGGTGCACTGCGGGGTATATTTACATTATTACAGGGAAATTTAACACCATCCCCGTTTACTCCAAGAAGTTTTTACCTGCATAGTAATATTATTTAAATTTACTATTGTAATGTTTCACGGTTTTACTATTTCGCTGCTTGAAGCACCGCATTAGGAAACATCCGCTTAAGCACATACATCTCCCTCTCCGTTCTGCAAGACTTTCGAAGTCCCCAAGTTATCCAGAACCCGCCACTACTCAACTGAGAAATGGCTGCTTGTATTTGTTGTAGTATAGTGATACGTAGTTCTAAACAAAGTGATGTCAATATGTGAAGTGTATAGCAGAAGAAAAGACATGAATGCTTAGTGAAGTCTTTAAATAAAACGAATAAACTGACAAAGAATGTCTTCGTTGCCTCCAATAATAATTTCTTTTCCATAGTGTTAAATAGCGTTTCTTCCATGCTTTCAGTTTTCGGTAAGTGATTACATAAGGTTGAAAAGGATCCTCATAATTATATTTCCCGCGTATATTGTAGTGATCGAACTGTTTATATATATAGTTATATATATATAAATATATATATATGGTAGTTAACAATATGCAACTATACTAAGGTGACGTTTGAGTAGTGTCTAGCAGAATGTGGTGCACTTCGGTTTAACAAGTACTCTAATGATTTCCTTTTGCGCTTTGCTTCAAATGCCCGACCCCGGACATACCATTTTAGAGTAAACTAGAGCTTAGTATACTGCCCTACTTGCTTTGTATGCCGCTACATCTATTACTTTCCTTATTGGATAACTTGCAGATTAAAGTCTTTTATTCGTGTTTCTTGTAATTTTATTTATTTATTTATTGTTGCTTGTACGGTACTATTAAGAGTTGTTGCTGCTTATTACTATTATTAGGACTTGGTGTATCAATGGTAAGAGAATCCTGCTCCCGACTGCGGCAGAGAGAGAGAGACGCTGCGAGTTCGAGCCCCAACAGATTCAAGTGGCAGCTTTTTATGGTACGTCTGGTACAATCTCTAGTCGCCATCCACGTATTGGAAAATAATTAACTGTACTTCACCTTTGATGAAAGAGCGATAGTAACAAAGCCATAGGAGGCTTCACACGCTCTAAAAGACTCATGAGGTTATCACAACCTTATGTGTATACCGCATGGCTGTCTCTACACGTAAAAAATGCAACTACAGGATCATATGATTTAACAACTGCAACATATTCAGTTTTGTACAGCATTTACCATTTAATAATATATAAGATGTATTTAAGATACATCAGGAATTTTTACACATTTTTCTGAAAGGTATTTAGAACAAAATAAATAGATAAATAAATTTAAAATTTTAGGAATCATAAAAGTTTTCAAACGTAATCTTCTCTTGTGTAATTTGTTACCACCACAGAACGTTAATTTGACAAAAATCTAATTATAAATGAAAAGCAGCCGTAATGGTAATACTATACGACAGACTATTACTTCGTATTTTTCCCCTTTTCAAATTCAAATTAGCGAGATTTTCTCGCATTAATGTTTTTAGTTGATTTATTATCTCGTACCAACTTTATGATGTCGCTCCTACGTGAATAGACCGAAATTCCCTATTCTTGTGACACGCACACAATCCCGTACGAAATAACAATAACTGCCATCGAACACTCAACGTTCGCTGTGTAAACGAAATATACCTACCCTCTCCGAAACGGAAAAGCTAAAAAAAAAGCTATGTAAAAGGCACCAAACGACTTATATGCATAAACATAAATTTTTCAACTTTTATGGGGAATTTAGAAGTCGCGTGACAACCGTCTATAAAATATTTTGTGACTGTTACACACAGGAACATCATTCGCTTCATTGTTAAGATATATTACGATGTACGACCCGCCCAGATGGGTTTAATAATATTAGCATTTCATTATTTTTATTAGTTCGACGCGACAAACAAAACGCAAACATGATTGTAACGATAATGGAAATGGATGGTGAATGCTCTTTAGCGCAAAAACAATTTTTTTAGTTAATTAACACACGAAATATACAGTTACTAAGCAAATTTTCATTACTGAAATGTTTCATGACACCATCAAACTGCACAATTAGATTTAAAACACGAATGGTTGCATGTCATATGTTTTTTCTTCTTTTTCCCTTTTTCCCTAAGGAATTACACAATGTTTAACACGTGAAGGTTTTTAGCCAGACTCCAAACATTTTGTAAGTATTAATATTCCCATGGGGCTAACTATATATCTACAAGCACCGACATGTAACAGTAAGTTAGATTAGATTAGAAGAAGTACTTCTTGGCCTATCCTACTGCGGTTTTCCAGATCGATTCTGCGTGGTCCTTCAATTACTGATCATCAGCATTAAGTTATATTGCTATAATTACTTTAAAATGATAACCGTCAATTTAACCCTCAAGTACTATCGTGTTTTCAGGTAACACAACTGCTATCGTGGGGTGTTTTACACCCCACTCTTTAAATTTAACTTTTTTTTGTTAGTTATCTTTTTTTTTTCACTTTTAAACCCACAGTGTAATAACTAGACCTTTATCTTGCGATTGTTGTAAGGAAAAACAAAACTTTATTTAAAGCAAAACAGAAAATTAGGAGGAAATGTTACATTCATAAAAATTATGTAAAAAGTATTTCTTCGTACAATTTTTTCTTTTTACAAAATTGTGTTCTGTATTGTTAAGATGTCTTGGTTTTTTCTGTTACTGGAAACTATGGTCTTACTCCCTGTAAAAGAAAATGCCATTAGCATTTCACATAAAAATTCTGACAATGACGTTGTGAGGCGTACATTTTATTTGACAAAAAACATGTAATGTGTTATTTCATGTAATCAGATTTTTATAAATTTCTTACAATTTACCTTTGTAAGCATTCTGCGCATTTTGCAAGTTGCTCAGAATGTTCCTTGCAGACATGCTGATGACATCTATGACACGTGGTTTTTATTTTCTTGTCTCTATTTCGCCCGCAGATGTGACACCTTTTGTAGGTTCTTGAAGGTTCTGCTTCTTGTGGCTGTTGTTGTGGTGTTTCTAAGCCTAGTAAATTTTTGATAATTGAGTTTAGCTTAGTTGACAATTCTTTTGTTTGGTATCGTCTTTTTACGTGGTCATTGACGAGTTCTCTTCCTAGACGAATATAAAATTCTCTTCGTGTCATGTTAACTGTATGGTCTGAAGTGGCTAAGAAAATTATGTAACTGTTGACACGTGAAATGTCTACCATTGCTCCTAATATAGCCATTGGCCATCATCTGGTTCGTCTTTGGCAGGAGTACGTCATACACTTCTGGTCTAAAGCATCAACTCCCCCTTTGGTACAATTGTAGAAATTTATTATTTCAGGTTTTGCATTTACTTCAACATTTCCATTGTGATGCATAGACGAAACCAACAAGACACAGTTGTTCTTTTTTGGTATGAAGGAAACCAACGTATTATCGTGCGTAAATCCAAATTTACAGGTGTTTATTGGTTGCTGTTTAGTTTGTAAAAATGCTGGCGGAATTTCGCGCTTATTCTTACGAAGTGTTCCAACATACGTTATACCAACCCGTTTCAATTCATTCAACAGCTCTATAGAAGAAAACCAATTATCTCCTGTTAGATTTCGATTTGTATTGATGATCGGAGAAATTAATTTGAGTACACTACGTGTTGGAACTGAAAGTTTGTTTGGATTGGGTTCGGTTGTCTTTCCTGTATAAATAAATGAATTGATCAGATAATGCGTTTTCGAATCGCATAAGCACATAATTTTGATGCCATATTTTTTTGGTTTACTCTTGATATATTGGCGAAAAGAGCAGCGGCCGCGAAATCCAACAAGCATTTCATCTACAACAGCATATTCGCTGCAACTGTAATTATTCGTACAGTTTGCGTTGAAAATTTCATAAATTTTTGAAATGGCAGCAAGTTTATCACCATTGTCAATCCTGTTCCTTCTAGTTGTTTGATCGTCAAATCTTAGCACTGACAAAAGAAACAAAAACCGTTGTTTAGACATGACACCTCTAAAAATATCTCGTCCCGTACCATCCGTTGCAAAAAGACTTCTAGTATCTTCGTGGTTTGATTTAAACACTCCTGCCAAAATTACAAGTCCCAGAAATGCTTTCAATTCAATCATGTCTACATGTTCAACATAACTTGCCGTTGGTCCATAAGAAGAACTCGTTTCCGTTATTTTTGCATTTGTATGCTCTAGTATTTCATTTAGAATTTCTTCCGTAAAGAAAAGAGAAAATGCTTCAGAAGGTGTTCTTGGAGGAGTATTTACTGCCGGACCCTTTGCTCCCGGTCGAAGAGTGACTATATTAGAAGATCTGGTACGTGAAGTAGCAGGAGGATTTTTGGACCACTTATATCGATTTCGTCCATAGAAGTAACTTGTTCTTGCACTGACATCACCTAAGTCTTCTTCACTTTCGTTTTCAGATTCGACTTCAAATTCTGAACATGTGTCGTGATCACTATGTTCGCTTGCTGCATCACTCAAATCATCATCACGTTCATCAGGGCATTCACTTTCACTAACATCATCGTAAAAGTTTTCGGCAAGATTTGCTAATTGTTCATCAGTTAGAAACTTTATCATATTGTTTTTACTATTCAATACACGTATTATAGAAGGGAAATAAGGAACAAGTTGACGACGCTCTGGTTTGTGAGGAACTGAGTAAGAAATTTGTTTGAGTCGAATATTTATACGCCGTACAGAAATCAGGGGAAATGCCACTATTTGATTTGTAAAAAATCACCGAAGTCGAACATAAATGAGTGAATCCCCTGTACATGTAGGTACTATAATAAAAATCGCCGAATTGGAACGTATATAAGTGAATCCCCTATACTTACATGCACAACAACATCTGTGATTTCCCCAAAAGAGGACGAGGGCTATTATCACTATAAAATTCTAAATCATTGGTTAGAATACACTACGCTATTTTTGAAAAAAACAAACGTAATTGCTATCGTGGGGTGTTGAGACACCCCAAAAGCTATTTTTTGCTAAAACTGTAGAATATGGTAAATAATAAATTACACTATATTACATATCTCATTTGCATAGGCGAATACCTGGAACCTTAGAAATGTGACAAAAATAGTTTTAGAAAAAATTAAAAAAAAATGACCTCTGGGGTTCCGAAACACCCCACGATAGCACTTGAGGGTTAATGATAGATAAACAATGCAATACATGACATCAATTCCAGTATTTGACAAAATATTGCAATAATTATTTAATCTAATGATTCAAACGCTGCTTCACTTTCACTCGATATGTATACGAATACCGCCTGCCATCTTTCTCCAGGTGTCGTTTTGAAAGCATCTAGCCAAACCGATTTCCTGAACATGCCGCGTATTTTCGATATGCTGCAGATATGTTCTATCGAATTGAAAATACGGTAATATGGTAGAACACGCAGGACTTTTTAACCATGTTTCTCGGCAAGTTGGTCTATTTCATACACCGGTGCAGATTTATTTCTACAAAATTCTAAGTAACAACAAGAACAATCTAACAAAACTTTGATGCGCTTATCTTTTAACTAAATCAAGTACCTGGACTCTTAACAAAACTGTACCGTACGTTATCTTACTCTCTCTCTCTGTTTCCAATTTAGTACGTGATGCTGTAGGTGATTTGTTTAGAATTGTACAATGGTAGGAAGCGTTGTCTAAAATTATTATGGATTGAGCTTCTAAATAGCGTAAAATGTAATTAATGCTCAAACCATTGCAAATAGTTTAGTCTATTTATTTTCTTTTCACGTAGTAGAGCGCCCAAGGATTTCAGTGTAATTTGCTGCTCTACTGTTATAGGGAACCCACTGCTAAGGACTTAACATTTTATTTTTTGTTTTATTTTATTTTATAAATGTAACCATTTTTATTTTATTTGGAAGTAATATTTTGTTTATGTCTATTTTATGATAAATTGAATGTTTCTTTTGTCTTGCCTTGTATAAATTTATATACTTCATATTTAACATCATTTAAACTTTAACGTGTACGCATTCAATGTAAAATGCGTATAATTTCTTGTAAAGTTCGCAAATATTTAACATTCGTCAATGTTCTAATTAAAAATATCTTTAATAGTCATTTATTATAGCTGTTTGATGAAGCTTCTGCTAATTCATGTATCAGATCGAGCACTAGGTAAGGAATGTCCGCCAGTTACCGCCGGTAACGTACACTTATGTACAAGTTATCGGAACTTCGTCGGAAGTCGAACGTACGAACTACCATGACTGCCTGCCTTTTCTCTTTCGCTTGTGAGTCACGCAGCGCTCAGACCCGCACTATCGTTGGTTTCTGATTTTTCCGCTTATACATGGGGACAGCAGCTCGGAGCAAGATACTAGAGGTGGTGTATCAAATAAGTACACGAAATAACGCGAGCGTCTGGGTAGCCGTGAGTTGTATAGCATCTTTTTGTGGTAGGGATCGGCTATTTGCTGCTGTCGCCCAACCCGACGCTCATGCTCCGGTAGGGTTTTGTGGTGGCCCTGGCGTTAGACATTGAATGTCCCGATACATTTGAATGCGTACACAAAGAAGGAACCGAATTATGAAATCCATATAGTATGCTATTTATGTATTTTAATTTATATATATAGATATATAAGGGAATTGTTTGTTTAATAAATATATTTTGTATATCTACGTACTGTGTTTAATTTGAGATCAACTGATTAAGCGAGTAAACACATAAGAATTACGTATAAGCAATTGGTCCTTTCGCCTCACAAGAAAGATACACCGAAGCAGACGACTAGCGGCACTGTTCTTCAAACTAGGAGAACGTAACACCCACGTTCATTCATACTTAAATAAACTTATTGTTTCCGTATATGCCATAATTTATAGCTACTGTCATAGTTTCTAGTTAGTGAAATCGTCAATATCCACAACAGGCTTCTTCCTATTTGGTTTTCGCTTGAGATCTCCAAATTCTTTCTCCTTTCAAACATAAAAAAACGTTGTAGATGCTCACTGTAAAGAACACAACATAATTAATTACAGCACTTACAGAGATGATAAGAAAAATCATCTTTCGTACGGAGATCCGCCATCTTCACACTCTTCTTCTGAATTTACAACGTAAGAGGCAGTTTGCGATTTGTATCGACCACAAAGAGGTTTCGGTATAATCGGCATAAGCTCTATTGATGACGTGCAGGGCTTCCTTGTGTGAAAATTCCATAACTTGCAATTAATAATGAGTTAGTTATGAAACTTTGTTGAGATTACAACTGTTAGAACAAAAATGTAAAATATTATGCGCGCATACGTACCCTCCAAAACATGCGAAGCAATTTATTTACCGAAGGGTAAGAGCTAGTAAGGAAGCGCAATTTACTTAACATTATTATTTCCAAATTTTCCTCCCAAAAACCCCTAATAGCGAACACATCTTAGCGGATGAATAATTTTAGTCGAGTTATTGGCTGAATCATTACTCGTTTATTCGTGGCTGCAAATTGAGGAAGTGACGAAACGGGCGCTACCCCAGCAATTTATTTGGAAGGGTAAGCTACGCGAACAGGTGAAATGTAAAATGACTAGGCATATAGATGCACGCGCATTATAGGTACTTTTATACAAGAAATGTAATCAATAAATTCGCTTTTGCTGTACAGAAATACTGATTACATAATATCTGTTTTTCACGGTAAACCTTTTCATTTCATTACAAATGTAATTATGATTTCTTCGTATATATGTAAGTATCTGTACGTATGTTTGTGCCGCCGTACACTCATTTTAAACCAATTTCGAAACGTACACGCTTACGTATTCGTGGCATGCGGCCTAATTATTTCAAACCTCTGCAGTATTTCTTAAGTTCTTAAGTCGGCTACGCCGGTCGAATTATCGATTCTTTCTATATCCAGGTATAGTATGTGCGTGTGGTTCGACGTTTTATTACGTTGAAAAGAACAAATTTATAACTCCCATGCTTTTGAAATATTACCGAATATTAAGGATTCGGTAGCGATATTTGTACATGTTTCCCTGTTTATTCGTTAGAACACGACAGCATAACCTTCGCTTCGACAGCGGATAAAAGGTAGAATTTTGTAAGCATTGATAGAAAAAGTATTGATCGCCGACATGGGGATAATCAATAACGAAAATATTTAATGCTGCTTCTGTCTGGCGTAGCGACAGCATGAAACAGTGAAAAAGGTTACTAAACATCAGTCAATGCATTTGTCTGAAAAATTCTACAAGATTGAAATAACCGCAATATAGAATTTTGAAAATATTAGAGTCTAATTACATAAAACATTTAAAGTTTCTATATAAAGTGTTGCATTTCGCTTGCCTAATTTTACTTTACACGCAAAACTGTTTTAATATAAATCATTTTCACGCGGTATAAAACTTGAAAATCTTCCTGTAGACTCTCTGTAAGCGAATAATGCACGTAAAAACACGAATGGTAGATACTATCTTACTACTAGCGATAAATATCACTATGTCGTTAGTGATGTTCTAGACAAAGCAGTACATAACCAAATTAAGCATCTTTTTCAATATGAGTTGCTTCCGAACTATCGATGGAGCTTTAGACAAGATCACAGCTTTGCTTAAAGACTAAACTAACTTTAATACCTTTGCTGGACTCCAGCGAGACCTTGAGCACCATGAACTATGACACATTGTTTTTGATTTGCTATTGTATGAGATTTAGATACAGATATTGCTGTGTTACGATGTTATATCGACTATATTCGTCCTAATACCGGTAATTCTCCTTTCTTATAGTAGGGCGTGCCCCAGGAGTCGATCTTAGGCCATTGTTATTTTTAATATACACATAATTATTGACTAAATTTATCAATCATTGAGAAATACACACGTATGCGAACGATACTCAAATTTATAGTTGTTCACTCCCTTAGAATCTATTATTAGCACAAAAAATGTAGGTCTCGTGGCAATTCGTTTAAGGTATAGGAAGTATATCACAAGGTTGGTAGGTGCTACTTACAACATTCTGAAATTCTTGTACCTATCATCACCAAAAAAGGATTTAATAATAAAACTAACGGATCCATGTTTAGGTGTAGTGGATGGTCACCGTATGCAAATAGTACAGTACATTTGATGAAATATAATAGAATTTTCCTCAAGCTCACTGAAGTTAAAATAGTTGAGTATGACTATATTATTCGCTTGTAATTTTCCAAAATTCCGTATTATTTATGGGAAGAAATTAAATACTGCTCCGATGTAAATAACATTAGTACCTCTAGCAAGAGAATAATAACTCCACTCGCTCATAGAACCGTGTAAATGAATAGTTTAATACCTGAGCAAAGCTTTTCCTTTGACATTATCTTGCCACTATCGAACATCCAAACGAGCATAACCAAGGAGCTGCAGGTGATTTCAGTTGAAACCTTCCAGTACTGCTACGAAAAAGGGAAGCATGCCACCGCCAATGTATGCCCCCTGCTTAAGGGAGCTTTTCTCTTACACTTCGTAATTAAATGTATTTTTAACGGGTACACGTTGGTTTGGAAAACAACATTCATACTCGCTATCGGCTTCTCTGGAATTGCCATTTTAATACCCATGCACATAATGAATGCGGGCTATATTCACGCACAGTCAGTAATGACTAAACGCAATTGGAGGCACTATTATTACATAATTCGTGTTATAGCGTGACAGAAAGAGTCGAGGTGTTCACTCGAACGCACGTGTTACAATTTTCTTGAGTTTCATATTCCATTTAGGATTTTGTTATTTGGCTTAAGTGAGATTGATTAAGTCGGAGGTGCATGAATAGAAGAGTTACTTGATTTTGTAGCCCGTACCTAAAGATAAGTGTCGGGTCAAATCAATTTTGCAAATATACTTAAGAGTAATAAATTGAAGCTATACTTCCCAAAGAGGGACCAAGCTTTCATTTTCAATACGATTGAAGGTACAGCTAAAAATGATTACATTTTCGGGTTGGGTAATGTGATTGGTCCAAAAAAACATATTTTTTGCATCTAGAATTTCCAATAATGGAATCTGTTTGTATCTTGCTTCAAAAACCATGGAATTTTTTAGGTCACGTGAGGGCATTATGATAGATAACAATTTTATTAAGGCACGCCGTTTGGCTTCGCTAGCCAAACGAATAATATTCTCCCTCCTTTCTGATTTGCTACTCCTGTTGGTGTTGATGGGTTTCATAAATTGTGAATCGCTTGTTGTTGATGGCTAATGGGTTGTGCCCGAACAGCCTTTTATAAACAAACAAAAAAAAACGTGTCAGAAATAGAAATTCTCTAATTTATACATTATAAATCTTTATTTCGTTCTACTTGAGATTACGCGAAGCGCTGCTGTTTCTATTTATATCTCGAAGATTAATTATTAAATTAGGATATTTTTTTCAGAATTATATCAAGTGTCCTTACACTGAGTTTAGGCAATATAATACTTAAACGGCGCGTATATTTGTATAATACAGCTACAAGATAAGTCAATAATTTGGCAGATACTATTTATAAGAAAAATAAACAAAAAAATTATCTTGAAACCGGTGTTACTTCTTTTAAAACTTGTCCTAAAAAAAATTGAATACCAGTTTTCTCCTATAAGGCTGAAAATAATCTCCTTCAAAGCTTTCTTCGGAAAGCAGGGGTACGTTGATGCCTATGTGTAAACCATTTGAAATATAAGAGAAGAACGAATTTAATAATGTAAGAGAAACAAATGGAAATAGATTGTACGCTTTGACGAACTTGAGGCAAACAAACTGTAGTATTCACTATTAAGAGTACGACGATCGGTTAGTGCTACAGCGAAAACAGAGCATGTTTTCGCTGTAGCACTAAACACAATTTCAAAGAAAATAGCGACCATCTTTGTGCTTCAGCTTTCTTCGCGAATAACTTCTGCTGTAACCGATCCGTTCTCAAAAAAGCAAACTACCGACTGTTGCATTGTTTAGGAATCGAAGCAGTATATCACCTGCAATGCTTTTGTGACGATCTATTGTCAAAGCTATCCAGTATACATCATGCAGCATATCATGCGGTTTTCTTTTTGAATTGAATTGAAATTATAGGGAATCCAATGGGTAGAAAGCATAAGTATTATCAAATGTTTGTGTAAAATGGTGTCAATTGCCTTCAATCTTTGAAATTGCTAAAATACTTCTAATTTCGTTCAAGATACAAGATCAATATTCTTTTTGGTAACTGCCGTTTTTGGCTTATAAGCTCGAAAGTTGTTATTTAAGTAACTACATTGAAATTCATTGCACCATCGATTTATGATACCTAGTTAAGCAACACGATTTGCTCAAAACATTCTTTACGGCATAAGCCACGCCTGTAAAAAACCCACAACAGGCGAATTTTCTTTATTCAATTCAATAATTTCTTGGGGAAAAGATTACTTCTAAAAAGACTTGGAGTATGTTCGGCGAAACATTAAGTATATTAATGCAATAAGCACAGAAAAACCTGAAAACTAAGTGTAAAAGTAACCCGCAACTATGTATCTTATTCTTATAGTGTGAAACTGTATGGAGTTATATGAACCTCTTTTAGTGTTAATTTCTACACGCAATTTTTTTGCAGAATACAAATTGAAACTATAAACCTTGACGGTACAGATTTAGACTATTTCTATTTATAAACACGTGGTTTATGGGACAGTTTTATCCACCATATAATTCAAGCACATATATGTATGTAAAGTTGAACGGAAAGTTATTTAAGCCGAAAAAACTTTTCTTCGGTACCGTCTCCACCCGGTCGACAACAAGCGCAAGGGGTTTGCGAACGACCGCCTGCGGGTCGACTTTTCCATTTCTTATTAATATCTCTCTCGTTCTAGATAGGCAACTTTCCAATAAATACAGAACTTATGTCATTACGTGTCCATACAAGCATGTTTATTAAAGATTAACACTTATCGATCGACGGAGCACAACGACAGTGGTGGGCCGGTTCGGGGATGTACGCAAGCACCGAAGGTAGGAAGGTAGAGACGGCGGGTACAACTACGACCGCGTACCGTTCTCATCGAGTTCAGAAGACACGCAAAGGGAACTGGAACGGGCGCGTACACCTGCACTAGCCGCACCGGCGGCCGACCAACTTTACATTCAACTCCCTCACGTGACGTTCGTTCCTTCTTCTCTTCTCCTAAGTCAATACGTTTAAATTTTCATTGGGTCTTTATGGAATATTCATACGAGCTCGCCGCTGGAAAGACGAGGAAAGGGAAAAAAAGGAGAGAATGAAAAGTTAAAGGAACAAAAAAGGAAACGGTCAGAAATAGGATACTTTTCGAGTTGGTTGTTGTAAATGATGTTCAACTTCTCATAGTTTGTTCTTTTACAAAATTATATTATATCAATTTTATATGTCTACGTGACATTTGAATATCTGATAAATTTCAATGTACGTATAAAGAAGAGAAAAGTGGAGGAATAATGGTGGTTTAAACGTTTTTTTATAAATTACTAATAAGCCATTATGGAATAATATATTTAGTAAAGGAAATATACCTAAATAAGTGTTATTATGAATGTTGTTATTATTATAGTCGGGCCATCGCTCAGATGCCTTTGGTCACTGCGACTTTAATAGATTTATTGTAACAAAATGCCCTTGCATGTATTAGAATAGATTGAGGCTTCTAATGAACCTTTGTACTACTCTAAGAGCTACTTCCTTCAGTCAGTTCAATTGATGCGAAAAATAGCCTGCTGAACTGTTAATGTTGTATGCGGGTGATGGCAACACATTTGCTTAAAATGTTTTATTTTCAGCTTTTCTTAGTTTAAATAAGCAGTATTTCAGGGCTACATGCCCTATAAAGAATCCGGCCAATAGCCTCAGACTCCTTTGCTGAACATTAACACTATTTTTTATGTCTTTGGCGAGCAGTGCAAAATACGTAAATGTACCAAAATTGTTAATAAATTTCAGCAAAATTCAAACAGAAACAGTTTTCCATGATGTAGGAAATAAGTTACATATAAATAAGTACATATTTGTGCTTAACGTAAATTAAGTTATAGAGGTTAGAAGACTAACAAAATGTCCAATAGAAATTTTGACAGAGTGAAACCTGGAAGAAGTCACCAGCAGTAAGCATAGTGTTTGTTAAGTTGACATAAGGTGTATCGAAGGAAAATAAAAACTCTTATTAATTTAACACATAAGGCGTACATTAAATAAATAAAAATTATTGTTAATTTGGCACTTAAGGAATTGAAATCCACAGTACACCATTACACTATCATTTGATTCAACATTGTCTGCTGAAGATATTTCGGAATAATACAAAGCGAAAAAGAACCGCTTTCACTACATTTCACAATCTACCGTGATAAAGGTAACTTTTGATAAAAACTCGCTTGATAAATATTGAAATGCAGCTTCTTCTTAAAAGGGTGTGCTGCTGACGTGCAACTCTCAACTCAACTTTAAGCTCTGTATTTAACACATATTAAGACACCGGTTGAAAATATGGATCGTGGCATCCTCGAAACGGTAGTCCTGGATTAATTAATCAAAGTTGTGTGGTGAGAAGGTTACCGATACTTTCGTGTTGTCAGACATATACTTCTATCACCGTAATAAATTACCTATTACGAATCCAAAAGGATTATTCGTTACAATGAATACAGCTCTATATCCGTAATAAATTACTTATTACTAGAAACAATAAAATTGATCCTGCCAATGATCTTTATCCTTCTCTGTAATAAACAACGTAATATAGCTGATGTGGCGACACATTGGAAATGAGGAAAATGAGGAAACGGGAAGACTGACTGAGAGAGCTTCGGACATAACTATTATATATGTAATTGCATTTTATAAAAAGATCACAACTTGAAGGTACGAGATTAAATAAAATCCCGTGGCGCCGTTAAAGTCACTTTGATTTATCTGAACAAATGGACGGGATTAAAATGCCAGAAGAGACTTACGCGTGGTTGTCGGGATCCTGACTGGACATTGCCAGTTAAAGAATGACTTCTTCAGGCTGGATCTAACCGAGCTGAGAACAAGGCAATGAAGCACATCCTCTACAAGTGACCTGCGATGGTGTCAATTACCAACACCTTGCTAGGTGAGGAAGGACTAGTCCTTTCCTTCATTGGGCAACGTTTAAACATACGCCAATTCAAGACTCTTCAATATACGGAAGATGTATAATACGCCTATTCTGGTCTAATGCTATGAAATCCATCTCATCTTCTCGTCGATAACCATAATCATATATGGACAGAAAATTATTCCCTGAAACAATTGAGATAGCTCCTTCAATTTGAGAACTATGGCGTTTCGAAGTCAAGTTTCAGATGCTCTTGTATTCTAGCTAAAACTTTCCAGCGAGTTCACATCGACCACGTAGGTTTTGTAGTCATTAAGTCCTAAAAAGTCATCAAAATTTGAGCCCAAAAAAATAAAATTAAAAAAAAAAGTGTATAAACCATAGAGGTATTAAAAAAAACGGATAATATTTCGTAATTTTATTCTAAAAAGTTTTACAGGTAATCCACTAAATATGCTCTACCAAAGCGTATAATTCCAAAGCTATTTTACAAAATAAAAATTATATTCCGGGCCTTCATTAAAATCATTTGCCGATATTTTAGGCAAGCCAAAATTACTTTCTGCATATTTTAAAACTCGCTTCGATGTTGTCGGAGATATTTATTTTAAAAACACGCATTTATTTGCACACATACATATTAAACAAGCGCAACCTGTAACGTCTGCACGCTTACAAGAAATTTCTTGCAATTTTAAAACGGGAAACATCACCACAGACGCCATAAATTCCCTAATAATTTACAGTTATGATCAGGCATCATGAAAATTTCAATTCTATACCTTATTTTAGAAGCATGGCCAGCCAGTATGAAGCACTGCCTATTTTACTTAAATGTTTGGGATGTAATTTATTGCTTCTATTGCAATAATTGCTTTTGTTAATAATAGAAAGGAGAGATGTTGGAACACTAATTAACGAAATGCTATTATTCAAGATCTCAAGTGTAATGTTCCTTCCGTGAGGTATTAATACAGTCAAAGTAATAACTGTAAGTGTTTAGCTGCACTCTTTGCAAATGACTCTATGTTTGGTAACGAAGACAATCAAAAAGTCTCGTAATTTTGATAAATTAAATAATAAATGTTTTATGAGATAAATCCGAAATCATTGTTTTAGTCTCTAGGTATCAATACATTTAATTGATTGTAATTACTCTCAGTTTGAAAATGCTTATTTTTTTAGATTGTTTTCCAAATTTCAAGAACCAGTTTTTTATAACATTGATAATTAATCTCAGAAAACAATTCTTCGAATATTCCTTGAGACAGCGCAGGCTTCATTTTATTTTATATCGGGCTGTGTGTGAAATATATTTTATTTTGGTGCGTGTTTGTATTTCCATAAGAATAGTCCAATCTTCTTGGGTAGTGCAAGCTACCCCAAAGATTTCAAAGAAGAAAGGGGTTTCTCGATTAATGCTTTGTATTTCATTTTAGAGGAAAATCCTCTAAATAAAAGTTATTTAATTCAGCACTACAAGTATACACCTGCATTGGCGTAACAGAAGTAATTTCATCAACATACTACTATACAACTGTCTACTACACCATTGAACATTTGTTTAACATAACTTGAAAATTTCAAGCTTAGTGATTACTCCTTCTCATTATAAATTCAACCAGAGCTGCATCTCTAGAAAATGTTATCTTTCGACCTTAACGTTTCATTTAGATACTCTTCTTCCTATTATTTTTCTTATATATATATTCGAAAGGACGTGTGACGGTTTCTTAATAAAAACGGTCTCATTTGGAATTATTTTTTATAAATTCATTTCAATTTCTCAAGGGTAGCAGCAATAAATGAAAACAATTTGTGTTTTGTTTGTATTTGTGTTTTAGTTTTTATAGTCTCTGCACTGCCAGAAAGATTTGTATTTCTTACATTTATTAAATTTAATTAAGAAACTTGTGTAATTTATGAAAAATATCCATAGTATAAACTAAAAATAAGTAAACTTTTATTACTCACAGTTGATGCTAAGCGACTTGATATTATTTTTAATCCTTCCCTCAAAATAGGGAACGTTATTTATTTATATATACTACGAGTTGAAGCAATCGCAATTTTTTATATAATTATTCTCACACCTCATTCTGTATTATATTAAAAAATTGCACCAATACTCACTTGTGCTTATAGTATAAATAAATAACGTTTGCTGTTCTAAGAGAGCAATCGAAAATCAAGTCGTTTTTATTTAATTGCAACCTTTGAGAAATTGAAACAAATTTATAAAAATAATTCTAAGTGGGGCTGCTTTTATTAGGAAACCGTCACCGTCAAATACAGAAATTCGAAAATCAGGAATCATCTCTAAAGTTCGCCACTTTTCTTGCGCTTCACTAAATTACCAGAGACCAGACTCGTGTTTATTCGTCTCATGAGAATGGGTTCATGTTGCCTACTGATTTCCCCGAGATTCGACAAAATACGAGTCTGTCTAGTCTTTGCTAATTTCGTGAGGCGTGCGGAAGGTGGCGAACTTTAGTCATCTCCCAGGGCCCGGAAGATTATGAGTATGTTAACAAACCGGCTTTTTCTTGTTATAGGCTCCGATTGGGACTCCCATAGGAGTCTCAGAAGTTCGTAACTACCCAAAGTTGTCTTTTTTAAAATGGAACATATTATAAGATGTTTAGAATTCTCGTTAAATTCTGAGCCAAAAAGTAATAGAGTACCATTGTCCTAAAATTAGGAGCTTCAGACAGACAGAAGAACATGAGAATGCCCTACCTACTAGAATTAAGGATCTTAATTTAACTGCTTTTAATGTTTTTATGGATTGGAGGAATTTTTAGGATTTCGTTTAGTTTAGTAACATTATTGTTCATTTTATTATAATTATTACAATATTTGTTTCTGTTACTATATTTGTAATGCATAAGTCAATTTAGTCTAAGTTCCTAAGTTAAAGTTTGAGTTTAATGTATTTTCTGCTTTTTTTCTTGTTTTCATATGTTATGTTTTGTTGTTCTAGTGGTTTATCCTATATCTTTATTAATATCCTTATGTTGTTAATAAATTATTATCATTATTATTATTGGAAAAGGCAGAAGGGAACTCGACCGTATCATTTCAAAAATGCAATAACACATAACGTGTTCTGTTTAAAAAGAACAACTTTGGAATTATATCAAAAAGGCAGGTATGCTAATGGTGACGGCGCAGGTATTACATCATCATAATGTAAGTGACCAAATCTAAGATTTATTTCTGTGTTAATACATTAATTGGATTAATAAATTAATAGACCTAAATAATTAATACTAACATTATTATTTAATTATGTATACACATTACCGTAAAATTTCTAAAACATGTTCTTAATGATAATATTTTTAATGGACGAACTAATAAATTATTTGCTGTCTAAAGGTAGAGCAAGAAAAGTTCCTTAGAACTATATTTTCAAAAAACGAACTCCGCTACATTCTGGTCTTACTTAGATCGATTTTAATCTCGTAATTACAAAAATCAATTTTTCATTCCGCCAAGTTTGTGGAGCATTTTCAAAGGCGAGCTGTCACCGCACGTCGCGTCGTACTGAACAATGGCATATTATGTTTTGTATTTGTTGTACGTATGTGTGGTATTGTAATGTGGAACATTAAAAACCCATTATATTACATATGACAGTTTTGATGTCTAATGGACATAGCTATATATCTACGTACATACTATCCTCGACAAATCAGAACCTATTCTTTGCCGATACATTTAGGTTACAGTATTATGTTACTGATTTCAAACAACTACCTACAGCGTTGATTTCAAACAGACTTTATTTTGATTGTTATCTGCAATACGTCCTTTAAATGAAGTTTAAAACAATTTTTAAAAATATTTTAAATCATATACCTAAATACTTCTGCACATGCCAGTCATGCCTGTGCCCTCTTTAGCTGTTTTAGGAATAGCTTTACGGCCTCAGGTGAAAGCTTCCATATTAGAACGCCATACGTAGCTTGGTATGAAACAAAGCGAAATATGCTGCTGCTCTTGCTGCGCCATATGGCTCTAACCCCATAATCTTTCTAATGACGTATGTTGCAGTGGACAACTTCCTTGAAGTGACGTGAATATGTACTTTGTAGTCCACTTTATTAGAGGTGTGTAACACAAGAAAACAGATACAATTTCAATAGTAATAATGTTTGAATTTTGTTTTTGTTCCATCAACACTAATTCGAACTTGCCTTGCGGAGCTTCATACATATTTCCTCTAGTTAGTATAGCATTGTACCATCAGCATATAGACCCATTTTATCTCAATGTATACTGCATGGGAGATCATTCGTGTATATTAGGAAAAGTATTGGACCTAAAAGTGATCCCTGAGGAACGCCATTGCGAACTGGACGCACATTTGATTCTATACCTTGCCATACTACTTGACAGGCAAAAGCATGTCCATGCCTAAAAATAAGACGAGGAGTTTTTGAAATACTTGTTTACTATAGAAAACCTAAATTAATATAGAAAATTGAATGTATAAAGAACAATAGTGAGTATTCGCGATTTTTATTGCACCAACACACGTCTCATTTACCCAAATGGAACATCTTGCACGCTGAATCATATTTTCTAGTCGAACTTACTCACATACTGCAAAACTACACTCCTATTCGTTTACTGATAACAAAATATCCGAAGATGCACTCGTTGAAGCGTTATTTAACAATACCAATACTTTTGGGTTACTTACCTTCGAAGTTTTCTTTTGTTTTTTTGCTTCTTATCTACCAGTACAGTTTGTTTTTTATTTCGATTTTTGGTTGTGAATTTGTTGGTTTTTGAGTTATTGGGGGATGTGGAGAAATTTTATTAATTAATAAACTTAAATGCGTTAGTGACTTCCACCCGTGTCATGATTAAACGAAAACTCGACGTTTCACCCATAATCATATGAGCATTCTTCAGGAGAAGAAAAGGTGGTAGGCAACAGTTAACACGGTAACTTAACGATGAGTTACCGTGCTAACTGTCGAGTTTTCGTTTAACCATAACACGGTGCGAACCCGGAACGACGCGTTTAATTTTAACAAGTTAGTTTATGCGTAGTGTGCCCCGGTAACTGAACAAAATTATGCCACTAGCCACTATTAACTGCCAAGCGTCAAAAATTTTACAATTTATTGTGTGACCATCGCCTAATAAAAGTTAATTGTTACAATTCTATATTAAACAAATTTTGAATTTGATACGACTTCGGAGACCACTACGATATTGGTAACTGTCACCTACATATGTATTGTACGTATATACAAATACGTGCATAAAGTATATGAGCAATTAAGTATGGAAACCATATTATTATACTATGTAGAATACTAGTGTAGCTGGGATACACCGAAGCAAATGATTAGCTTCTGTTCTTCAACCAGGGGAACGTAACATCTTGTTTAAAGAGAAAACGTGAGCTGGGAAGATGGGAAACAATTGACATTATTTCTACGTAAAACATCCGAGCTTATTTAATATTTAGGACGATAACCAAGACTATAGATATCGATCTCAGTAGTCTCGTTAAATATGCATGACTATTTGGATACTACCAGTTTATGGTGGCAAATCCGTTGTTAGATAGACAGTTTGGATTGTCCACATAGATAGATTGTTTATTCATGACTGATTTGTTGTTCGGTATAAAGAAAGTGGCATGTGCAGGGACGGAGATGCACAGATATTGAAACGTTAAGCAAATTATTATGTAACAAATGTAATATATCTGTAACATAGACGCAAAAGAATGATTTTTGATTGACCTCATCAAGAGTAGCAAACTTCTTAACAATCTTTTAATTCGTTGAGTACCTGTTCAGATATAAAAGATGAATAAATTGTAGCATATTTTAAACGTATATGGCGTTCTTCCCGTTTTTATATTTCGTTCGGCGATGATTTTCAACAGCAGTTTGTTATTAGTGCGTGTTTGTAGACTACATCGACGTATATAGGTTAATCGTCGATGTAGATTAATTGGGATGATTAATTTTTCTGCCCAACACCTTACCTTTATATCGAACAACAAATGTAAAGAATTTAATTTGTTAATAATTGGCACTTTTGAGTGTTACTTGGTACATGTGAACAAAAGGATATCGATAGACTATTCATTATATTCATTATTCATAAATTATTCATTACATAAATCAAAGAAATGTGGATTTTTTATATTCCTCTTCTTGAAGCGAGGGCTCTGCATATAAGTGCAAACACCGTCTTATGTGATAAACCAGAGAAGGATACACTTTCAACTTTAAAGGCGTATCCTGCGATCAAAAAGTTTAGATTCCACCCCGTTAACAAAATAAATATATTTCTTCCAATTTCCCTCTCTTAAATTTCTTTCAATAAAGATTTGATGACAGGATTGTAATCTGAATATACTCGCAGGAAATATGAATTCATTTCTTCGTCTACTAAAAGGATATAGATGGATCTTGTTGGTCCTCCCCGTAACCAGATGGATTAGTGCTACCAATACATGTGTAATAGGAAAGTGGTAATTTTGTGCCACTGTATTAAATAATTTAAAGTTGTTTTGGCCGCAGAGAACTAACTAAAGCCAAAAAATACACTAAAATAAAATAAATATCAACATTTTTGTTACAACACACTTTGTCTATTTTACAATTGGTAAAACACACTTTTAATGTTTGCTAAACGCAAGCATTTATCACAAAAGAAGTCAATATAAACCTATTTAAAGCGCTTAAATCTTCTTAGTAAGGCGGTATAATTTAAGCTACTTTATTCTAATTATTGCGGTCTTTATAAGAAAATCTCTATCCTTGTTTTTCCATTATTAAATAGGTTTTAAAGAACTTTATTCGCCTAAATAATCAACTCTTTTTGCAAACTAGATTAAATTCTGTCCCAAAATTTTATACTTGAAACTTTTATGACATATCAATGTACAAAATAGAACCTTATACTCCTGATATAACCACTGTCGTCGAAACATCCAAAAAAATTATCGTATGCAGGAACGTTTTAAGCAACAATTATTTCGTCGAATACGGTCCTGCCTTGCCGGTCAAGCTTCTAGAAGAACTACTCCTCTCAGCCTAAAAGATCGAACAGCGTCCATTTCAGATAAATTTCAAAGTTGTTCGCGATTTCCCCCGGGATCCACAAACCTATCTATCTATCTATCCAACGCCGCGCGACCATTGTTTTCTTGGAGCGGCCGGCCTCACCAACTGTTACCGCAAACATTCTCCGATGTATACTTCTGTTTATTTTGTGTAAGTGTTTTGATTGAAGCCGATGTGCCACTACCGAAACGGACGGATCCCCGGGGACGTTTAATATAAATCATTGCTAATCGCTTTATCGTCCCGCCAAAAGTGCTGTTACAATTCTGTACGGCTGTCATACATATGGATGTGTATATTGACAGTCATGTGATATTGCATCCGTGTATTTTAGCTTCCGAGTCGAACTTTGTTTTCTCCTTAATGCGGTTTCAATATTTTTGGTGTTAACATTTAAAAAAAAATGAAAGTGGTTTTAGTAAAGGTAGATAACGTGAATGTCAAAGATTTTTTATACTAGTAATAAAACCATGGATAACTTTACCCACACAACATTCATATCAAAAACCTACTGCAATTATTATAATCTGCTTTGTCTGTAACCTCGTTGGACCACACACCATGCGAATTTAAGAGACAGAAAAAAATTTTTCGAAATATAGGTTGGCTCGTAAACTGTGAAAAATTGAATTGTTATTTCAACGCTCTTCACGTAATTCACTTAAATAACAACATATACGGGCTGGTTTTTTCTGTTATGTTTCCTATACCTAACTCAAGCTGTTTTTGGGGAATCTAACTATTTTTGAAAATGTAGACCAAAATTTATGATGAAAATGATGAAAAAAATTGTTAAGGCTACCCCTTTGGAAATTCGGATATTTAGAAATGTTGATGATAGTTCCTTATACGATTTGACCTGCTGATTACAGGGATTATGACCATTTTGCAATATCTTCAAAGGTTTTTGAGAAATTTGAGTTTGAATGTCATTACTTTATAACAAATTTATTCTGGTAAATTTGATAGATAAATATCATTCCAGAAACATCATAAATCTATTTGCAAAATCATTTACAACCCTTCCGAACCCTACTCAAAATAAATTAGCACAAAATTTATAACTTCAAAATTTCTTTTAAAGTTACTGAATCAACTATGCAGTTATGCTTGTGAATTATCAATTTGGTTCTATAATACAGACGGTATCGCTGATAATGTCACCACATTGTACGTCTAATAATTAACCTTTTTCTTCAAAAAAGGAGTTGCAATACGAATATGAGGACTTGTACAATTTGGAGGTACGGTAGAAAGCAGTATTAAGACTTTTATGTAAAAAAAACTAATAATAATTTCCCTATTTCTACGTCCCAAAGATATTTGGCTAAAAGAAGGAATGTTCTAATAGAAATCGGGCTTTCTACCACAAGACCCCTTGGACCCCTATACTCAGATAGGTGGACAATGTGAAATGCCAAGAAGAGATATGGGAGTGGCGTTGATAAATTATAACATCGTAGACATTGTAACATTACAACATATTGTTCTGAAGATGTGAATGCATTCACACTTTCTTTTTCAACAATAGAAGTTAGCAGCAATCGCGACTATCTTTAATATCTTACTACAAATTACAATTCCATGCCTTAAACTTAAGAAGTAAAAGCACTATTAATGTAGTATGAAGCTCAAAACCAAGGCACGTTTTTTTGTTTCAGATATTAAGATTGATACGCGAACTTATTTTTCTCTCCGCAAAGTTGGCATTGTGCACGAGTCTGGCAAATATAATAATTTTATTTTAATAGCCTCTTGCCCAATTTAACATTCTGAGTGTCGGCTAGGAAATTAATTTTTACGGTCAACGATTTCAAGTAGGCAGTAAAAA